>JAUBOD010000175.1:458954-470379 GCA_032353885.1 Nothura maculosa
CTCAGGGATGTGGAGACCCAGCAGGAATCTCCACCACGGTGCTCTGTGGGGGAATAGAGGACAGGACTGCAACCACATGGGACAAGAGGCTCTTTTGAGCTAACAGGATATCTCTCCCCAAATGCTCTGGCACGTTACATCTTTTCCTATTCCGGAGATGGTTGCTACACATCCATGTGTTCCCACGTCCTCTTTCACACCCACAAGCACAAGGTTTTCACCTCTCAGCTCCACACACAGATGCACAAGCCCCACCTGCCACTGCAAAGAACACATATTTGTGCCCAGGTCCCAACATCTGAATCAGTGGCAGCATCAAAATAAGCATCTCTTAGCAAACGATCAGACAGGACCATACTGTCCCTAAAACACTGAATATTTCCCATTTTAAAATGTCAGTGCTTGCAGAGGACCAAGATCGTGATGGTGAAGGCAGAGCCAAAGCCCCTCCTGAGCACCCGGTGAGGCTGGCAGCTCTGCTCCATCTCCCACTGTATTAACACAAACCTCCCAGTGATCCAGGACACAAGCTAATGCACTGGGTATCATGCATTTTAATCAAATCACACAGCCCTGCATTGTGACCTTGCTGACCTGGCCAGGAGAAATGGGAAAAAAAGACTGCCTTTAATGCACTCCATTTAAAATACACTTACATGTGTTTTATATACCAGAAATGTTTATTATTATTGATTTTTCAACCTATTAACCATTTCATTTACATTTTTAAGGCCCTGCAGCTCTCTCTGCAGGGATGCAAAGAACATGAGTACGATAAGGAAGAGGAACCCAATGCACAGCTGGGAGTACAGATGGAGTTAAGCACAGGGTGTCCATGAATAAGACAGGACAGAGGAGAACAGTAAAATTTCCCCCCTTTCTGTTGCTGAGAAGCAAAACCATACATTTTTATATATATAAAAAAATATAAAGTCACCCCCAAAGCAGAAGAGCAAAGGTCAAAAAAAACCTTCCCAGAACACCTTGGCCTCTACACCATGGAAGGATAGGCTGTTTCTCTGTTTTTTCCATGTGTTACTGCAAGATTCACGCTTCCTTTCACAAAATTAACTTCACTGACTAACAGGATTTGGAAATAACCTTCCAAGCACGTGCAGCTGCTGTTCGTTCCACGCAGCACTGCCAAAGGAGAAGGTGGGGGTCCTCTGCGAGCACCTAGGCGTGTTAAACCTTAACACTAATGATGTCACTTTGAATCGCTTCATAGAACAAAATGTCAACTCTGACCTTTTTTAGGAACAAACACCAAGTTAAGCTTCAGTAGACGGCTTTTCATTATTACTTTCCTTTCAAAAGGAGCTGCAGCTTTGTGAGGCAAGTACAAGGCACAGTCAAGAGACTTGAAGGCCAAAACACTAAGTTTCACCTCAGTGATTCACTGGGATTGGACTGGTAAGAATTTCTGCTGGTGTTGCTAGCACGTTGCAGGCTTTGGTTCCTCTTCAGGTGGTCATGAACTCGGAGGTCAGGCTCTCCTCAGGACCCAAGATCGCTCCTGCCAGCAGCACTGGATGCTCTCCAGAAGCAGAGGACACGTTCCTAGAGCATGAGACAGCACGTGGGCACAGCCAGGAGCTCCACTAGGAGCCATTCTGGAAGCAGCAGTTGTACATTGGGGGAGCTCAGATGCCATGAGGAACAAATTCTGCTCCGCTGCAAATAACATCACAAAATGAGGCTGCCAGGGAGAGCCGCTGCCACAGCACTTAAGGGCAGCACTGTAAGTAAGAGAAGGCAGCCTCCCCAGCCCATTGCTAATTCATGAGGGGCCATGAATAATACAGCAGCAGCGTGCTTCAGGGCAGAACTTACCAAGGACCTGCCCCAACCGGAGTGATATAACATGTTCTAATCGAGACTCCCACAGGGGCTTTTGCACGAATTAACTCCTGTCGCAGGCTGGACGTGCTGTGTGCTACCAGTAGCCCATATGGTTTTGCACTGGGAAGACACAGCAGGTGGAAGGGGTAGAAGATACTCGCACCATTTTTCCCTTCACATTCTTCCCAAGGACAAGCTTGACCTGTTAGAGAGCCCGCTCCTTGCTCAGAGCCTGTCCTGTGAGCAGATGTTATGGAGAAGTGCATGAGATCGACACTCACGCTGGTCTGCACCTGTGCTTTCCTCCCGGCCCAGGACACAAACACCCTTCTCGTCTCAGACCTCCACATCAGAGCCTTAGCCTCAGGGCTTGCACGGAGCGTTTCTAGTCATATCCTTGCTTTCCTTCCTCCTGTAGACTCCAATGTGTTTGTTCTCTCCCTATGGAATTAACCAAAGGCTGAAAGCAGAGGCTGGTCATATGCTCTGCTAGTCCGTGCACTGTGCACACAACATGAAAGAGGACATAGCTCTTCTCTGAGAGCAAGCCACAGGAATTGAACCACAGCCAACTTGAATTCACAGCCAACTTGGTCACCACCTTCCACGGATACAGTGTCCTGGAAGTTTCTGCTTGCTAAGATAAACTTACTCTGAGATGAGCTTCCCTGCAAGGGAGAGAAGCACCTCTGGACATACAAGGTGCCCGTCAGCAAATGCCTGCTCTTTGGTAGGAGGCATCTCCAAGTATGGCAGAAACACCCTCCATCACAGTAGAAAGTGGTTGAATAGCCCAGAATGGAAGGCCAAGAGAAATGTGTTTGTGTCAATGCTTTTATAAGGCCTTTGAAGACCAAAGGGTCAATGGGGCATTAAAACCAACTATCATAGATATGGTGAGAGCTGTCAGATCGGAAGGGCCAAGGAAGACAGAAGCTGGAGCTGCCTGCCTTGTCACACAGCTACACTGGAAGAGCTTGAGAAAAGGAGCCAATTTTCTCAGCTACATCCACTTCTTCAGCACCCTCAAACATACTTCCACTTGGCTGCCACAGGCTTGCAGCCATATCAGCACTGTGGTGAAACCCAAGGCAAGGGGATCCTTTCCCATCTTCAGCACAGTTCCTCCTGGGAAGGACAAGTCAATCTAAAGGGCATTTTGCACATATAGCCTTAACCTGGAAATGTTGCCAAAGCCCCGCTTGGCTACAGCCACTGCACACAGTGCACACACTCCCACACCTTCCTGAAGGCCTCATTAAAACAGAACAAAATGCCCGTGAGAAACAGCAAGCATCACAGCTGTAAGTGTGCCGGGGGCTTTCTGAGCCAGCACAACTGCTGCCTGCACCACAGGAGGCATGAGCAAAGGGGATTGAGCCTGCATGTGGGCCAAACCCAACCACAGGCCAAGCAGAGACACCAGGACCTGCTCTGCACCCAAGTGCATCACGCTGTGGACACCGGAGCTCCGCTTGTACTCAAGACAGAGAGGGGGACAGGGACAGTCATGCTCAACACCATCATTTAAAAGATGATGACAGAGCTGAAACCTCGGGCCATCTGGACACTAAGTCAATCCAAATGTTTTTCACAAGTGCTATATGGATGGTGAGTAACTCCATCCCTAATTCACGCTGGCTGAGAACAATTCCAGAGGTACAAAGCACCTAAAAAAAGCTCTGAGGCATGAAGCACCACGGGAGGAGCAGAAATGGATCACTCTATCCTTTTATTTTATAACACCAAGGTTACCAGACCATGTGCTCCCTCCCCACTCCAACCATACATCCATCTGCCACCTCAGGCGTCCTACAACGAGCAGCTGTAACACAAGTGCTTGAGTGGAGCCAGTGGCCATGCTGCAGCCTGCAGGACCTTCTGCGGTACCAGATGCCAATTCTGTAGCTCCCAGGCCCAGGTCAGCTCCGCTCCTCCCCACAAAGCGGCATCCACCTCCATCCAGCTTCCTGAGAGCCTCCACCATGGCAGAATGACACGGGAAAGGGAGGTCACCAGTGTTCCAGAAGGTGCTGGGACAAGCGACACTTTATACACATTGCAGGTTTTTTTCCAGCGTAGGCAGCTAAATGAGATGCACTGTCCTGTGCCTCATCCCTAGCAGTCATCAGCTAAAACAGAGCTGCCTGCAGCTATGTCTCTAGGAGAGAGAATGGAAATCTCTGCCACACTTCTGGCTGTGTCACTCCCCCTGAGGCATGGTACACGAGATCAAAACATCTCCCTACCTGGGGACTCAGACCACCTTACCTAGCTTCAGTAAAAGCAGGCCCAGTGCAGAGAAAACAAAATCTATTTTCATTTTTCATTTATATGCCAGGACCTCTCTTGGGAGTCCAGCTAGAATCACTATTTCCAAACACCTGCCAGAAAGGATGGGGGCAGAAAAGGAGAGCTCAGAGAGCAGCGTGAGGTTTCTGAAGGCCGAGTTAGCTCTGCACAGACTAGACAAGTACCTCTGTTTTGCTGCCACTCCATTAATGTGACTTGGCAGCAGTGGGTTATTTAAGCAAGAGGCACTTGAGATGTTAACTTGTGCTCTTGCTGTTAGAGATGCTGCTCTGTCCTGCCCCACCAAAGCCTCTTGCTGTAGCACTGCAGAAACCTACTGCAGGGCAAACTGGCAGCGACTGCTTGTGTTAGAAATGCTGATGGTCTGGGCAGAGCTGCAAGATGGGCAGAGCTACAAGGTTTTATACAATTGAAGATGTAATTGGATCCAGAGTCTTAGGTCTTTGCGGGGAAGGAATTTCTTGAAATGTCAGCCCTAAGCCCTCTGAGGACATGACAAAGGAAGCCAAGGACATGACAGAGGAAACCAGCTGTGACTTCTGGATAAGAGAGGCTGCAAGTCCAAGGTTTACGAGCTGTTGTACGTGTCAGAGGCTTCCCTGTGCACACTTCGCTTCAGACTTAGGAGAACTGTCCACACATTAGCTTCAGTCCTGCCTGTCAAGGTCAGCTCGTGCCATGGGAATTAGGGCTGAGTTGCTGGAAACCATTCCAAGCTTCACTTATGGCCAGGAGGAAAAGGAGATAATTTTTTTTGGAAGCATGCCTCATTTTTGCCATCCTTTCTTCAGTGAGTCAGCAGGGGAAAAGCTCAGCTCTGTTCAACAAGAAAAGAATCTCTGCTTTAAAGAAATTAGCTTCTCTCCTGCCTTAGGACGCCTTGACTGCAACCAGGCAGCTGTTCTAAGCCCCAGATTCCCATGCACCAGCCTGCTCTCATAGTCTGGCAACAATCTTGGTATTATTCCTTGACTCTCTTCTGCTCCATGTTCACTTTGAGTGGCTTTGTCAGGTGTTATGTTCCCTGGCATTCTCCATTTCACACCAGTTGTAGCTCCTCTCTCCCAACACCCTGCAGGAGATGATCTCCCCACTGCTGCCTTTACCGCGTGCTCCACTGCTCTGCCTCATTGCAGCTCGTGTTTCTGCCTTCGCTGACACTCCTCCCTCTGGATCCCTACAGACCACGGTGCCAGCTGCCTTTGCCTGGCTGCACTCGGGCTCAGCCGGGTGCCAGTTCACACACTGTCCTCTGGTTAACAATTGCAATACCTGCACCCTTTGAGAAGCTCAAAAATGCCAGCAGAAGGTTCCACTTGTCCCCATTGACCCTCCACACCAATACAGCCCTCTAGACAGAGGACAAACTTTCTAAAGATCTTTCCTTAGGGTAATTTCCTGGTCTTTCCCAGGCCTCACAGGATGCCTGCTGCTCAGCCTGCTTCTTGAGCTTACTATCTCTGCCTTGGTCTCTTCTGACCACCTTATTTTCTCTTGGTGAGATCTAGCTCATCTTCAAGTTCCTAGTTGGTATCAGTCCACAACTTCCTTTCTAGATCTCAGCAGTATTTCACGTTTACTTTATGTAGGCCGTGTATTCCGACTCCCTCCCAAATCCTGGAGACCTCTTAGAGCACAGCATGCCAAAGAAGGTTTTCTACTTAACCATCCTCTACATTAAGAGACAGACAGAAAGACCAAAACAAAAAAAAGCAAAAAACAAAAAACACCCACACACCCTAAATTTTCCACTTCTATTACTAATTTCTCTCCATCTTGCAGATTTACTTTTGCTCATCAACAGGTACAGCCCTTCTAGTCCTCAGGGCTCTGAACATTCCACAATAGATCTCTCTCTTATTCTTTATTCCTTAATCTCCAAATCCCATTATGTGAATGAATATTCAGAACCTATAGCTCAGGCTACACATCCACACTATCTTCTCTTGAATGTGTGCAAAGTTCTGCAAAATTGGTTTCATGGTCTCGCCCCTGGGAAAAACTCTGCAAGCACATCCCCTTTCCCAATTAACACTGACTTCTTAATGAGTATCAACTAAAATATCCCCCTCCTCCTCTCACACTTCTGGGAATAGCATTCCCATGTCACTCTGCTATCTCCATCTGTCTGATCTGTTAAGCTGGGCGGAGGGTCCTCAATGAAAAGCAGCCCACGAAGGAATATTTGACAAGAAACATCAGTGACAAGGCAATTCAAAGAAAAAAAGAAAAAATGAAGAAAAAAAGAACTTCACTGAGTTCTTACTTTCATTCTTCAGTGTAGTCAAAACAATACAGACCCCATGGGCATTCCTGGAGCCCCAAGCTCGTCCATAGCTATAGGTTGACCACTTGAGCTCATGCCATTACTTGGCTTGCCAAGAACAGACCTATGGCACCAAGGGGCTCCAAGGCAGGTTGGGCAGAGCCGAGCTCCAGCAGTGCCTCCCTCGCTGTGAATTGTGCCAAGCCTCTCTGCAGAAGCTGCTGACACTGCACTCCATAACAATGCTGCTTTCCCACCTCCCATCAGCTCTTCCTATTAACCAGCCCTGTGATCTTCAGCATTTTTATCCACGTTACTTCTCCCATCAATCAGGCCTTGTTACAGCTGAGAAAACCACTCTGAGCACAGATCCAACAGGAGCCAAATGATTCGGATCATTTCCGTTTGCCAGCGCGCAGAGCCCTGGCTCCAAGCGACTCTGCTAACACAAAATTAAGCTCGTTCAAGACAACTGGTATCCCTCTCAGGATCCCTACAGCACGACAACAGATGAGTCTTGATCTGTGCTCTGTAACTGCTGCAGACAGAGTACTCTGTTGTCCCCCAAAGAATATCTCATTCCATTAGTGAAAGGTATTGGCCTTTTCAGTCTTGCTTGGGTTGACAGACCTAGGACACGCCTGAGGTGACATATAACTAAGTGAACTAAAACCACCTAAGGACAGAGCCAAGTTGGAAGCATCCATGCTGATCTGCAGGATGCTGTTATTCCAGGCCCTAGCTCCAGACATCCCTGCCAGTGTCTCTATTTGGGGACTGCAGCCCTCATTTGCTCTTCCACTCTTGAATGTCTCTTGGGTGTAACAACCATTAATCTGAGTTTTGCCAGACTGCGCAATGAGAAGAAGTAAAGGTCTAAGAATACAAATGACTCATGCTATTAAACTGGAAACCTGAGCCAGGCTTTAAAAATATTTAGAGCTATAATCAGTGAGGAGACAAACCCCAAATTCAGCATTTTTAAATTTGTTCACCAGATTCCCCACTAGAAGGGTGTTTCTGTATTTTCTAATATCACTATTAGTATTTTTCATTTAACAACTTGACAGAAATAAAATACACTGGAGTAACACCGGTGATAACACACTTACTCCCACTTGAAAGACTGTCTTTATTCTTTCATAAGTCACTTCTGGCTTACAGTTCTATTGATCACCAGCCAGGATGAATGAAATTTCCCAGAATCCTCTGGGAAAAGTCCTACATATATATTTTTTTATACCCACCAAGAAACTATTTCTAAAATTCAACAAAACAAGTCACCAGGGCAACGTTCCATTGATTTCATGTCCATTTATTCTTCGAGCACATCCCTGAATGCTTTATCAATAATTCAGTAGGCTGAAGGCCACTGCTGCCCAGAAGGAATCCTATCCAACCTTCCACACGGCACCTGGAAGCACCTCAATTGCTAAAGGTCGAGGGAGTCATTCACATAAAAGAAGGGGTGCCACATAAAAAGTGTCAGGAGCTAAAAGGATAGAGTCAGCCATAGCCCACAGATGAATAGTAGGTGAGGATCGAGTCTTTGAGGAGATTCACTCAAAATGTGAGCTAGTAAGCATTACTCGTGTGTTCCTGGAATTAGTCAACCAGTTACCACCCCACACATGGCTTGTTCATCATCCTGACATTAATTATCCAGATGCCATGAATTTGAAAGAAAGGCAGTTCCACTCTGCTGCTTCAATACCCAGGAAATCATTCCAAGGATGCTTCTGCCCACCTGAGTTTTAGATAATTATTCACAGGTCCCTAAATAGGTCCTTTTTAGATATCATTTAACCTCCTACTTTGTTCAGCCTCCCCTCCTCTCCCAGGAGATACCTCAAGATGGAACTTACAGTTCAAAAAGTCTCAGTGTCTGGAAGAGTTGCCATGACAGTGTGGTGAGCCGGTTACCGGAGAGGTCTCTGAAAATTAACAAGAAAAAGAAATCATGGTAAATAACTCCTCCTGCACCTGGCCCTCCTGGATCCACAGAGCTCATCATTGCCTTCCATAGGGAAGGAGTCAAGCAGCTTTGGACCCAACCTTAAGTTTCATAAAGAGACATTTTAATGAACCTGAACCAAAATAGAAATTTATCATTTTATTTGTTTCCAAGTGGGAAAATGCTTTATATTCTGCTACAAAGTTAGAAAAAACTCTTGTCACTTTTTTCCAAGAATCAGGAGTTCAACCAACCGTAAGCAGAAAGAACAAGCCTAATTTTATATTCCAAACAAGAAAAAAACGCTAAGTACAAACAAATTTCATGTTAAAAATACTATCACTCAGGTTTAAAATGACAGAACCATAATTATCCAAGATATTATCATTAACTTAGATTCTTAAACAACATAGAATTTGTACATTAACAGCATCCCATTATGGCTCTTTACCAGTTGTAGCAGGAGGTATCACTATTACAGCAATTAACAACTTCATACCCCTTTCTGCATCTGCTCAAACTCGCAAAAACAAAAATATTAACTACCTAGGGAATCTAGAAGACATCTCTTCAGTGAAAAGCCAAAGGAGGATAAAATAAGAGTAAAATCAAACGCAGCCTGGAAAGCAAGAGAACAAACATGTTTGCGATGGACTGACTGAAGAGAACAAGATCAGAGCCCTTAGTTCCTAACAGTGTGAGAGGACAGTGAGAAACCTCCTTTCTGGAAGAGGTTTTCTGCAAATCTGGCCTTCCACCAGATCCCCACCAGCCAACACCATAAAGGAGCCACCCCACTCTTCCTCCCCAAGGCCAAGGGACAGCAGCTGACCAGCCTCACCTCACCACATGTTTCACACTCCTACGAGACAACCTTCTACCACCAAAAGCTTGCTGTGAAAATCCCAGCTACCAAAGCGACAGTGCTGGGGAGCATGGGGAGGTGCAGACTCCTCTGGCTCTTGCTAGTGAGGCAGGAAGAACTAAATAGTTGAGAAGGATCAGAACTGGTGGAAATTTGTTGTGGGGCTTTTGGATATGGAAGAAATGATTCAAGGGCTTCTGTCTAACTCCCTAGCTAGTCCTCAAGTGAGCAAGCTCATGAGGATCATCCAGGATCTGTCCTTTCTCAGAAATGGGTCTTAAAATTTTTGCTGATCATCTGCTTATACCATAAAATTGTTTTTCCTTACTCCAAAACCCAGATTATAGAAACTAGCCCTAATCTAAGCATCACCATCCCACCTACAGAGATGCATGATAACAAATTCTGTAGAAATTCAAAGTTGTCCCCTACCTTTGCCAACATTTGGAGCTACAGAAAACACAGGAAATGGTTTGAAGTGATGCCCTGCTGTCTATCCCTGCATCTAGCCCTGTCCCCATCAGTTGTTCTTCCCCACAGGAAGCCAGGCCCACGCAGGCACCAGAGGCCCCACAGCTCTTCATACACACGTGTCCTGGCCGCAGAGCCACTCTGTGCTGCAACCCTGTTGCTGCAAGGGCAGGGATGCACCAGAGGCCTGAACGAGAGGCCTGGCGTTTCATTAAACCAGCAGCTGCTCTATGGACACACGTGGGACAAAGTGGCACAGAGGCAGCAGCAGGTGCCTGAGTAGGCCGAGCTCAGCCCAGGATCCCCACTCAATTTGGAGAAACGTGATCAAAACAAGACAGCAAGTCCCAGAGCCCGCTGGTGCCTTCAGAGGAGCAAGAACGTGGCCTACAAGATTCACTTGTTGGCTTGCCCTACATTAAAGGGCAGTAAATCAGTGGTGGCAGAAGCTGCCAGACTGCTGGGGAGAGGACACAGCTTCCAAACTCACTCTGCTTCCCAGGGCCAGACAATTCCCTCCTAGGAGGGCCGGGAAGGAGTGAACCTGTGACGGCAGCGTGCATCAGCACCATCCTCTGCACCTTGCCAGGGCATCACCCAGGGACCTTCATCTCACTGTCCAATTTGGGGCTTGCAGAGGACACACTGCAAGGAAAAGCCAAGTTTGGACAACTCTGTGCCGCTCAAGCTCCAGTTTGTGCAGACAGATTGCAAGGGAAGCATCACATTGCACGTGAGAAGCCACCAACCCAGCCAAGCCTCCACACCAAACACTGGGTGCAGCTGCCAAGCAAAGCACCCCAAGGGCTCTCCTGGGCTGCAGCAGAAGGTAACGGAGAGCAGGGTCAGGCCAGCACCGCGCTGTGTCATTGAATTCCAGCTCTCCCTCGCATCAGACTATCCCGCTGTGCAAACCGCCGCAAACCCCAGGTACCTTATTTCAGACATCTAAGATCCCACCACTCCTAAGGCTTTGGACAAATTGCTACCAGCCTCCAACCAAGTTTAGCAAGGCAGCAGTAACAGCTCATGAACCAAGGGAGAGGGGGGAAGATCGCACGCCTCCCCCCTCACCGCCCCATAGCACCTGGGTGCTTTGCAAAGACAGATGAAAAGTAGGAGGGGAAGGAACAGCTCTCGGCTACAGAAAAACTTGACACTAATTTCCCTCCCCCAGCAAAGAAAGGAGGAAGCGAAAATGGGGATGCATGAGAGACAGCAAGATGTGGGAGAGAGGCAGAGGAGGGAGTGAATCTTGCTGGAATGTCCTTTCTCAAAGGTCATGTTTTGCTACATTAGGCAGAAATGTCAAGAGAAAATTGGATTCTGAAAGAGAAGAGGAAAAAAAACAACAGGCTTTCCACGCAAATAAGGGAATCAAAAATAGCATGATCATGTTATTACAATTTAGGGCACTGAGAGATGGAGAGAGGAAACATCCTCGCTATTGCAGGCAGCTTTGCCAGGCAGATGTGCTCCACTTTTTGCCTCCGTCAGTCCCTGGAAATCAACTCCTGCCTCCCTCCTCCCTCCAAAACCCAACTCAAGCCAAGCCTCAAGCATAGAGGAGATGCATCTTCACTTGCAGGCACCTGCCAGGGGAGTCTCCTCTAAGAACAAAGAGGCACCATCCAATACAACAGTTAGCATCTGCAGGACCTGTCAGGAGGGACGTATATTAACAGCTCCCGTTTCAGGAGATTAGCCAGAAGCC
>JAUBOD010000175.1:472821-493180 GCA_032353885.1 Nothura maculosa
CCATAAGCAGCTTTGCTCATGAAGGCAAAAAATATCCTGTCCTCCCCTAATGAATGTGCTAAAACTACCCCATCAAGTCCTGTGCTAAAACTACCTCATCAAGCCCTGTGCTAAAACTACCTCATCAAGCCCTGTGCTAAAACTACCCCATCAAGCCCTGGCACCTGTAGGAGCACAGACCTCACCACAAACCAGGCTCTGCAAATATTAGACTCAAGTGAAGCCTCAGATAGCTCAGTACAAAGCCCCATCAGGCTGTGTTACTGATAGAGCCTGCAAAAACACTGGGCAATGCCACACACGAGCCTCACACACACAGGGGTGACCAATGTAACCCCAAGTCTCCTCTAAGAGCAAGGGCCTGGAGCTGCCAGCAATTCCCTGGCTCGTGCTCAAGTCCAGACTCAGCCCCAGGAGGCACATGCGGTGGGATGAAGGGGCACGGCCATAGGATCTCCTCCCAGACACAGCCCTGCATCATCTACAGCCCAATTCCACTCCTCCCTTTAGAAACATCCCAGCCTTTACTACCCGGACACGGCTGACTAGAAGCCTCCAAGGTTCAAACCTTCCTTTGCGAGGTTGGACAACGTGGCAAACTCTGCTGTCACATCCCAGAGCACTGCACGCTGCCTTGAGCTTTTTAGAGGCATCCAAACGCAACCACACAGCAAGTGCCATCACATTATCTCATTTGCCTGAAATTAGTTGTTGTTCCAGCGCTAGCATCAGAATTTGCAATAATTTCATGAACTCGGAGGTAGGTCTCAAGTCTCTGTGCCAGAGGAGAGGAGACCATCACCAGACAAGAGGAGACTTTTCAAAACATACAGCAGCACCAGGAGGGAGAAACAAGACACACCAAGCACACTCCTCCTGCATTTGGGATGAAGAAATCAAGATTTTGATTTGTATATCCCAACTGTTACTGAAACAGGATTGAAGGAGGTGGGGAGGAACAGGCTTGCTCATTGTTCTTGAAACAATAGCATGAAAAACAAAGGCAGTTGCCAGCAAGGCAGAGCAGGGAGGCGTAGGGGCCGGGTGGCAGCACGCCTCCCGTCACGGTGCTCGTGCACGAGGGGCACATCTGGTGCACGTCTCTCCTCCCACTGCCTCTGCCAGTGCAGCAGTCCAGGACAACGAGGTAGCTGTTGCTACCACTTCTGTCCCAGCACATCCCAAAACACGTTAAAGGGCACTTCGAAGGCCATCTCCAACCCTGTGATGTTCTCACACCCTATGAATTGGCTCCAAGGCGTCTCCCAGCTGCACCAAGATTTATTTGGAGACAAGATCACACTGCAGAGCTAATGACTGCTCACAGTTTGGGTTCAGCCCGTTACAGATGGGAACCGGTCACCAGATGTGGATAAAGATGTCCTTATGTTTTTGGGTAGATCAGATGCAGGAATCCAGCCCTCTAGATTACACTTCTCTTCCCTGTTGCACACTCTTTATGCTGCTCTTCTCCCAGGATGTCTGGATTCTGAGGACTTGCAGACAGGTTAAAGGCTTAGTCAGCCCTCCAGTTGCTTCTCCTCTGCCTTCCAGCTTTTCTGCAGGGCAGAATCCAACAGCACTCATGAAACCTGCCAGTCGGCTGCTCAAGGAATGGAAAACGTGTTGGAAATGGGCAGGAACCCTTCCCCAGGGCTTCCCTCCTGCCACCGCGGCATCCCCAGGGCTGCTCTGCATCCACCCCGTCTCCTCTCTCCCCAGCCCAAACTGTGGTAATTTTAGATGCATCGAGCCTGGAATACAACTGTACACTGGGCTCCTTCCTGCTTCAACGCACAGAAATAATACTGAGATTTGTGATGATTGAGAACAAGGGGTGCCAGCTGACAGCTCCGGCGAGGGGCTGGATTTGTCGTGCCTGCTTGTTTCAAATTGCACGTTTCTTTGAGATAGGAACAGAAAATGACTGGGGAATGCCTCCCACTCACAGGCTTCCAGCAGGTCTAGAGCAAACCATACCACCATGTGACAGGAGAGAGCTCTGCCACACAGAACACAGCAGAAGCATGAGGAGACCATCTGGAATAGGGAACAATGTCCAGAGGGCATTTTCCAGCACCTCAGCGCACACGGTGGCACCAGAACCCAAAGATGTGCTCCTCAAAGCCCCACCACTTCCTCTCCATGACAATACTCATGCAGTAAGGTCATGAGCAGATGCAGCACCACCTCAGCAACCATCCATTAGAGCCAACCCAAACGCACAGGTTGGCACTGGGGAGAAGCCTGGGTTGACTGTTGACCTTGTGAAACTGAGAGCCCGACCTCCAATCGATTGACCATGGAGCCTCTGGGACAGGGTCCTCCTCCTGAACTAGGTCTCTGCTCTCCCAGTTGTTTCAAACCTACCGGTCCTCACTTTTATGTTAAAAAAAAGACTTCATCTTCTCCCAACATCCAGTTCCCAGAAACCAGTGAGCCTCTAGCACTTCTCCTGCGGGATAACAAGACAAGTAACTGCCAGGTCTCAGAGCGCTTTCACCTCAGGACAGGGGATCCTGGGAATACCAGGGGCCAGGCTGGAAGCAGAGGAAGGAAAGGGTGGTCCATGTGTGTGTGTCCCAGCAACAGCAGAGCCGGGCATAAGGCAGGCTAAGCTCTCGGCAGACGCTGCTAAATGGTTTCCAATTAATTAGCTGATTACACGATAGAACAGAAGGGGATTCAAGTGAGTGCTGTTGACCTTTAAGAATAATTAATATCATCAGGATCACAAAACTCATCCAGGAAAAATAATTAGAAACATCCTAGCCTTACCCCCAAAGCCATACCGAAGCAGAAGATGAAGGTACTGGGTAGTTTAGAGATAGAGCTCCCAAGCATTTGCTAGCAACCCCTTTTTTTTTCTTAAGCACACACTTCTGCCCTATGTTAGGCAGCCTTCCCTGTCTTCTCCTTATCCATGGTGTCCCTACCACCTTTTCTAACTCATCTACCTTCCCTATTTCAGTTCTCTTGCATAATGATTCCTTCTTGCTCTACTTGCTTGCAAACTTTCCTCTCCAGACAAGGTCCTTTGTATCCCCTCTTGTTGCTGTATCCCACCCCTTCCTTCTCATCACTCAGCCCTGTGCTCCTCACTTTCCTGCACTTTAGGGAAGAGCCCTGCTCCTTCCCTACATGAAGGATCCACTTTCTATCTCCAGTTACCACTGGCGCCTTCAAGTTGATCATGGGTAAGGTTTACATATAGACCTAAAAATCAGCATTTCCTCAGTAGAGCCTCATAGAGGCTCTTCTGAGAAGCACACATGAAAGAGGCACAAACAAGAGAAGATGCAAGATGGGGGATCTCATGACTCCTTTTTTCCCCCCTCACTAGACCTGCTCAAGTGTGTGAATACTCCCACTTTGCTGCTGTTTCCTTGCTCCAAGTGTTCATCTTGTGCAGGATGAGCGTCTGGAAAGCTGCACTGAGCAGTAACTGGAGTAGAACAGGTCCTGGGGAGAAGGGCCAACAGATTCCCTGGAGGGGAGGCGCATGAGCAACCAATGCCTGTCCTGAGGAGGCCTAGAACAACCACAGCCCTGGAATAAAACCTGCCTTCGCAGCAAATAAATTTCCTCTACTGCTTATTATTGTGAAAACTTCTGTGGCTTGACACTCCACTAAATTATAGATAAAAGGAAAAATGGTCTTCGTGAGCTCAGAGAGGCAGGCTGCTCTGCCAAAGAGCTGCGTTCTCACCAGCTAATGAAAAGGGAGCTGCCATTAGCCCGCGGCGCTCGCGCCGGCTCCCTCCGCTTCCGCGCCGGCTGGGAACGATGGCGAGACACCGCTGGGATTCGGGAGATAGGGAGCAGAGCCAGGAGGGCGGCGGGGAGAGGGGCGCACGACGGGGAGACCGCAGAGATGGCAGCTGGACATTCCCAATGTGCAGAGGCCACAGCAGGAGACCAGGCCGCCCTTCTCCAGCTGTGCCCCGAACACCAGGAAAAACACTTGGATTAGGAGGGAAGCTGCATCCAGCAGGGAGCCGCTCTTGCTCCAAGGGGCAGGTTCCCTCCAGGCACCCTCCAGACTTGCAGGCAGTAGGTGCCTGGGAGCACATCTGAGCTTACGAAGAGCCAAAATGCTCCTGCTGGCAGAGCCGAGCTCACCCCAAAAGCCCCCATGGCCATTCCTGAAGCTTGGTGCAGTGCCCCTCGTTGTGGCCTCACGCACTCCTACCTGAGGGGAACTGAACTGGTAGGGACTCGGGCAGGCGGTCCAGCAAACCCAGCTTACTGCAATCCTCTTTCATAACCTTCTCAAAGCAGAAACCCATTTCCTCCTCCACAATTAGCTCTGGCAGATAAAACACACCCGCCTGGATGCTGTGATTGTGTTTTCCCTGCTCTTCCCAATGAAGGCACACTGTGCTTCAGCATGAAAAGCATCTTTCTCCTACCCTTTCCCTTCAAATACAGATCATTGTGAAGGATATTTCACCATGAACAGCCTGACAAGCTACAGCAGGTATTTCTTCATTATTCTGAAAGAGCAAATTCCCCACAATTATCAAACAACTGGATGCAACAAACACTCAGCCAAGTCCCATGGGCTGTAGCTGCAGGGAGGATAGATGGCAATCCTTCCTAGAGAGCTACTCATGTGAATAAGCCATTGACAGCAGCAGGGTACCGCGGGTGATGCCTTTTACGCTGCAGAACAAGCCAGTGCCAGGCAAGCACAGCAGGTTTGGAAGTTTAAGATACAGCTACCATAAACAGACAACCTCAGAAGACTTGTTTCACTGAGGGAAGAAGGGAGGGCAGGGGGGAACAAAAAGCGATGTTGGCAGCAAAATCTAGTTGGTTGCTCCTCGGGTAGACTCGCTCCCATTTCCTAGAAATAGGGTTGCACCTGTGAGCTGGGCGTACACAGCTGCTGATCCACTCGCTGTGCTTGAAGGGCAGCCCAGAGCTGTGTTTGCAAAGAGGAAAGAGATGGTTCCCCTAGAGAGAAGGGGAAATAGGCAGGGAGGCCAAGCTGCAGGCTGGGCTGGCTTGGAGGGAGGGCGGCCAAGCCACAGGCGAGCAGGACTAAACCCCAAGGGACCAGGGCTCGAGCAGGGGCCAGGGAGCTCAGAGCCTTGGGCAGAGGGGTCTCCCTGTGAGCAGTGAGGCCCCCAGGGCTGAGGCCAGCAGGGAGGCCAGGCTGGAGGCCAGAGCTGGTCACAGGGAGCACAGGGTGGCCCTGGCGCTGTCCACGGTGCTGAAATGCAGCCCAGGGCACCAGGACACCCTCGTTCCCACCCACAGTCAGTGGGAAGTTCAGACACCCTCATTCCCAGCCCATAAAGCCTAATGCTCCAACTGCTTCATTCCCACTGCCTCTTGCACATGGCATAATTCATAGCTCAGCCCTTCAAAAATGCCAGTGAAGGGGAAGGGTTGGTGTGAACCCCCTCCTACAATTTTCTAATAAACGTTTTATAATTCCAATAAAACACATGGCTGCCTAACTTACAACATTTAAATTCTTGCCTAGTCACACACCATCATGAATTCATGTCCCATCACTCACACCCTGTCATATCTTACTGCTCAAACAACATATGATTTGCCTGTTTATTTCTCAAACCTAGTGCTTACTGCCTGTATATCAAAAAAAGGAAAATAATCCCTGCAATCACATAGTAAAATAGCACCATGGGAAAAAATCCCAGGTGAGACCACTTGGGTGGTCACTTAGCTTAAACTCATCCTGCCATGACTGCTCTCCCTCTCCCAACAGCTTCCAAAGAAGCCTTGGTGCCTTCAGGTCCCCCTGGACCACTCCTCTCCGTGCAGTAACCCTCACATGCAGGTAACAGGTCCTTGCCGCACAGCAAAACAGCTGAGACACTGGGTCTGGAGAGCAGGCAAACGGGACAGCCAGGGGCTGTTTCTGGAGCACCTCTACACTGCGACAGCCTCAGGGCTTGGATGTGGTCCTTGTCTCACCGGCACCTTCGGGAATCAGCTTGCTCTGCGCTGCTGGCCTTTGCTTTGCAGAGATCAATAGAGAGGCTGTGAGGTTTAACCAGGGCAGGGCAGCGCCCCTGCGGCAGGATGGGGTCTGAGGGACCATTGAGCCTCTCTAAGGGGAAGCTCACAAGCAACAGGACATCCATCAGGTCACTATTGCACAACATGTACTATGTCACTGGTTTAGAGTTCATATTTTACCTCAGTCCTGAAACAAGGTTTGTAAACACTGGAAAACCCTCATCCAGGAGCAGCTGGACAGCCACATTCAGAATATCCTCAACTTCTTTTAAAAAGGAGGAATGGGTTTTTCCAGAAGCACAGCTGGCCTTTTCACATTTCTGTCAGAAGATAACTGCTGAGTCTTCAAAGAGGAAAATAAATCCCATAGTTACATAATGCAGCTGGAAGCATCATCTCAATGTTTTATGGAAAGGACAAGCTGCATCAAAATCCTAAGAGCCCAGGTATGAGTGACAGGCATCACATTAAAAAACGGCCAGCAAACATTTGTGACCAACAACATTATAACTCGTCTTACACTGCAACAGCATCCCACAGTGCAAGGCCATCTATCACCAGAAATGTGCAAATAACTCCCCTGCATGCAGATCAAATAAAAGGAGAGAAAACACAAATGCTGTTATACAAGTTTTACAGATGGGGAAACCGAGGCAGAACAAGTTTTAATCCAAGGTGCATAGAACTAGAGACAGAAACTTTTTCTGCCAGATCCTTCAAATTTGACAGGCACAAACCACTCTTCCTCCTGTTACAATAGGATAAACTTTCTGCAGAGCTCAGTGGAGTAACACACTGTCAGGAATGAGCTACCTAGCCCTCTGAATGCAGGTCAGATGATTTGGGCCCATTTGGAAGGAAAACCACAGTCCAGCAGCGAAGTCGTCTCTCCTCTGGCCCTGCACTCAATGCCTGGTGAAACAGGAGCCACCTCTGCTGCTGCAGAAAAAATAAATAGCTGCTTCTAACTGATTATCAGTCACTTGCGGTAATGACAGGGAATAAACATGTCATCAAGGCACTGCTGCCGATTAGCGCGCCGGCAAGGACCGCGCTACACCGGCACGGCAGGCAGGGAGTCGGAGCGGGGAGCTTTATGGAAGCAGAGGAGATATTACAGCTATTTATTTTAGCAAGCACACTCTAAACATGCCCAGCATTTTATAGAAGAACAGAAAAGATGAGGAAAAATGCCTCACTAAGTAAATCACAGTACAAAGGCCTGATGCTAGAGGGGCTGGGAACAGCCACATCCTTGATGTGCAGGTGGAAATCAAGGTGTACCCAAACTGGCTGCTAGATTTGGGGTGACAAAGGAACATTCACCTAATGGAACTTAAAAGCTATTTAACATTTTTTTGGGTGGTAGTCATGGAGAAATTCAGTTCTTTAATCCTTTACAAGTGCAAAATAAAACGTTAAATTGTCAAGGAGAAGGGCTCGGCAAGTTCATTCTACTTCATACTCTACACAATCATTTACCATGCCTAATGTGACACGTAGAGACTTCCTAGGTCACACTAACTCTGCTATGGAGAGAAAATCCATGAGCAATTAACACAAGACAGCTCGTGTGAGGAGACCACCGCCAGGCTGGATATGGAAGTAGTGTCATGATGGAAAGGACAGAGCACAGAAGTCATCAGAAAGGAGAGGGTAACAAGACCTTCTGAATCAACTAAAGGTTACAGACAGTGACAAGGCCTAGAGCTGGTTTACAGAAAGAGAATTAAGCTCTTATACACAAACAGCTCCTTTAGAGGAAAGCAATAGATCATTAACCACAAAGAGCAGGCGAACGACCCTCAGGCCACTACTGAGAGGGAACAGAGTTACACTTGCAATAATTCAAAGTCTGGTATTTTGTTTATTTCCTTATTTAGTCTGAGATCTTGATCGAGCTCCCAGACACAGGAAAAAGGACGTGGACCTCATGAGCCCTGCAGGCTCATTGCTTGCAGCCCTTGAAGGTGTGTGGGCTTCAGCTGGTGCACAGCTTCAAGAGCTGTCCTCAAGTTGCATTGAGGAGGGCACACGAGGGCTTAGCAGCCCTGGGCTGCTTCCACTCTCAGGAGATGCAGCCCCCTCACCTTCCTACCAAAACTTCATGCCATAACATCTGCAGGAAATCCTCAGCCAAAGTTATGAAGTTACATCCATCACCAATCCTTACCTGATGCTGCAGAACAGCTGCCTTGAGGCCAGCTAGCTCTGGTCTTTGGAAGCCCAGGGTAGTTTTGCAGGGGAAGCCAAGAGGTGACGTGAAGAATAACTCCAGTGAAAACATCAGGTTTCAGGGAAGCACAGCATGGTTCTCGTAATGGAGACCAACCAGAACACCACAGCTAACCCCACTCCTAAAGCAATGCAACCTTTAGAGGCAGCTGTGAACAGCTGGGAGGTCCCACATAAATCACATTTCCAAATTTGCCTATGGGGAAATGCTGCAAATCTGCATTTTCATCTTCTGACAAATTTGCGTCTTTGGGAGAAAAATAACCAACGGGCTCACACAGATGATACAATCCTAGAAGCAAAAACCAGCATGGCCATGGCACACTGTAGAGCTGATCACACTCAGCACAGCACTCCGTAAGACAAAGGAAATGTCCAGTTTTCCAGTGGTTCCTGCCCCCTTTTAGAGCTTGTGCCAAGATCTCTATTGCAATTCTGGCCTTATCCAAGACCTCCATCTTAAAGCTACTTGGGTGATGACCTAAAGAGAAAGCTTTTTCTTCAGCCCCATCCCTCCTCTGACAGGCAGTGCTAAAAGAAAGCTGTGACAGGAGCTGCATCTTGGCCAGCCCACAAACCAATTTAGAGTGCATATAAACCTCCAGAAGACAGTTTAAAAAGAGCCACTGAATGCAGGCAGAAATGGCAATTATTAATTTTCTAAATAGAAATCTGACTACTTAAGTCTTACTTAAAAGGATGCCTGTCTCCATAATTGCAGAGCCTTAATTTGTTTTCTTTACTGCACAATAAATAAGGTGTGGGCAATTACCCTCTGCAAATACAAGCAAGTGCTTCCTGCCTGGCTGGCCGAGTGTGCAGCCACCCAGGAAAACAGAGGGAACTGCAATCCCTTACCAAGCATCTGCTTCCCTGTAAAGGTGGGTGCATGCACTGTGCATGGCAATTTGTCCAAGTCCTAGGTGCAATTTGTCCAAATACCGTCTCCTCTACATCTATAGCTCTGCTCTCCAAGCAGTGGCCAGTGAAGGCTGGAGGGAAAAGAGATTGTCCTCTGCTGAATTCTGATTCCTGGTGCACTTTTGCTGTTAAGTTCTCATAAGAACTACTCACTGCCTAATAAGGATCATGATACAGCAGTGTTCTTTCCACAGGGCATTTTAACATCTCTTTCCTCTACTATTCCCCTGCCTATTTTCATGATACGCATAGGAACTTAATAACCTTGTGATCTGAAATCCCTTATCAAGTTCAATTAGAATTGGCCAAAGCATTCAAGTGTCACTAGAAGGACAAAGAGCAAATCACACGCAAGCCTTTCCCAAAAGCTTTGCTAAATACAGTGACATGCTTTACACATCTCAAATTTAGGAACCACACCATCCTCAAGCCTTCTTTGCACAGCCTCAAGCCAAACACTGAGGTCTCCTATCAGTGCTAAATGACCCCTACATTCAGCTGGCTAAACCTGCTAACACTGACTGCAAAGGATTTTGGCTAGGAGGCACTCAAGCCTAGAGCTGCTGCTCCTCAGATCCAGGGTACAGGAAGGAAGCAGTTCTTCAGGACCGCCCTCATATTAACCAAATGGTTATAAATACAGCACAGAAATGGCACCAATAACCCATCCAGGCAACTGGCCAAGACAATCTCCAGAACAAGAGTACAAAAAGACACTGGGTTACAGGCAGTTCAGGTCAGACCCACATCCATCTGCATTCAGCTCCTGGCTGATGCTTGTTGTGGAAAGAGCCTCCGTTCTGTTGCCAGCAGAAAAGACCAACCCGCATTGCAAATCCCACCATTACATTTTGGATAATTGCCTCTATCACTGGTAGACCTCACAGTCACAAAGATCAGATGGGTCATGAAATCCTGGCTCTTTCCTTTCCTAGAGAGGCAGCAGCAGTCCAAGACTATTTATCAGATGACAGCTCAACACTGGTTTCTCATTTCCAGTTGCTCTCTGTTCTTGCACTCATTACATTGTCCTCAAGCTTGAGATCCACTCTTGTGGACCTCATTTTAAACTTTAAAAGTAGAGGCACGATCCTGCCAGGCTGCGCTTGGGAGCTCTTTGAGGTCCACCCTCAGGCAGCTGAAGGTTGGCAAAAACAACAAGAACAACAAGAAAATCCCACCACCCACAACTCTCTTGCTCTCTTCATGGTTTCACCTTTCCTCCCTGACTGTGATGGGGAAGGGGTGGGGGGAAAAGCCAAGTTCTCATCCAGAACCATTATCTTAAACTCCTACAAATCTGAGCTCCTGCAATTAGAGCTGGGATAAGTGATCTGCTTGTGATTGCACAGCTGGGGTCTGAAGACAAGTGCGTGCACTGTGGAAGGGCCAGAAATAGAAGCCGATGGGAACAGGCAGAGCTATCTGGCCCATGTGAGAGAAAGCCTTGCTAAAAGGCACAGGGGGAAGGGAGGCAGTCACTTCAGGGGCAGGGGGAGACTGGAATTAACCTAGAATGAGCAAGAAAGGAAAAACAGCAGTTGAATCCCAAATGTGCACGCAAGCTTTAGCCTGAAAATACCTGCTGCTCCTTGTAGTCCATTTGTAGCAAGCAAGGAAGGTCCAGTCTGGAGTCCCTACCGCCCCATGTCAGGATCTCAGTGAGGAAGCTCCCCATCATTTCCCAGGGGTATCTGCTGCTTGGCAATATCTTCATCTGCAACCATCCAAATGGGAAGCAAATCCCAGGCAGTGGGACCTGCATCGCTTCTCGCAGCGGCACCTCCATGAGCCCGGAGCACAACACGTGCTGGCCCCAGGCCTGCTCCTGCATCCGTCCAGCTGGAGCCGTCAGCAGCCAGCTCCATGGCAAAGGGCTGGGGACAGTATCACTTGCTCTTGTCGGCTACTCTACCCACTTACAGCAGCCCAAGATTTAGAGCAGGGTGACATTTCCATTAATCCTTTTATCCTGGCTCCTATGTGCGGCGGTTGCAGAAAATGTCAGGCCCCCAGCACACTGAGTCCCTTCTGAAACAGGGGCTGGAGAGCAATGGGGAAGACATCCGGCTGTGTTGGCCCAATCCCATGGACCTGCGCTCTCCACAGAGGCCCTGGAGCAGCATCAGATGCCCACGAGGCTGCTCCAAGGCCAAGGAACATCCTATCTCCTCAGCAAAGAGGTGGGAGCCACAAGAGACATAGAGCAAGGGGAGCATTTGGGCTGCCTAAGTGACACTGGGATGAGTGTACTCTGATGCTGGTCCTGCTGCACACATCTCTCTGCTGTTCTTCATCCTGAGGAATTCCAGAGGTATGAACTGAAGTCTTCACGCAGAAAGGAGCCGAGGTGTAATCAAATGCTGGGTGCCTGGGGTCGTGATGGATGTATCACCACACTGCCAACGTGCAGGGCCTCCAGCTGGCATCACAGGCCCAGGTGCAGAGGGCTCCATCCCCAGGGTCCTCATCCTGTCACACGAGCCAAGTGTTGGCCTCACAGCCACCCTGCCGACAGCCACAGACTGAGGCTGTGGTGCCAGAGCCCAGGAACAGCATCAAAACCCACCAGCAGACACTAACTAAATAATACAGTTACTTGCCTCGAGCTTCAAAAGGCAAGGAAAGAAAGATGTTAAGAACATGATAAATCTTACATGGCCCAAGCAGTAAACAAACACATATTTCATCACAACATACCAACCTTAGCTCTTGACACAAGATGGATATGTTTTTTTTCCCCCCATCTCAAAAGTAATCTCAACTGACAAAACCAAAAGCTATCTGGAAAAGCAGCAACAATTGCACCTAACAAATTAACAACACACACTCAGGCTCAAAATGTCCATATCTGGCCTCCCAAACTATGAATGCCCAAACTAATATTATAAGAAACCAATACGTTTTACTTTATCTGTTACATACATAAATAGCAGGTGCTCAATTGACAAAACCATCCTCAAAAGAACTAAACAAAAACAAAACAATCAATTGGAAAAGGCAATCAGAGAGACCATTTCCCAGCAACAAACAGCTACAAAAACAACATTCACCACCACAAATCAAAATAATAAAGAGGAGAAATCAAGAAAATCCCAATGGCCAGCATTAAGGAGGTTTCATTATTACCAAATACGCCCTTCTTTACACTGAAAAAGGCCCTGTGTTTGTTCACAATGCCCGGAACTATTCATGCCCTTTGGTACTGCAGATCTCCTATTTAGGAAGTACTTTGCTGTCACTTAGCAACTGGAACTGGTTTTCCAAAAAGGAAGCTTTGGGGGTTTTCAGTTCACATCATCTCTGAGCAGGCATCAAAAGACAAATATCTCCTGCTCTGCAGGTTGCATCTATCTCCCTTCACCAGTAACATGACCATATTGATGGGCACAGGAGTCTGCAGAGTCAAATGGAGCCATTTAAAAAAAAATAAAAATAAAGGGGCTTACTACCATTTTTCATGGCAGGGACCACTAGCACCAGTCTGTGTAAAGCAGGGAGACATGCAGCCTCCATCAGCTCCCTGCCAGAGCCCAAGATCTCTCACCCCATTTCCAAGCCCAAAAGAGGGAGTTGACTCCAAACAGAGTCACTTGGATGACATGTCTCAAGGCCATGAAGCACCTTGCATCCTCAAAAGACATTCAGACCTCCATTTGTTCCTTTAGGAAAAACAAACACTCAGGAGTCAGCCTCATCAGCCTCAAGAGCACAGGAATTCCCTGAAACACCACTCTGGGCCTGGCAATAGCAGATACTTGTGCAAAGACTCATCCTCTCCTTGAGCCACACTCAGGAGCTTCAGATCCCTCTGCCTCATCACATCCTGCCACATGAAGCACCTTCCTACACCAGGCCCGCTGCCAGTTTAATAGGTCAATAATTAAGTTCATGGCTGGCAGCCACATGCCCAGAAGAAGGATTTGTGCTGAAAACCCCCTTTGATGCAAAGCTAATGAGCGGGCAGGCTCAGGCCATGCAACTTGCAGTCCATGACCTCCACCAAAAGGGAAACTTGCCCCTGCAGCAAGGCTGCTAATGATGCCGGTACTCATTAGAGGGGCCATCAAAGCTGGCCCTGTGATTAGGCACCAAAACCTGTCAGTGGGAGACCAGTTATTGCTCCAGCCTCCCCCATCCCTGCACCAGAGCCCCTTTCACTTCCCTAGCACCTTCACATGCCCTTCCCCTTCATAATCATCAGCTTGTGCCCTCCTGCTCCTTTCATGCCTCCCATTCCCTCTGTGTCGCTTTCCTGGTGGAACGACGCTTTGGAGATGACCCTTTCCAAGAGGATCCGAAAGACCAGGGAGCAGAAGCAAGGCAAGAGAGGCAGGAACCGGTTCGACTCACATGTAGCGCAGGTGGGGGTTCTTCGCAAACGCCCGCGGCTGGATGTTTCGTAGCCCTGAGTTCCTGATTGTCCTGCAAAGAGATTGAAGAGGACAGTGATGGGGCTGAGGTTGAACGCTGGTTTACACAGACATCCGCACTAAGCTCTGGAGCCCCCAACTCTAACGGAAGGCAGATGCTACCTCAGAAAGGCACTCACAAGTCAAAGGAAATTTGTCCTTTCAGGTGTTGCAATGAGGGTGTACAGCCCTGGGGAGAACCCAACATGCTTCAAACCAAAAGAAGCCCTCTCTGCCTAGAGCATCGACAAGGATGGGCAAGTACTTTATACAGGGCAAAATGGACATTGCAGCAGGATTCTTTCCATCCATCTTCCTCTGTTTGGAGAAGATGCATCAGCGCTATGACTATGATTTATTCAATATCTGCCACCGACAAAAATAAACCCGACTCCATCGCTGCTTCTCCGGCTAGCAGAGCAGCAGCAGCCGGCCTGCCTGCCGAGTGGATGTGTTAAGTGCCCGGCTGCCCGGGGTTCGGTTACCAACGCTCAGCACTACGCGCCGCTCCTCTCGCTGGCGCTCACATGGCAGCTAATGGAAAGCTGCCCGTGAAACACACGAGGAGGGTCTCAAATTAACGCTGAGAAACACTCAGGGCACAGAGGGACAGACTGTTGGCAGTGCAGGAGGGGAGGTTGTGCAGGGTGCCCAAGGGGCTGGCAGCCCCTCGCCCCTGGGGACCCCAGTTTCCCACCTGTGGCACAGTGTTGTTTTCTGCCTTTGAGGGCTGTGTGAGGGGATGCCACTATCTTATCATGCAGCACTACTATGATGGCCACTGCAGCAACAGAGCCCCAGCAGCCCCGTGCTGAGGGATTGATAAAGACAGCTGGAATTTCTCATTGTAGGGCTGCGATGAGTCAGAACAATTCCCAAGCCCAGCACCAGAATAGCAGGGAGAGGGAGGTCAGGGTTGATGTGTGCTGACAGAGCTGTCAAGAGCTACCAATCTTCCTTCGTGCAGATCCAGCAAGGACCCAAGACCACTTCATCTCCATTTTGTAAAGTCCGCAGAACAATATTGTGGCACCAGCACTAGCAAGCTCTGAACATCACAGGGCAGAGGTGACAGACACATGCTCTAGGTGTCCTTGCTTGAGCAGCAGGTTGCACTAGATGATCTCTAGAGATCCCTTCCCGTCTTAACCATTCTGTGATTCTGTGAGGGAGCAGCAGGTCTCTGCTGGGCCTCCTGCCTGGTGCCATTCTCCTCCCCAAAACACAAGAGATACTCACAGCCTCTGGAGTCCGGTGTACAGCTCCATGTCTACAGCATTCAGCGTCTGCAAGTTCTTCCAGTTCTCTATGTGTCTGTGGAGAGGAAGGAAAGACTCAGCAGTGGCACAACATGCAGTGGACAGTACATGTGGAGCAGTCAGTACCCTACCTCCTGATCCACATCCCATCTTGCTTTAGCCAAAGCTTTTTAACACAGGAAAGGTCTGGGACTTGCTCTGGCTTCAGCATCCACATCTCCAGACACACATGGTATGCATCACGCTGCCAAAACAAGCAGTTTCTCATGCTGCTTTTTATTTTATTCTGTTTTCCAAGCACTCTGGGAAAGCCAAATAACACAGCCTTACCCGGAGTTTCTAGCATTTAATGTGCAACCAATCCATTGCATGTCCTTGGCGAATTCATTTTCCTTCTCCAGATATCCGTGTGCATATTGGTAAACTAAGGACATGATCAAGACAGCTCAGGCAAAAGGAGAAAAAAGTAAATAAAGCCTCTCAACAAAAACACAGGGGAAAAAAAAAAAAAATTAGACAGGTATTTATCCAGGCCCAGTAGGGTGCCCAAAGAGGTCCTGGTCTTTGCAGGCTGGAGAATTGCCAGCAGGAAAACACCAAACTTAGCCTGGAAACTGTGTCTCTATTATAAATTCCTCAGTCGCCCGAGGCGTTCTGGCAGGTATGTTATGGGGAATGAAAACAGAAATAGATCTGTCACTGCAGGATCGTTATTCAGTAAATATTAGAGCTGGAGGAAGGTGACAGATCGACAGCACCGGGAACAGGGTCCCCGTGTATCGATGGCATCGGAGCACGGCTGCCCACGCTCGCTGCGGCTGCAGGACTCTGATACCAAGCACGGTGGCCTCCTCACCCTTTTGGGTGGGTTTTTGGCCAAATTGGTCCACAAAGGACAGTGTTAAAAGCAATAGGTGGCTTTGTGCTGCACAGCATGTGGAGAATCCCAGGATGCAGGCTGGAAGAAGGGATCACAAGGCAGCTGATGCTACTGCTTGCAACAGGCAGGCAGCAGAGATCCATGTCCTGAGGGAAGCAGGGAGGCTTTTCCTGAGTTTTACTCTAGGAAAATTTTTGTTGAGAGCTATACTCAGTCCTCCTCATGAAGCATAAGGCCTGATCAGCCTATGTGATTGAACTCAGACACCTCCTCACCAGGGAGTACAAGGGCTTTCAGAAGGGTCCTCTCAAAAATCAAGAGGAAGAAAAACATCTGGCCAGTCGCCTTGGACAATCCATGAAGATGAGCCCACTTCAGAGCGCAGGAATGTGCACATCCAAACTCACATTTGTCTTAATGCAGTAATTGGCCCTAGTCTCAGCCCCAGGGACCATTTCCAGTGATTCACAGTGGGGTTATCAGCCAAAGCCAAGGGCTGTGTCGCTTTGAGCAAGGAGGCTGCAGGACACCACATGATCCAGAGGGAAGTGGAAGAGGAATCTCCTACCACTTCCAGCACAATCAAGGAGAATGTACATTCCTCCCCCAGCACTCACTATTTCCTGAGAAAAAAATTTGTAGAACAACAGATGAACTCATAAGAAAAGTTCATGGACCTATTTGAACCATGTCCCACATATGAATCTCCTAACAGATGAAGAAATCCAAAATCCAAACCCAGAACAGACTATGTTTATCTTTTCTCACCATGCAGATCCAAGAGAACAGAGGCCTGAGTCACCTGTTTTCCACATGTTCTGTAATTGTCTACATATCCAGAGTGGTTAGCATAAGGACGCAAGAGAAGGACACTGAAAGACAACAAATTACAGGTCATCCTAATCAACCTGTTCACCACCTTGGATTGCCTGCATCCCAGGGAGGATGAAGAACAGGGCGTTGCTGGATCAATCTCATATTCACTGCCAATGTCTACAGCTCCTGCAATAACCTGCAGGACAGAGCGCAGCCTGAGAGGCTTCTGTCAAGAAACTCGATGGCTGGATGAAGCTCAGAGGAAACACAGGACCATAAGACCAGGTTCTGGGGCACAAGGTTTCTTGGGGACTTCTCAAACTGGCCTCCTCTCTCTGGGCAAGGCTAGAGTCACAGGCTGAAGACTTTTCCCATCTGCAGTTCCTAAAGCTGAGGTGAGAGGGTCCTCCAAGGCAAATACACAAAAGGGTAGGAGGTAGGTGCTGGGTGCCATAGGTTCCTGTCAGGCCACGCTGAAGCAACCACAGTGATCCCTGGCCTCAGGAGCAGAAGTCCAGGGCAGCAACTATGGAGCAACCTCAGCTCTGAAGGAGACCAGGTTAGCTCTTGTTTTATTGAGTATACATTTGCTAAGAAAAGGTAATGTTATTTTTGACCTTACA
The DNA here is from genome assembly GCA_032353885.1 of Nothura maculosa. NCBI lineage: Eukaryota > Metazoa > Chordata > Aves > Tinamiformes > Tinamidae > Nothura > Nothura maculosa. Next base: position 489,962 of record JAUBOD010000175.1, read on the forward strand.
CTGAAAACCACAGACATCACCATTGTAGAACAGGTAGGAAACCACCTCCACTTGTTCCCAGCAATGAGCACAAGCAAGACTCTGCAGACTCAGCTCTAGGGTAGGGACCATTGCAATGCAGAGAGCTGAAATGCATTGGCAGAAACACAAGTCCCTTGGCCCACTCACTCCCACTTCAAAATTAATATATCCATTTCTACCCACAAAACAGCACACAGCAGCTACAGATTGGGGAACTAAAGCCCCAACACTGGCCCAGACTGCCCATATCTCAGAGTGGCCACGTTTCCAGTTTAACCAGTCCAGAAGCGACATTACACAAGGCTAAATCCAACTCCATAACCTGCGCTCCAGTCTCCCTAAAGTAGCCAGTGACCCTTCCTAGGAAGTTAATAAGCATACATGGTGTACCCAGAAAAGGAGAGTAGTTCCCCTGGCTTCTCCCCCCAGGGTTTTGCTTGTCCTATCTGCCCTATTACTGCTAAAGATGGAGATCTTCCATTATCGGCTTAAATTCCTGGAGCTGGAAGGAACACAGCAGCTCTCTCCCTCCCTGCAAATTTCTCTATTATATTCCTACAGCAATCCTCATTTATTACCAAGGTACACAGCTCTTCTGCGAGATGCAAGAGCCCCAAGGCCAATACCATACTTTACAGCTCCTGAATCGTGACGTGCTCTCCACATAGGCATCCTTCTAAAGCCTTTCCCAATTTTCAGTCAAGATCACAAAGCTGCATCACTAGGACTGCTGGCATCAGCAGGGGTTTGTTCGTTTTCAAACTTCTGCCTCCTACGACCTCATGTCTTTTTGAAGGGACCTGCTGAGTCCTTCAGTCTGCCTGCACTGCAGAGTGCTACATTACACATTAACACATGCATTATTAATTACAAAATTTACATATTATTAAGCAATAATGTACTTAATATACATTTTACAGAATAATCAAACCTCACCTAAAAATTACTTAGGGTTTTACCTTCTATGCTTGTACCAAAATACTGTACCATTGCTCCTCCCCTTTCTTGCTTAAACGCAGTCCCATTTGCTCTTGCATCCAAACAGTCCTAGCTTAAGCAGCTCTTCTCCTTTCCTGGCATTCCTCCTGACTCTGCAACATGCTTACAAGCGAGAGTCAGAGTCAAATCCTCCCCACTATCACTTACAAGTTATACGAGACCAGCTCTCCTAACGCAGCACATCTGTACCAAGCAGCAAAGTGCAAGGCAAATTGTCTCAAGTACCTTGGAGTGACACTAAATCAAGCCTCAGAAGTGATACAGATATCCTGCTCAGAGCTCTTGGTGCCAGGATTATTCAGTTTCTGGTTTCAGGCCTAGCGCAACTGATACTCACATTTATCCCACACAGTGGGCACACACACCCTGTTGCCTTTTGGGTCTCCCTTTTAGTCATCAACCTATTTAAATCCCTTTTTGTCCAAGAAGAGTGACCAGGACACACAGCAGTCACTGGGAAAGGTCTCACCTGTACAATAGTGCTAAACTCTCCCTACTCACACTGGGAATGACTCAACTTTCTGGCTAAGGTCACATCTGTCTCTCTGCCACATCAGCTCAGAGGCTCTTCACCCCATGACCAAGCAGGCACCCAAGCACTTCCATTTCCCACCTCGCTTCCAGCTGATACAACTTCCCAGCTGTCATCAATAGCCTGTAATAGACCTGTGCCCACTCTGGTGTTCAGCACTAAGTAGTTTTGTCTCTGCTACTGCATCTCTTCCTGCTGGTTTTCCCCATCCAGGCACTGTCCATCACCCCACCGGCAGAGGAGCCCACCAGCCTGATGCTCCCTCCAAACCAGTATCCCAAGTGAAGGCCCAAACTAGGATCATCTCCAAGAACGGCCAGGCCTTTCAACATGTCCCAGCACCATTTCTCCTCCATCCAGCTCCCCCGCCACAACTGCCACATTATCCTGCGCCTTCGCCAGAAAAAGAAACCGTTTCTCAGCGTCCTATTCTTGGCTGACGCACAGGCAGAGCAGCATCATTGGCTCCTCTTGCTGCCTAGGAAATTAGTTACCTTTTCAGAGGAAGATCTGAGGTTAACTTGACACACGCTAAATTTGGCAAGCCAATCTCGGCCCCTGTGCACTTAAAACACCCCTTTGGAGCACAGTTCTCCGTGGCTTGCGTAATGCTGCAATTACGAGTGGTCTCTGAAGAGCAAAGCCTCATTTGCTAGTTCTGCAGCTCACAGGCAACATGTTTCATCCCAAATCCTGGAGCCAGCAGCCAGTAGGGAAGCAGGAACCTGCCCTATGTCACACACGGAGAGAAATCAGCATGTTGATGGTAGGGTCATCATGTCCCATGTTCTAGCTATTGTTGAGTCTCCAGGACTTTGGGGAACATCAGGAATCTGCCCTAGTCACTGCAAGGAGAGTCTGGCAGCTCCCGTCATCCAAAGAGACACTGTGCAGGGTGGTATTTGTCACCACGGCCCAGTATTGCTTTTGAGATGATACAAGTCTGAGCAGATCAACACACTTCTGCTCTACTACGTGGCCAACACATTAAGGGAGACAAAAATACTCAGAGATGTCAACACATTTAGACTCATTTTGTCCCAAATACAGAAGACAGGCAGAAGATAGCCTCTGATGCCAGTTTACCAAGCGATTATCTTGAGGCTATTTAATGTCTCTGGCCTTCCTACATCCTCCTCGTACAGCAAGGATAATATTTATCTAATCTCTTCCAGCTTCGCAAGTACTGTGGTCGATAGCTGAAAAAGGCACTCAATAAGAGCCAAGTATTATATAGAATGTGTACACACGTGCTACCCAAATCTATATCTAACCCAGTTTGGAGAAGACTTTTCATCAGGACACGCAGCTTCATTTACTGGCGGGGCAGGTGACATCTCTTTTAGAGGCACGCTGCATGGGCATGCTCATGTGCACACCCAAGGAGAGCATTTGACTGTCCTTGCAAGGCAGTAAGAGTCAGATTTATTATCCAGGAACACTATGCATAGTGACCCAGGCAGAAGCATCAGCTTTCAATTACCCAGTAATTTTAGCATTATTAACAAACTGCCCGGCATGCCAGTGTCAGACTATACAAATATGAGTTTGATGAGTGGCAGAGCTAAGTCATGTCTTAAAAACCTTTGGCCTCCTTCAAGTGTGAGGCCAATGGCCAAGGTGGAGAGGTGGAGAGCCCAAGCCCTGGTCACCAAGAGCCATTCCTG
>JAUBOD010000175.1:499948-510266 GCA_032353885.1 Nothura maculosa
CTGTAGGCACCAGGATGGTTGCTTGGAGCACTGCTGGCACCCCCAGTCCCTGCGAGGGCATGAACCAAGTTAAAGGGTTAAGTCTGCACTGTCCAAGTTCAAATCACATCTATCTCCGGGGCCTTGAACATCTTCACTCTTGCCAGAGGACAAGTGCTTTCCCAAAAGGATGCACTCGAGGGGGAAAGCAAATGGCTCATTCAATAACTTAAGCTATTCCAGATCTGGTGACACACTCCTGTGGAACACTGGCCTTTCCACTCTAGGGCTGACTGGGTCAAGAGCTGAGACCTAAAGGAAGACGCCGAAGTCGAAGCACTTCCTTCCCTGTTCACCTTGTCCTACATCAGGGAAACAGCCTCTTTTGCTCCCTGCTGGCAGAAATCTCACTGCATCAGCCCAGAACTTTTTGCTCCTCAGTTTGCTCATTTTAAACCAAGCTCGAGGCAAACTTGCCTGCAAAGCCAGCAAAGTATCTGTGAAAGCCGCAGAGACTTGAATCCGTGACTCAATAACTGTCTGGGAACAGCAGAGACGGGTCCAAGACTTGGGAGCCGACAAGCCACCATGGCAGTGCCACCATCTCCCTGCTCCGGTGCTGCTGCCACACTGGTACCCATCACTGCCCTCTTGCAGGGCACAGGACGGCATCCCCAAGGCCCTGCCTGACGGTTACACAGCCCCTTCCAGCACCGCAGGCCAGGAGGCAGCAGCCATCAAATGAGCCCAGAGGCAGAACAGGCCCAATCCTGCAACAGGGAAAACCAAGGCACACACCAGGGAGACATCTCGCCCAGAGCCATTTAGCAAAACTTTAAGGAAGCATTAAAATGCCCACACCATTCTCCCAATATCCATATTTTAGCATCTCTCCTGCACCAAAAACTCCAGGAGTCAGTGCAGGCCTGGAGATCCGATGGCTTTGGCAGGGAGCTGGCATTATGAAGGACTGACATTAGACCATTAGACCAAGGACCATCAGAGCTGCTTCTGGAGCAGCGTTTCAGGGCACTGCTGGCCAGCAGATGAGCCCGGCCGTGGCTGCAGGCTCCCGATGTGCCCGTCCTGCCCGGGACCCCCGGCACGGAGCTGGCAGCCGTGCCCAGAGCCCGCGTGGCAGCCGCCAACGCGAGCGCCGCGCAGCCAATGCCGCGAATAAGATTACAACAAATACAAACTAATGATACAGCTGTCAAGACAGATTAGAGCGCACAGTGTAAAAAATTGCAGGGCTGTTTAGTCACAACAATATAAGATTAATTTATCAATAGAGCTTATGTGGCACTGGAGAGATAGCAAATTGAATAAGTGAATCTTTTCCACACCTTGCACAAGGGTGGATTCGCTGACCTGATGGGCGCAAGGGCCTGAGCACCTGCAAGGACCCACAGGCTTGGGACATCCCAATGGGGTTGATCTATGCTAGAATTCCCAAATCCCTGAGTATCCCATGCACGGACACCAGCCAGGCACACACAGCGGGCAAACAGTTAGACTCAACCCTGTCTACTCACATAGGGGCTTCCTCCTGGAAAAATGCGGCTGCAAAGGGGAGCTACGGAACCCGGATGCCCAGAAGATGCTGGTGCAGGCAGATATTCCCAACAAGCCTCCTAACACTTGCCCAGGTCCATCTCTGCATGATCCAGATTGCACCACATTCCTGTTAAGGCCTATTCCAGATGCAGCACACACCTTCCAGCGCACACAGCAGAAGAAAAATCCACAGGGCTTGTCCATGTAGAAATCCATGTGAAAACAGGCTCAACCACTTCCACCCTTTCAGCTCCTAGGCCCTGGTAGCTCCAGGCAGTATTGCCAACCTGAGAACCTCTCTCATGGTTCCCAAAAGAGCAAGAGCCCAGGCAGCAGGTCCTTAGGAAGCACCTCCTTCCCATCCTGCAGCAACTACCCAAAACCTCCAAGCGTCCTGGTGGGACAATAGCATTGGAGCCCTCTCATGCACTGCCACCCAGGGGTTAAAAATGTGCAAGTAAATAAATAGCTGCAGTGATAATAAGGCACAGTTTTGATCTGTGAAGGTGAGAGCACAGCAGCAGCCGCCAAAACGAAGGAAGCGCCCGTTTCTATAAATATTGAAATCCGGTAATTATCATCATTAGAACTAGTTGTGATTTATCCGTAGCTCCATCCCTACAAGTAAGAATGGCATTTATTTGCCACAATTAGAACAGCTAAAAATATCCCCTGAACCTTGCCTGCTTCCACCCTGTCCCCTTGGGCAATCCGGCCTGGGAAATGAGGGCACAGTTGAGCACTGACCCAAGGGGTCCACACGTCTACTCCAGATCCAACCTCTCCTGCTGCAGGGAGTCTCGGCTACATCCCCTTGCCTTTCTGCTCAGCTCCATCTCAGCCCTGCTGACTCTGGATCTCCTCCTTTCAGACATCCAAAGACAGGATTTTCCAAGAAAGCCTGGATCCCTGTCACGGGTACCAAGCAAAGAGCTGTCCTGCCTTGCCTCTGCAAGACGACCTCCGAGGCCATCATCTCTCAAGGAGACCTCAAGTACGCTGGTGGCTTCCTCCTTGTCACTCTTTCTGCCCTTCAGCAGTGACTAGATGTTTTCCAATGTTTTTGTTTGTTTTTCCAAAGTTCCAAAAGTTTTTCCAGCTTTTTTTCCATCTGCTGGCCCACTATACCAGCACATGGTGAGATATTGCAGGAGGCAACACCAAGGTAGCCACGACCACCACATTCACCATGGAGCCACCAGACCTCTTTGCTCTCTCCCTTCCAGGGCAGAAAACACAACCCAGGACAGAAAACCCCCATGGGGTGGCCCAAGCTACCCAGGCTGATTTCCTTGTGCTTTGGCCAGACTCGCTCCTAGACACAAGAGTTCCCTGAGGAAACATGCCCAGCTCCCTCCATCAGACAGTCATGCTGAATGTTTTCCCGTTTATTCAGTAATATCTGCAAAAGACCATGAAATCGGGAGCTTGGCATCGCACCGTTGCGTGGGCGTGAGGGCAACAAGGTGCCCAGGCCAGGCAGCAGCCAGTGCTGGGTCTGTAAAACAGCTCACATGGCTCCAACGTCCACCCACGGCCCCCATGGATGACCACCTGCTGCTCCTCAAAGCTCCTTCACCCCTGGAAGCTCCTCCTCCTCCAGCCTCCACACAGGGCAACGCGACTCCTCCAGCCATCAGTCTCTTTCCCCATCTTGCCTCTGAATTCCAGGCAGTTTGTCGAGATTCCTGCAGCGAGGATTCCTTCCTCGATCCAAGGCCATGTTCCTGGCTCTCCAAAGGAGCCGCTTTGCGGCTCTGCTCCTGCGCTGCCCTCTCCCTCCTCCCCAAACCCAGCCCTGTGCTATTTGCTTAGGGCCCTAAGCCAGTTTTCAGTCCATTTGGCAGTGTCATATCCAAGGCAAACTGAACTAATTTTAAGAGTAAGATTTGGCGAGACACTATATCAAATGCTTTGCTAAATCCAAATATATTAGGATTTCCACATTCTGCTCAGCCACTAATTTTGCGATTCCATCAAAAAGAAAAAGCAATCAGGTTTGTCTGGTGAGATTTATTCTTTCTAAATCCCTGCTGTTATTGCTCATGCCTTCCTTATCCTCTAGTGCTTCTCTTCCTTAATACTGCAGGACTGGAAATGTTTGCTGGAAATTTATTTTTGCAATTTATATGGATTTTTAAAATCTGCCTCTGCTCTCCTCCGCTGCCCCCTGTCTTCCCTATTGCTAACAAGGTGCCTGTGCTGTCACCATACACATCTCCTGCTCCATCCTCCTTCCAAGGCCTGCTAGGCAGCATCCTAGCTCACCATTAATACATGATGGAACATGGACAAAAATCCTCACAGAAAATAAAGGACATTTCTTTACTGACAACATGAAAGAGGACCAAATACTCAGCCATACTCATTCTGTCCAGGCTCACAGGACATTGTCCACGTGTTCCCACTCACCATAGAACACATCTAAAATGCCCATGAGTAGTGCAAGACATTCAGTACAAGAAAAAATAAAATAAAAATATTCTAAGCCATGTAAGGCCACAGGGCAGGGAGAGGACAACCATTTCAGCAGTATCTTAGAGCACACATGCAACCTGCCCCACACAAACCCAAGGTGCTGAGCACCACGAGCTGCATGACACAGACACACCAGCTCCAAGAGCCTCCCCAAAGCCTCTGCTCACGTGCAAGGGAACAGAGGCACAACAAGAAGCCACCAGGGTTTTGTCAAGCCATCCCTATTCCTCTTTTTCTCTCCTTCCCAGTTCCTCCAGCAACCATTTGAGCAATTTATTAACACCTGAAGCAGCCACCCCTCTGCATTACCTTCAGCCATCATCTCCTGCTGTTGTTGGAAGCCTTCTGCCTGATCACAGCTGCCAGAATCAAGCCACAAATCACACACAGCTCAGTGCCTGGCTGCAGGGCATGCACAGCCTGTGACAGATCAGAGCAAGAATCTCCATGAAATAAAACCTGGATCCCACCGGCAGCTGAGGAGCTCCAGGTTTGCAGAGCAAGGTCAGGAGCAACTGCTGGTCCTTCTGCAGACTCCTGTCTCAGTTGGGACCTTGCCTAAAAGGGGCTTTTCCAGCCCTAGAGCTCAGCTCCAAGAAGCTCCTCTTGCCATGGCCAGAATGGAAGGAAAATAGCAGGGAAGAGGCTGGAGAGGCCCATGTGCAACAGAAGAAGGGGAGAGGCTGCCTGGTCAAGGCCCACAGCGATACTTCTCCAACAGCTTCAGGTACAAAGTGGCACCTGCAAGAGCCCTCAAACTTCACACTTGTATCCTTGGGTTTGGTCTGCATGGAAATGCTCAGATCCTTCCCAAAAGCACAAGTGGTTGGGACATCTCCACAAATTGTGGCAGTGTTGGCTCTCTGCCTGTCAAACCACTGCCATGAACACTTACAATGCGTGATGGAAGGGTGCAGAGGCTGGACCAGCGTGTCCCACCATCCACACCAGCCCTTTCCAGGGTCTCCATCCTGCACCAGGATCACAGGGAGCACCAGGGCAGCATTGTGGACAGGAGAGCACATCGGCCCTCACAGGTTTGGGGCTGTCCAGCAGCCCTCATACAGCACAAGGAGGTGCAAGTTATAGACACCGTTCATGCCGAGGAGTCAATCTCATCCCGTGCTCAGCTTCCTACGTGTCCTGCAGCAACCTGACCTAGCAGACACTTGCCAGGTGCCCATGTGCTAACCTGGAGTCAAAGAGGACAAAGTCGGTGCAGCTGCCCCTGCAGCACGAGGCACAGAACCAGGGCTCAGCAACACGCACCAGCACCTCAAACCTGCCCAAATTCACCTAACAGCTGCCTGTGACCGTAAGGACACTCAGCTGGGTGCCCAGCTGGCCGCAGAGCGGGGACAACAGCCCAGCGCTGTCCTGCTTCCAAAGGGACAATGACCTTCCAAAGGGACAATGACCTTCCCGGCAGCCAGGACGCTCATCACCAGTCACACACTAACTGTGGGGAGGGGTTAAGGAGACCAAGTGCAGCCACCATGGCCTCCACATCCCAAGGCTGGACCCACCTGGGTCCCCTTCCCGTTCCCTGCAGGACGGCCCTGCCACAGCTGGGATTTACGGCAGCAGATGCAGGCAGCTGCCCAGAAGGGCACGGGATTTACAGGGAAAGGCCCGTGCCAGGGGAGCCGGAGCAAAGCCGGGGGGATTTATGGGGTCAGCAGCAATTTACACAGCAGGTAGCGCTGCAGAGGTGAAGATTTACAGGAGGCAGGGGAGGAGGGCTCCTTTTGGCATCTGTTGGGAAACACAGGCTGTTTTCTTCTAATTCCAAGGTCCAGGAGAGGCACAGGGGCAGGTGCTTTCTTGACAAGCCTTCTTCCACAGCTCAGCAGGCATTAGGAACCCTCCACACACTCAGGTGTGCTCTAAGGGCTTTTACCTGGCCACAGCGCCCTCAATGTTCATGAGAGCATCTCCAGTCCTACTACAGGCCAAAGCCAAGCTCCAAGGCCAGGATCCCAGTCAGTCCCTCCAGGGAGGCTGCAGAGAACAAGTCCTCAGGCAGCTGCTCCCCAGGCCCACAGCACTTGCCTTGCTCCCTGGTCCCATTTTCCAGGTGCGTCTTGCCCACAGCAGGAATCACAGCCTCTCAAGCCCAAATAACAGCAGCAGCTCCAGGGAGCAAGCCCAGCTCCCAGAGCAAGCCTGAAGCAGGAGCTGGGTTAGGAGCAGCTCAGATAGAAGCAGCACCCACATCATGACATGGCCCTGGGACAGAGGACCTGGCACCCTGCAGGATGATGCCCACACCTCGTGTGCTCCTCCTGCAGAGACCTCAGGAGCCAGTCCAGAGATGCCACCCTGAGGCCACATGTGCATTTTTAGGAAAGGACACAGGCCCTAAAAGGTCAGTTTGAAGATTTCACGGAGACAGTCACTGCTCAGCAGGAAAAGCAGATTCCAGAAAAAAAGAAAATCTCAGGGTCACATTCAGTCCCCAGGGAATTCTCTGGCCTGTTTTGTAACAGTCTCAAGAGGCCGGTCCTAGAGGAGCCCGACAAGGAGGGATTCGCACTCCAAGCACACGCCAATAACCTGCTCCCCCAGCGCTGGAGACACCGGCTCTGCGTCGCCACGCAGGCACACGAGCTCAGGGCCACATTTCCTCTCTTCTCACACATTTGCAAAACTCAATTTGCTGGGATCTTGAACCTGAAAATCTCCATAGGGAGACTAACTCCCATACAGAGCAGCCAGCGCAGTCAGTGTCTGCCGTTCCACATACACATCATGCATACAGGGCAAGGTTTCACCCAGCCAACTCCAACACCATTTCATCCCTTTCTGCAGATGGGCTCCAAGGAGTTGACCACAAGCAGGAGACTCCTGCTTAACAAATGCAACACTTTGAGGGAACCCCAAATTCACCGCACTCCTACAATGAGCAACCCAACATTGCAAGCGCCCTGGGGGCTACTACCAAAGGAAAGGAGAGGAAGGGAGAACTGAGACACATCCATGAAAGGATGGATGTGCTGCCCAGCCCTGGCATGGAATAAATAAGATGAGAATAAAGCTGTTAGTAGCCTACACAAGGCACGAGAAGTTTCTCTCTCTCAACCTGGAGTGATGGCAGCTTTTCAGTGCCGACAGATTATGAGTCATAGTGGGTAATATCCTATCCGTAATAGTCGGTTATGGGTAACACAAGAGCCCAGAGAAGTTCCCATCCATCACAAACAAGAGCTCGCCCTGAGCACAGCCTGCCCAACACTGCAGCTCCTCGGCAGCCTCTACCCAGACACCAGCACCATGACACTGTCCACACTCATCTCCATGTGTATGCGCCCTCCACGCAGCTAGACTCACTCCTCTCACCTGTCAATGACTCTCAAGTGGCTGTTTCAGTAGATAATTAGGCTGGTTTCCTATGTGCAAACTGCACCATTTTGTTAGGGACAGACCCTAAGCAGGGACTGGAAGTCACAGGGCCCCTCATACATGGGCTCCTTGGCACCCCGAGCAGAGATAGGAGCAGGAGGGCCCGTTTCTGGCTCCAGCAGGACAGGTTGAGCTCTCCAACAGCCCTGCTTGCTGCCACAGACTCTACTTAAACCCATCATCCTCATTGCTGGCAACACAGGCACTTGGGCTAAGCAGAAAATCTCTTCCCTGCCTAAGGCTTGTAAAGATGGCAATGCCCAACCCTCAAGAGGACCCTGGGGACAGTCTGGACGTCATTTTTCCGTTTTATAGTTTGCAATTTTTAACTGGCAAGGTCAAGTTTGCTCATATACCTTCAGAGAGCAATCCTCCCCACTCTCATTATGAATACAGCCACCCTTAGCAACACAGAGCACCTATGGAGAGCTGAATTTCTCCCGGGCAGGAGATGGAGGATCCCTAGAAACAAGGAGGAACAGAGACCTCCCCACTCCAAGCCTGGCCATGCTGCTCCGCTTCCACATTCCCTGCAGCAAGTCCAGCTCAGCAGCAGCTCCCACCTCCTCATCCAGGGTCCATGCACGTGGCTGGATGCTCAGAACAGGGAGCTGCTGCAGGGAGAGCTGCTGCAGGGAGAGCTGCCGTCGTGGTCAGCAAAGAGCCCACGTGCCCTTCACCCAAAGCACAGGCAGCCGCTGCCCCCACCTGCTACCCCAAACTTTGACTAAGGCTCAGGAGGATCTTTGCTTTTATAAATCTCTGCCTTTTAATGATGGCTTCAAGGCTCAGAGAAAAAAAAAAAAAGGTCCATTAAACTCACTGAATAACTTAATGGGGCAGAGAGAATCCATTTCAAAGCTACCCCGGGCTATTTTCCTCTGGAGCTAAAGCCTGAATAAGCAAAAAGGAAAAATTAAAAGTGTACAGTGCTTTGCCAATAAATAACCCCCAGCGTAATCTGCTCCCAGGCAGGACCCATTTGTGGAGATAAGGGACACAGCTCAGCTGTAAAACACCTCCCGTTGCAGGGACCACCAGCTCCGGGCAGCAGGTCCCTCCCTGCCACCGCAGCCGCCTCTCCCTTTCCCCATATCCTGCATGGAAGTGCCTAGACCCAGCGCAGTTCCCAATCCCTGCGCTCCAAGCACATCCTTCCTTGTCCACTCCGCTGCCTCCTTTCTCCAAGCTCTACCGCCTACTTGTGCCTCTCGCAGCCCTGTCCCCTGCTCCTTTTACTGGAAAGGCTCCAGTTTGTTTCCTCTCTGCCACTGCTCTCACCAGCCAGAGGTCCAGGCTGTAGGAGCTCCATTAAAAGACAGAACAAAACAAAACCCTCACAGCACGTCCCAGAGCAAGGAGAAAAAACACACATCCCTGTTTGTAAACGTTGATCCCACTAGACACAGTTTGTTTACTATTTAATATTTAAAGATGTTAATTAAGTCTCTGAATAAACCTATTCTAGCAGCGTCTCTCCAGGGCGGAGGGTCCTTCCCCCACAGCCAGGGCAGCCCACGCAGGCAGGTGCCACCACTGTCCCTTCTGCATCCCCATCCTCTTCCCAGAGAGGATGTGGGAAAGGGATGGGATGTGGGATGGGCACAGGGTGGGAGAGCAAGGACCCTGCCCCTCTAGGACCTCCAGGCTTCTTAGAGCTGGGCAAAGGAGGGATGTGGGGCAGGCAGAGGGAGGTGCCAGCCCCCAGTGCCACCTCCATGTCCACCCAGCAGCACCCAGGCCAGCTTCCCAACGCTCTGCAAGGCACCAGTGCCTGGTCTTCCCCCAGCAGCAAGTCCTAGAGCTGCCTACATCTCAGTGAGGTGCTCCTAGAAAAGGCACTAATGTCTTAGCCCATGTACAGGGAAGAAAAACAAGGTAAAACAGCCTGCTCTGCTCAGTTATCCTAGGCAGATATTTCTAGGTTGACTGGTTGCAACTGAAGCTGATGGAGCACCAGATGCCACCTGCCCCCTCCTTTTGCTATTTGTGGTTAGATGCCTCACGCAAGAGTCCATCTGCAATCAAAGCCAAAACTACAAGTAGGCCTGGCAGCCAGGCTCAGCCTGGAACACCAGGGGACACAGCTACAACACATCCAGGACAGTGCGGACAGAGCAAGGCGCAGACATCAGTTCCAACACTCCCCGATAACTTCCTGAAGGGAAGAGCAGGGCAGACCCTCACGGGACTGTCCTCCTCAGCTCCTTGGCCACCATCACAGGACTGAGGGTAACACAAGTCTCCAGACTCCCTAGAAGGGCAACACAAGGTGCTTCCTACCTGAGAGGCCAACATCTCCACTGCTTCTTCCCCAGGTAGCTCCACTTCTGTCCCAAGGAGCATCCCAGCTGCCTTCCTCCTTTATCACCTCCAAAACCCTGGCACCTGCCCCCCTGGGGTAACTGCACTCAGGCTGGAGATGCAAAGGAGCTGATGAGCTCTCACCTGGTGCCTCTTCAGCACCCCCCAGTCTCCAGCTGAAACAAATTCAAACCAATAACCCTGCAGGCACCAAGCTCCACAGAGCTCCCCTTCGTGCAGATGCGACAGACCCTGCTGGCTCTCTGCCCTGCCAAGATGCTAGGCCATGTACATGCTCCCCAAGCTCAAGTTTTGATGTTCCCAAGCAGGAATGTCCTCCTTGGGAACACGTGGCATCCTCAGGTCCAGGTCCCACTGAACTTTACTTGTGCCCTGGGCTGGTTGGCAGCAGCAGCACAAAGTGACTTGGTGGGTTTCAGCTCACATTCCAGGGGACAGATGTTGGCTGGGAGAGGCAGGGATGAGGCAGCCACAGCTGGAATCAGCATCTTGGGACTAACAGAAACCAGTCAGAAATGGCAATGCCAGAAAAAACTAATTTAGGGCAGAGGACAGGAGAAAAGACCTAAAACAGCCC
>JAUBOD010000175.1:533656-544431 GCA_032353885.1 Nothura maculosa
TATGGGGCTCCCTGGGAGCAGAGGAGGGAGGCCGGTCTGCCTCAGCACTGGCTGTGGCTTCCTCCTGGTAGGACACATGTGCCTTGGCCATGGACCAAACTATACAGCATGGAGGTCATGCTGCATCGCATAGGTCATGCTTGAGGGTCAGAACCACTGGAACTGAAGCCCTATATGAAAACACACCAAGTCTTGCAATCTGCTTTGGTAAACCCACAGGTTTTGGCGCCCTATTCCTAAACCTGGGCCTTTCTGACACTCTCCTATTGCCATTTAAAACTTCCCTTCAACAATAAAAGGCAAGAAATTTTTGAATTTTCTCACTTTCTCAGTCCAAAGTTGACATTTTTCAGCCTCTCCTGCCTCTCAATCACCTTCCCTTCCTACTGATACCATCACTGGACTGCAGAACCTGTGTCAAGTAGTATTTAACATAACCACCTGGGTGCTGTGAAGTGTTAGGAGTTTTCCCTGCTTGGTCCCCCCTGAGACCTGCTGATGGAGAGCCCAGTTTCCTTCCTCACCCTATGTGCTGTTCCCAAAGCAGCTCCGTGTTGCCTGGGCTATTTCCACTTCCAGCAGTGCTGGGCTGCAGGAGGGCACGGGCAGGAGCCAGACACAACACACAAGGTGCTGGGCCAGGAGAGAGGACCTCGGAGCATCCAGAGCTTAATTCCCATTTGTGAGAGGATGCGCTGGAGATTTGCACTGCCACCTTAGGGACAGCGAAAGAAACGCTTTGCTGGAGAGCGGGAAGCAGTGTCTGCTCTTACACAGAGCGCTTTGTGTTAAAGCCTGGCTCATACGAGGCCAAGGCAGAAGTTTAACCTCCACCCGAGCAAGGGAGAGTGTTCAAGTTCCCCTCAGCATCTCCACTCCGCAGCTGCTGCTGCATTAAGCCGGCAGCTCCGGGAAAGCACCCAGCCAAGCTCCAGCAAGAGGAGCAGAGGCTTTTAGCTCCTGCCATTACACACCACAGGCCCCGGCCCTGCCAGGGGGAGAAGAAGCAGCCTCCTGTTTCCAGAGCACCCTTTAATCTCCTGAAGATGCTCTTCAATGTGCTGGCACGCTCAGAGGGACCTGCCAGCAGAGAGACACACGACAACAGATCCAAACAGGACAGCACTGCTGTGCCCAGTGGCACCAGGGCAATGGGGACCAGCCTGGAGGTGCATTGGAGCAGGGGCTGGCCCTGCTGGACAGGGGCAGGGAGGGAACAGATGCTCTTTGCTCCTTGCTTATCCATGTTTGAAACCTCAGGAAGATGCTCCAGAGCCTGGCCAAACCTGGCGTGGCCTCCAGTCTTTCTGTCCCCCGGCCACCATGTGAAACTCTCCTTCCTTAGGCTCATTCCCTCTGCTTAACTCAGTGCCTGGCACTGACATTCAATGGGCAAGGTGCGTGCTGCCTCCATAGGGAGATAGGGCTGGGAAAAGTCAGGGCTGGAAGAGCATCCAGGCAGGACAGAGCTCCTGACAAACAAGAGAAAGAATTTGGGCCAGTAGAAGAGAAAGTGACCAGAACAACCTGAGCATTTCCTGCTCTTTGGTCACCCTGGTGCTGCCAGTCTTCCTGCTTTCAGAGAGGTGGAAGATCCCTGCTGTAGCTGCAGATGTTGCCTAACCCACAGTTTTCCATCTCTCCACCCTATTTTTGCCTGCACCAAGATTTTACAATAGTCCTGCCTGCTCCAACTGGATAATGTCAGCTCTAATCAGGGCTGAAAGTAGAATTGCTTTCAAGAGGGACAATTCCCTTGAGATACTATGTTACCTTCAGCCACCTTGTGTGCAAGGGCTGTACTTGTCCCGGGCCCATCACACACCATGTTACCAGCTCCAGCAGGATGAAACTTTCCCAAGTTTTCATGGATTCTCTTCACATCTGCTGTCAAACCCTTAGAAGATGCTCTCCCGTTCATGCCCAGCTCCTGCATATGACCCTAGCCAGAAACATGGATCATCTCCGAGATGGATGCTTACCCAGTACTCCACCCACAGGAGAAGACCAGAGTAGATAAAAATAGAGAGAAAAGCAGAAAAAAAGTCTCCAGATTTTACCACACGCCTCTCTGGAGCACAGTGAGGTGGAGAGATCCTCCAGGAAGGTGTTGTTTGCTGGAGGAGGTTGGAGTAGAGTGGGAAGCAAAGTCCTTCCTCCCAGCAGTGAAATGGGAGGATGAAGCCAGTGGGGAAACTCTAGGAGCTTCAGGAATTGGCAGGAGAGCCCAGAAAGAGCTGCAGAGTCCAGCAGAGGGATCATGGCAGAAGCATCAGAGGGACTGGAAGAGCCAGCACGTACATGGAGCACTCTGACCCCTTCCCTAGTGGTCTCACTGCTGCCAGCAGCAGCAGCCTCCTCCACATTTCCGCCTGCCCAAATTGCTCTGGGCTGAATGTTCAACACTGGACCTTGGAGAGACAGAGCAAAGTCCCAAATTCAGGTGGTTCTCACTAAAACAAATCCTCTGGCTTGTTAGTGAGACCCTGAAGAGCTGCATCTGGCAGGTTTATTGGGGAAACTGGAATAATTTTTATCAAACTGCTGCTAAGTAGCAACAAAATGGGGAAATCAAGGCTTTTGCAGTTTTGTTTTACATGCGCTCAGTTCCCAAAGCAGGTAGAGCATGAGAAGCTAGGAGGGGAAAAAAAACAACAAAAAGAAAAGGCAGATGGACCTTCACTTGCAGACTTTCCGAAGTTTTAACCCAAGAGCATGAACATAGCAAGCTTTAGGGCAAACGGAGGGCTCTGGAAGCCAAATCAGGGTCAAAGACCCTTGCTCTGCACTGTTGCACTGTGTGCTAGATGGTGGGACCCTGCTTCCCCGGAGCACCAAGAAAAGCCAGGAGAAACTTGGTGAATTGAAGCTTCCCTGCAAGCAGCAGGTTAATACAGGTTTCCTTGGATACAGGGAGAGCTCCAGCTGTTTAGCAAATGGCCAAGAGAAAACTCCAGCCTTGCTTTATGAAACAGGCAGTGATTTATGTCTCTTCTGGATGATGAGGAGCTGGGAAAGGGATGCTCTGGGCCAGGGACAATGGGCAAACCAGTTGCTGTTCGCAGACCGAGAGGGACCCACCAAGAGGAGAATGCTAGAAAGCACCAGGCTGCAACTTAGGCAACGTGGGATCAGGCAAAAGTCCTGCTTTGACTTTCCATACGGGCCCTTTGCAAAGAGCTCATGTCTCTTTAGTGGTAAGGAAGGTCCTGCTCTAGCACATCTTTCCACACTGATGACCAAGATTCATTGCAGGCAATTTTGTGCCAAGGAGATGGGAGGACAGTGCACATACCTGGCCTGAGAGATGCTCTTGGGCCTGTGTTTGCGTCCTGCTCCATGAGAAGTTCTGCATAGGTCTGTGAACAGGCACACACGGTGTTTGAGGACTGGTCTGGTTCCCGGGCAAGAAGACGTGATAGTGCATGTCATGTGCAGAGGAGATGTGGGAGACCTAGAGCACTGGAAGAACTTTCCCGAAGAGGAAAACCAATAACGAGGGCTGGGAAAAGCCTTGTGAGGAGTCACGAGGTGTAGATGTGGTCATCACTGAAAATCCAGGACTTCAAACAGTTCCTGCAGAAAACACAAGATGGAAGAAGGGAACTAATATGCAAGAGAGGGAACCATATCTGTTGATGTTCCATCCTTAAAACTCATGCTGCAAGCCTCCAAATCCTGGAAGAGGTCACATAACAAACCCTGTGTGGAGCTGTCAAGCAAACAGTGCAGATCACGGGAAAGGCCCCACGTGCTCATGGCAGCAGAGCACACCAAAACAATCTAGTGAGGAAAGGAAAAAGAAATGCAAGAATTGTCTCGTCTGGTTGGTAAGGCATGTTATTCTACTTTAAACTATTTATTTAAAAACAAGAGAGAATGCATGGACAATGAGAATCTCACACAAAGGAGATCTGTACTAGAAATCAGATCCCATTTGAGGGAAGTTTCACCTTCAAAATGAAGCCAATGTGGCTAAGCTAAATGATGATGCCCCTCCCTAATTGAAGGAGGAAGGTATACTACCATGCACGTCCCTGCCAGATGCTTCATTAACACCACACAGCAATTCCCAGGATGGTGACAGAGATCCCTGCTCTAGATCTCCAGTCATTTTTTGGATCTCCTGCATCTTTCTCTTCAGTTCATCCAGCCATCATTAGGCAGTCACTTGAAGATGACACCAGCACTAACACAAGGGGAAATAAAGCTTCCATGTCAATGCACATGACTTGACAATGCAAATAGCCTGGGCTACACTGTGCATAATTATGTATTATTAAGCAGCATTAAATGAACGAATTCCCGAACTTGCCTGGAGGGAGAGGGTGGGAGAATTCAGGAAAGACCTGGGGAACCAGCAGCCTGAATTGATCAATTGATCAGGCTAGGATTTGATCAATGGTTTTAGGCAACAACCAGGAAAAAGTGCAAATTTAGGAGCAAATTTAGTTTTGAATAGAATTAAAATTATACTGGAGAGTCCAAATGGACCCAGTGCTCAGACATTGGAAGCATATCCACCCTTGGAGAACTTGGAAGTAAAAGGATTATTAGAGGACTAGTATTAGGGAGCATGGAGAAGATATTTAGCAAGGTCTCTCCTGGTTAGGGGTAGGTCCAAGCTGAACAGATCAAGCTAGCAAGATAGCAACTGATGAAATATGGGAGATGACCATGCCTCTGAGAACCAGAAGACATGGAGCAATGAGATGGGCCCAGAAGTGAGTTGGCAATGAGGTGCTCCCAGGACTGTCACTAAGGAAGAGGAAGATCCAAGTGTACTCACCAGGCACTGCCATATAAAGACCCTAAATACATCTGAGTTCAACGTCTTGAGTATATGTAGAGGCTTCCAGCAGCTGCACTGGTGAAAGGAATGAACACATCATTGAGTGAAACTCTTAGAGGATCCAGTTGCCACTTCTGACCATATCACAGCATCCCTCACAGACAGGGCTCTTGCACTCATATATCATGTTGAAGACAGGACACAGGACCCAAGAAGTTTGAGGGCAAGCTCTGCATTTCTCCCCTGGAACAGGATGAAGAGTGTGTGGTTATGAGCATGGCCATCAATGAACCACAAAGCCTTTTAGTGTCCATTATTTGCAATTGCTGCTGAGCAAACAAATGTGACCGCATCAGTCACCAGCCCCATGCCCTGATGAAAGCTGTTCTCATCAGCCAATGCCTCCCCCCAGGAAAGAGGAATGGTTGACCCTGAGGGAGCGTGATACAGACCCATCCCCCTTTCCGTTTGGTGTGTTTGTCAGGAAGAGATAAAATGGAGCATCTTACCTTCCTTGTCTCTTTCTCTCGAGCATCCCCTTTTGAAGCAGGAATCACTGTGATCCTTGCATGATCACTGTGGGCCACATCTTCCTCACCATTTCAGCAGGAACTCCCACTCAAGGTGGACTTGGAAGTCACTTGTGTGTCCCTACCACCCTCCCATATCCACTCAGCAATATTTCAACTCCAGTAGGAGTTGAAAGCCAGCACGAGGACCAATATTTAGAGATCTGATCCACATGAGGACAGTGAAAAATAGTCATGAGAAATGAAGAAGTTGGAGTGAAACCCAGAGCCCCAACTCAGGAGACTGAAACAAGACTACCATCTTCCCTGGAATTGCAAAGAAGACCTGGTTAAAAAGGGAACTTAGAAAAAAAATACACGCACAAGAGCAACGTGAATCAGATAGGCTTTTCTCCGTTCTTTCCTCATTTAAGGACAGTTTCTTTCTGATGCTAGGACTGGGTATTCTAATCCATTGCAAAGAACAACAGAAGCCCCAGACACTGAGAAGAAGGAGTCAGAAACTCAGGCCTGCAATTCCCTACATCGCTCCAATCCATGTTTGTCCCTTTGCAGGTGTCCTCTGCAAACCCTCCTTCACTCTGCCCAAGCCCCTGCTTTGGCACAGAGAGGGCAATTGAGCAGTATCAGCCCACGAGTGGGTGAAAAAAGGGTGTCCCTCTGTGGGCAGCCAGGGAGATGTGGCTGAGACCCTAAGGTCTGGTTTCACTGCAAAGACCCTAGGCTTCCTTGGCAGAGGGGACAGCGATGCCATTGCCCTTGGCTCTGCAGCCCTTCAAAGACCTCTTCCCATCCTCAAACTTATCCTTGCTCTGTAGTGAAGGTTTGTGCTCTGCCAGCACACTCCAGCCCCATTTCCCTTCTGTCTGCCTGTTTATCCTCACGCTGCCAGCTTAACAGAATCGTTTATTTATTTATTTTATTGGCCTTTCTGTTCTACTCCTTCTATCTCTCTCCTTTTTGTCTTTTTTTTTTTTTTTTTTTTTGAGTTGTGCTTCACTTCTTGGTAAAGCACTTTAATCCATTTTAATGCCCCAGTTCTGCTCCTCAGTGACAGCTTGGTGGTTAGTCTAATGCGTCCCACTCACCTCAGGGTTACTAATGAGGTCACGGGGAAGGCAGCCTCCAAACTGAATAATTCACTAATCAGATGCTGCAGACTCCAGTGGTAAAATTTATTTCTGACACCTAAACAGCAAATGGGTTTGTGGACACACACATATGCACACACACACATGCACATGTGCTTTTTTCTTTCTCTGTTTCTTCAGAGATATTTTTAGTCATTCGCTGCTACGCTATCTGTTTCATGAAGGGTCTTGCTCACTGTGAAGACTGTCTGGAGCTCAAGGCGGGGAGAAACCACTATGATCTCTGCATGGGACAGCCAAGCAAGCACGGTGAGGCTAAGATCTGGGGACAAAGATGCTCTCATCCCATGCACGAAGCCTCTGCTGCCAGAATTCCTAGTCTCCAGGAAAACTAGTCAAGGAATCTAGGGCCATGCTTACTGGGAGGTGGTCCGCTGAAAAATCCCTTGCTGTGAAACCATTCACTTTTCTCTTTAATAAAAGTTGAAAAGGAATCAGCACAGAAAAGCTTTCACTCCTGAACTCCCCCTCTCCGGTAGGATGGAAGGAATCAGTTGTGGGGATTAAGATCACCTGAACACTCCTATTTCTTGCAGCAGATACAATGAGGTGCTTGCCCTGGCTCACAGGGGAGAGGAGAATTTGAGGAGATTTTATTCCAATGCTCCATTCCATTGCTGTACCAGAAGGGGACAGATGGATCTTCATATCCCAAACATATAGACAGGAAAGCTGCCACCAATGGTCTGTACTAAGGCCAGGACCACCTCCCTCTCATGTACTCACCTTGCTTTTAGACTGCCTTCAGGGACACTTTCCTTGGAAAAGCAGAGGGTCTCATGAACATTTCCATTCACACCAGCAGTGGATGCCTGGAGGAGTAAGACCCTAACCTCACTCTCCTCCCCTCTCAAGGTCACAGTGGGTGCTTTTTTCACTGCTCATACTGGGTAAGTCCTCCAAAACTCTTCTCCCTCTTGCCACTTTGCATTACCCAAATAACATGGAGCGGGTTCCTGCTTGTCCCTTTTCTGTACTGAAAGCAATGGCTGATACTTTACTATGGGCTACCCCCCGGCCTCTCCAATAGAAGGGATAGAAATAATCCAATTAATTAGTATTGCTAATAGTAAAAATCACAGGGAGTCATTAATAATAATTAATACTCCATATTCCTAGAGGACACAGCAGTCAGAAGAAGCTTCTCTGTTGCTAAGCCTGAAAACAGGTGGCTGCTGTTGATAAAGAATCTAATAGGGCCTCAGAATAGGGTGCACGCTGGCAAAATCTCCCTCTTTCCTTGGCCCTGAACCAATATCGCCTTAGCAGCCTGCCAGAACTGGAACGTCCCAAGAGGCTCCATCAGTGCAGTCCATATTCAGTCCTCAGCTATAAAAGGGACTGTGTTTCTTCTAGAATTACCTGGTTTCAGCAGAGAGCGCAGAGCAGAAACACTGATGGGATTACAAGGAGGTGATTTGTCCTCTACCTGACAACTCTTCTGCTGCAAGAGAGAGAAGGAAGGTCTGAGGCTTTCTGGGTAGCCTATGGCTCTGTGGATGGAAAGTACAAGGGCTGGAGTTGGTGAACTCCATCCGAGGAGGATTTCATCAGCTGCAGGAGGGCTGAGTCACCTCACCCTCCTCCTGTCTGGACCTGGGGTGCAGTGATGGGAAAAGAGAGAACAGAGCACTTGGGAAGAAGGACACATTTGCCTTCCAAAGTACGAGGTGAAGCTGCACCGAAATGAGGTGGTGGTGGGGATGGCTTGGAAGCACTTGGATGGAGCTGGATATATGGAAAGGCCTGCATGGGCGTTTGCCTGAAGGGAATAATCACCAGGCTTGGCTACAATATTGCTGAAAGATTTGTCCAAGCCAAAATATTTCTCAGAAATAAAGTTGTTTCCACATCCAGAAAGGATGAGGGGACTCAAGAGAGGCACTCTGCAGATGGAACATTATGGAAATACGAGTCTGTATGAACTGAAGTGTCCTGGGATGAAAAATAATTCATGCAAAGCAAGGATTTTAATCCATGCTCCACGGCCCAGAGCCAGTGCTGGGCACGGCATCCCAGCCCTTGACTCAAAGACTGCACCTGAAGATTTGGTTTTCCATGGAAAGGAAGCAAACATCAAAATCTGAAAGCAGTGATGAAGTAGGATTTGTCATCCTGTGGCCAGCTTTAGCAATTACACAGCTAAGTGCTCATTTGTGACAGGACCTGTGCAAATTAGCTGTATGGTTTGGCACATCACTGCTTTCCTCAAGATCCAGTAGATGATTTTAATCCCAAAGCTCATTCATATAGGCTACAGAGGCAAGATGCAAAGTAGGTAGCTCAGTAGCACATCCAGATCCCATAACCATGCACTGAAAAAAAACACATGCAAATGTTCAGCTGATCTTATAACCCATCCCCAGCGTGAGACACTGCTGTGCAGTACTCAATGGTGCTCCTGCCTGCCATGCTAGCAGCACAGAGGCACTCGAGCACCTAAGGACACTGCAGGTCTCCTTCCAACTTCAAGCTCAACAGAAGCACCAGCCCAATCTCCTCAAGTGAAAGCAGCTGCAGACAGTGGGATTCCCTGCCCTCCGACACTCACAGCCATGGCCTGGGAAGAGCTGCTGGGTGGACATGGAGATCCCAGCCCCTTACCCTGCAAGAAAGGTCGAGCCGAGGCAAATGAGCTCATCTTTGCCAGAAGTCACCCTTTGATGTCTGTGCGTTTCCCTGGGGTGCAGATCACATATGGCCCAAACACAAGGCAAACTCTAAGATGCAACATGAGCAGGGAGCGAAATTCCCTTGCTGCTTCCTTTTGGTAACACTTCAGCGCTGACCCCTTTTTGCAGTGGCGTTTCAAGCAATGTCTGTTTTTATGGCCGGGTACAAGGAAGCAGTAAATCCAAGTCCCAGGCCAGCAGCGAGCATTGCATGGAGCCAGCACGGCCCAGTGATGAAATGTCTCACCACAAGCAACGATCTGACAAGATGCCATCCTTTCTGAAAAAGGGTTCACAGTGAAGCAATGCAAGTCCCACAGCAAGGACCACCAAAGCCTGACTCTGGAAGAAAGAAGCAAGCAGAGGATAACAGGGAGAGCAAAACTAGGCAGGTACAACAAGGATGACAAGGCACTGGAAAATCCTGGAGGAACCACAGTAACTGGAGCAGGGTGCCAGGGGCCAAAGAGCTCCCATCTAGTGCCAGGCACCAGGCTCCCCGCCCAACTGCTGAGCACGATTATGTGATAAATGATTGCATTAGTCTGGACAGCTTCTCATTTTCCTCCAATCTGGCCTGTCTGCCCTCTTAGCACGGGGCTCCCGATAGCATTTCTCCCTTCACTGGCTTCATTTTTCCTGTTAGGCTGTCAGGGCGAAGAAGGGAGAACCATGGGCCAGGCTGCTTTGTGTCTCTCCCATCCCTGCCCTCCCTGCAGCCCCTTGGCCTCCATAAACAAGACTCTTGGATTTCCCTGGGCTGATTTCCCCAGCAACATGGTCCCTCCCACCTTCTGCTCATCTTCCCCTGAGCAAACGCACAAATTCCCCCCTTCAGTTCAGCAGCCTGTTCCTGCTGCTGCCTCTGAGCCCGCTAAAGATACAGGGGCACAATGGGGTTTCCATACAAATTAAGGTTAGAGGGTTTTGCAGAGGCACTAGCTGAATATTTTTGCATTGATAGCAATGTTTGGGGATTTTGGATCTCCAAATCTTGAACTTCACCACAAGAGTGAGTTTTATGCCTTTGGCACATTGTAAATCAATATATGCTTCCTAAACACAAACATCTTTAAGTCCACATATGCCCTAGGCAGAGAGTACCAAGACACATTGATGAAACTCATGCCTTCCAATCCCAACTCCATGACTGGGAGTCACAGAACATTAGACAACAGCTCTCCTGCGCTCTATATCCCAGTATCTCCACTTCCCACAGTACTAACAACAGTGGCTCCTGCTCAGGACTGATATTACCCAACCTGTGAAATGCTGGGATAAAGCATTCCAGAATTGCTGTCCTGTCACTCAACAGAAAGCAGTTAAAGGAGCAACAGTTCTGGTACTCAAAGCATTTATCTGTTCTTCAAAGCACTTTGCAAACATCAACCAACCCTCCTGCCATCCACGAGAGGGAGGTGGGGAAGCCTAATTACTCCTAGAAACACAGCAGCCCATATTTTAAGCTGGCACAAGAAGGAGGGACTTTCATTCCTTGCTTCCTCACATATAGATACTACTGGCTCATGACAGCAGATAGCATTGGTTCATGTTGAGAGAGAGGCCAGTTAACAGCTCTCTGTAATTGCATTTGAGAGGTGGTTGAACCAAGGAGAGAGACTCACTAGAC
>JAUBOD010000175.1:562969-579692 GCA_032353885.1 Nothura maculosa
GTTCTCCGACACAAAACCAATGACATTGAGCCATCAGCAAGCTTTGGTGGGAATATCTCTGCTTGCATGGTGGGATGCATTTTCCTCTTACTCCAAGGCTGAGGATGGGCAAGGGTGAGAGCCATGACTATAGCAAATGGCTGCTCATATCAGAGCAAGGTGCTCAGAGGAGCCTGCAGCTTGCCCTGTGGACACAGCATGGGCTTCTCCATGCGTCTCACCACTTCCCTGCTCCGAGCTATTGCTATCTTTTCCTCATCTCCTCTTTTCCTTCCTGTGCCAGCTAGTTTCTTCCTCCTCATCCCCATCTCACTACTCCAATGTCCCAAGGTTCGTTACAGTATTTCCTGCCTTGATAAGGCTTTAGAGAAGCCTTATCAAGAAGGCTTTGCATTTATGTTTATCCATACATTAAGGGAAGATGTAGCAGAACAGCAAGAGTTTAAGAGCCTACTTCAGCAACTCCTCTCTGATGTGACATTCTGCAACCTTTGAATGCTACAGACATAGGATACAGTCTCAGTTGCAGAGCACTGCCCCTAGAGCCTTGAATACAACCCTTGTGTTGTCCTTCCTGACGAGGCTGCATGACATCATTTTTGGTTTCATCTCCTGGCAGCATTGCCAAGTCTCATGAGTGCACTGCAAACTTCTCCATGCTGGATGTATTCCTCAAAGCCTCCATTCCTGGAGACAAGTGATTCAGCAAGACTCTCAGATTTCAGTTTATGCTGAAAAAAGAGAAATGTTCCAGTTCTTGTAGCTGGTGGGAAAAATAAATGAAGGCTTTAAGTGTTATTTGAGTGCAACCTACTGGATCCAGAGCCAGAAGGCAAGTGAAAAGAAACCAGCATATAATATTTTTTTTTGAATTTGGAGAGCAGAGTCACAAGCTGTGGCTGTCTGGGGTCAGCAACACCACATCTGCTCTGCTTCTCAGCTGGAAATGATGCAAAGGAGCCAGGTTTGTCTCCTTAGGCTGCTACTTGTAGATCCACAGCCAGGGCTCAGCTCACAACGAGCAGGGACTTTGCAGCAGGGAACAGCTCTCCATCTCTATTCGGAATAATCAAACTAGCACTGATGTTTCTTTTAATCCTCTCCTATATGAACATGAAATGCTGCCATTTGCTAAATTTAATTCCCACTCAAAGAAGTTAGATGAAGTGTTCTTCACACGTTGTTTAAGAAGTTGGTGGCTTTCAAACTGCAGTCCTTGAGACCTGAGGGCCCATCAGCTACTTGCATGGACTCATGAAAAGGTTGCAAAGAAAAGCAATTTCCTTTCTGCCATTCAACGGTCTCTGGCTGTATTGTTGTTGGAAAACTTATAATGTCCTTGAGTTCACAAAACTAAAAGCCACTGTGCCAAATGGCTAAATGCATTAATGCTCCTTCAGGACCAACAGTGCAAGAGGTCACATTGTCAACAAGGGGACATCTTCTAGACCCCTGCCCAAGGAATGAAGAGAATTATGTGTAGCTAGAACAGTTCACAGGAATCAATAACTGACTTTCTATTTGTTCCTGTGCGTGTTTGTTCGTTTTAATATCAGAATGAGTGCTGGCTGAGGTGAATGGACAAACACCTCACACCACTTCCAGGGTGGGCGTTTGTGACACTGCATGCTCATAGCTAATGATCCTCCTGAATTGTTTGGATGAAAAATGTGACTTTGGTTGGAAAGGAATCCAACAGTGAAAGAAATGAAAGCATATTTCAGAAATGTTCACCACACTGCTTGCATAGGGAAGTGTGATACTGAAAACCAGCACAGTTAGCCACAAATTCAAGACTGGGATGCCATACTCTTCCCAGCTTGTCATTCCTCTGCAAGGATGCTCCTGAGAGAGAAAAATAAATAAATAAAAGCTCTAATACAAATGGGGGAATGTAAGGAAAATCTCTGTGCTTTGAAAAATGTGTGTCCCCATCTGTTAAACAACATTCAGGTGCTCCTGCATTTACGCTTCCTCCAGATTTATGCGGCAATGATTTTCAAAGACAGATTGTCTATGAGAAGAACAGATGGAGAGAACAATCCTCCCCTCCAAGCTTAGCACCAAATCTACAGAAGTTTGTGATCTAGTTCTTGGTTTACAAAACACAAAGCCAAGGCCCCCTCTGCTCCTACTCTTGGGTAGCTCCAGAATGATGTAGAGCTGTTTCACACCTGTGACTACCGGTACCTTGCTGTAGTTTTCCTACCAGGGATCACTTTGTAGTAGAATATCAGGAATGCAACAGCAACATCAGGAATGTTTTCTGTATGAGCATCTATAGAATAGCTGAAGTTAACAACATAAATGAAAGATAACAGGGCAACAGAGTTCAGATTGCCTTTCTTCCAATACATAGGAGAGCATTTCTTCAAATATCCGAGCCTGCTTCCCAAGCTCTAAGACCAACTGATGAGCAAAGACTCCCCAGGCTGTCAGTCCAGACCATTTCACTTTTCATCAGCACAAAATTTGCTTTAACATGGAAAAAGTGATTTTTTGAAAGCAAAATAATACTCAGTTAAATCAGCATCTTAGCTCCCAATCTTTCTGTTTTCTCTGTCTCCCTGGATGTTCAAAGGAAAACAATGTGATTGTTAATTACAAACTGTTTTGAATGCATGAAAGAAAACATTTTAGCGCTAAAGCCAGCCAGAGGCAGGAAAGCTGAGAATGCGACATGCGCCTAACTGCTTTAAAGGGCAGAAAGTTCTGCTGTAATTAAGGCTGATGCAATCATCGTAACAGATACAAGGTGGAACAGCTACTTGCTTAGCTTCCCACTTGCCTGTTTTCTACCTACTGTGTTTTAACTTAGGACTAGATAGAAAAAACTTACTTTGGATTAGGTGGAAATAAGTTAATATATAAGTTAATGGCTGAATGCTATGCTAATTCACCATCTATCAAGGCACTGGGGTTCCAGAGTTGCCAGATAAATCAGAGGCATTTAGTGAAAGCTGATGCTGTCATTAAATCATGATTGTCTTCAGCTGGCACATCCAATGGGCAGGCAAGATAGGAATGAGGAGGCCAGGTGAAGCCTGGCTACTCCAGCTTGAATGGGAGAAAAGGGAGCAGAAGCTTGATGTAATGGTTAATGTTAAAAAACACGGTCATTTCCCCCAGTCCTGAAGAGCTTCTTAATCTCTTTGTGATTCAGCCCAGCTTGGGAAAGCAATTGCAACAGACTGATGGAGAATGGGATAGAAGAGAGGTGCACAGCTGAAAACACAAAAGAGAGTCTACATGCAGTACATGTCCAAGGTAAGATGAATACACAAGGCACAGAGGGAAGCTTGCACAACACCCCTTTAGATACCAAAGCAGGAACAGGCTCAGATGCTCACAAATACACATGCTACCCGTTAGAGAGAAGCAGAGGGCTCTCAGCAGGCACACGTAAGCTGTGAAGCTCACACTGGAAGGATGACTGGAAGGTCCCAGGACCGGCCTGACACACAAGGCATCCTAGATCACGTGCTTATTGGTGCTTTTCAGCACAAGGTCTCATCTGAACAGGAGCACACTTCCCTAACCCCATCAGGACAGGCAGAGGGGGATACAGAGGATAGTGGTTCACAGCACAAGGTAGGTGAGGTAGGACAGGGTGACAGGCTGAAGTACAAATGGGAGAAATAAACAGGAACAAGGCATGAAAGCCAAACCAGATAAGACATCTCAGCGGAATTGAGCCATTACTCCACTCTTCTTGGCCAAGACATACACCCATTCCAGGCTGGGTGGAGGGATGCTCCAGTAAAGAGTCTTCCAGAGCACATCTCCAGGCTGACTTGTCCATAGCTCCCCAAAGGGAGCTTGGAGCAGGCAGAGGGAGGCAAACCCACGAAACACCCACAGGGTGCCAGGACAACAAAGGGAACACAGAAATGCTGGGGTGCACTTTGCCCCCCATGGGGGTCCCTGCAGGGCTGCTCCCAGGGGGAAACTCCTCACCACTTGACAGCAAATATCCCAGAACTCAACCCTGCTACTCCTCTTACTGCCCCACCCCAGCTGCCTTTATTTGCTGCTGCTCAAGTTTCTTGCCCACACCCACCATTTAGCCAAGCTGCTCCAGGTGCTTAGCCCTTCTGTCTCCAGTCAGCACCTCCAGTTTCAGCATCTTGCCCTCAAATTCCTCCACACTCAGCTCTTCCTCTCTAAAAAAGGAGTACTCAGCAATGCAGCTGCTCCTTTCCCAGGGCAGACACCAGCTAGTGCCTCTGCCTTGCTCTCCTTGCTAGGGCCAGG
Organism: Nothura maculosa; assembly: GCA_032353885.1. Classification (NCBI taxonomy): domain Eukaryota; kingdom Metazoa; phylum Chordata; class Aves; order Tinamiformes; family Tinamidae; genus Nothura; species Nothura maculosa. The sequence continues at coordinate 567,224 of JAUBOD010000175.1, forward strand.
TCCAACCATGTACATCCCTCTTGCAGAGCTCCTGGGTGATCCAGCCCTATCCCTCTTTGGGGCTGCAATGCTCCAGGACAGACTGCCTGCTCCAAATCAAGCCAAGCAATGAGTCCCCATCCCAAACTTGTGTTTGGCCACCAGGAGAGGGGACGTCGGCAGCGATACCGTGCACACATCAGCCGCTGTCCCTGTAGGCTGCGGTCTTGCTCCGCACTGTTCCTGCGCTCCTCCTCCTCCTCTGCTCACAACCTTCCTCCTACGGGAAAGCAGTGACTAATGCTAATCGCACGCGCTCCTCAACAGCGTGCATCATCACAGCACGTGTGGGTGTGCGAGGGTGAGAGCGAGCGTGCACGGAGGAGGGGGAGAGCGCGATTGCAAGAGTGTGAGACGGTGCCCAGAGCCGGTGGGTGATGGGGGGAGCACCTCGGGGACAGGCAGCCAGGGGACGTGCGGGTCTGGAGGTTACAAGGCTCCCTGGCACCCTTCGGTTGGAGCAGGGCATAGAGAAGGGATGTCCAGGCGGCAGGAAGAGGTGACACTTCCTGCCTGCGTGATGTTCCATGGGTCTTGCTCATGCAGGAGAAAGCAGGGTCATGAATGGGAAAGATTAGGAAATAACGGACACTCTGGGAAAACTAAGACTCCTGCACTCCTTTGTTGCTCTCCCTGGAGATTGGGATGAGAGACAGAAATGTTGAGACCTTCAGGTCAAATTGTAGACCAGCCTCATACCTCAGTTTCCCCATTAATAAATGAACAGTGCTTATTTTTGTCACAGCCATTACTTTTAGGAGGCCTCCTGGGACTGCTGTCCCCTTGCTGCATCAGGCCAGTATCAGGCTCCCAAGAGGAGTCTTTCTGGCACAATCCACAGGAGACCCTCTTCCTTACCCTGTCACTGTGGTCAGTTTGCACCAAGATCCTCACAGCCCTGCCACCCCCTCAAGCCCCCTCACTTCAAGCATCCAAAGGGGTGCTACACCTACAGATAGAGCTTCCCAAGGGTGATCCCCCCGCCAAATCCCCCACACGATGGGTCACCCTGGTCCTGCTTCTCTCCCTCGTACCTTTCCCAGACTTGCACAGGATGGCTGGGAACCTGCAGCAAACCCAGCAGGAGGCTGCTCCAGCAGCGGTGGTGGGGGCGGGAAGCAAGGCAGAGCTTTTAAACCAGACAGTTAAGCCTGGCTCTGTTTCCCGAGCACACCAGCATGGGTTTTTACAAGCCCACTTAAGAGTGGGGGCGGGCAGAGGCCTTGGCTGCCGACAGGGTCCCAGTGGGCCTGGGCGCCCCGTGTTGCCGACCACAGCAGTGTGAGCCCGGGGTAATGGCCTGCAGAGCGGCGCAGGAGGCCAACGGCAGCAGCTAATGTGAGCCGAGCAGATGGAGCCGCCGCCAGACCCTCGGCCTCCGCCTGCTGCTGCTCCTGAGGCCTTCGCCAGAGCCCCATGCAGACAGTGCACACCAGGAGCCGCCTTTGCTCCCTGCCTCATGGAGCAGATGGGCGGCTGGATAGGCCGGCACCCCGTGGGCTTGGAGCGGAGGCAGGATGAGGCTGGCACCCTTGTCACCTGGATTGCTCCTCCAACCAGCCTCCACTTGCCACAGCTCGCGCTCCAGCTCCAGGAGAAGCTGAGGGATGTGGAGGCCAGGTGGATCTACAGGTGATCCCTTGCCCAAATCCTGACCAGAATTCACTAAAAATGTAGTATGGGACAATGAGGACAGCTTTAGAGCATAGCAGAGATCCTGAAAGGATTTTTAATCCTTTAGATCATTGTTTTTAACATTACAATAAGCAGCACTCAGGCAAATGTTAATGGACAGACCAGCATCTTAGATTCTCTCTCAAGACCTCAAGAATTCCTTCAAAAGCTCCAGGCCTCAGGGCCCACCACTGTCTCCATCAGGCAGGTTTCATTACACAGCAGTGTAGTAATTTGTCGTATAAGCCTTTTCCATCAGCAGCAGGACAGATCCCAACCATCAGGCTTCACAGAGAGAACTGAGAAGCTTTTAGGTTGTGTCCAGAAGCACAGTCCCTATAGGCACACCCTGCCCCGAATGGGACAAGCAACAAACACTCGATCCACAACACCATGAAAGCAACCATGAAGGATGAACAAGCTCAGCTCGGCTTGGGTGGCAAGGCCAGCATGGAGCTTCCTCAGCTTTCTCCAGCACCTGCTCATGCTCAGGTTCATGAGACACTGCCCCAGGCCGTGGTTTAGGCACCAAAATTGGGTTGGACAGAGCAGGAAGGTACTGGCTGCCCATTCAGCAGGGATGCAGGAGAGCTCCTCCGAGGGGTCCGCTGCCAGCAGACTGGACAAATCCTGCTTATCGCATGAGATCTACCAATATCCATGTTCACAGTGGTCTGACTGCAGGGCTTTTTTTGTCAGCTGATGATATGAGGCTGAAATGAAGATAAATGAGAGCAAAGAAGAAAAAAGAAATCTCTCATTGAAACACATTTGAACTCAAGATAAAAAGCAGCTCATCTGCAAGAATTTTTTTTCCTTTTTCTCTTTCTCCTCAAACTTTGGGATCTCAAATGTGGGTGTGAATATCACTTTAAGGATTTATAAAATGACACATGGCCTCACCTGTCAGCATGCCAAAATCTGAATGTCGGTTTTAATTACACCGAATATTTTACTTTCTTATGCAGAGGCATAATCAATTATCTTATTTAAAGGCATTACGATAATGTGTGTGTAAAATGGAGCCATTCCCTGTATTGCATTAGATTCTCTAATTATAGGAGAATGTTTGGAGCTAAAATGTCAGCCTGTCATCTGGCGGGTGTGTAATTCATGATCTGCATTCGCCGCCGCGGATGGGACTGACAAAAATTGCATTCATTCCCATCCGTGGCTTTGGCCTCCAATTTGCTCGGCCTGGAGGTGACAAATTCCTCCTCACGCTTCTTCCCCAAGCGCGACCAGTGCCATCCTGTCCCGTCCCCGCCAAGAGTTGAATTTGACAAAGTGCCTTCTGTTTGCGAGGGCGCATTCGCCGGGGCTCGGCGGGCCCGGTATGGAGCACGGGGATGTTCCTCACACCGCTGGATCACATGGAGCAACTACAGGGCGCTCATGGGCATCCTGAGTGGCTTCCTGGACATCCTGCCTCATGGGATGGTGCCGTGGCAAGGTGGAGCCACTGGAGCAGGACTATAACATCAGCAGAGGCTTTTAAAAACACCCTCATCCAAGTTACTAATAGAAAAATCTCTCCAACTCCCAATTTTTAAAGCAGAGGGATTAGATAAAAATAGGACTTGTTTCATGTTGGCTTAGCTCTCTTCTGCAAGCATTAATGCAGAGCCTGGGTGGCTCTGCTGCCTCTTCCTTGCTCTGTTTGGCAGGTGGTTCGTGATCTTGGTGACATGGTGCCCACGTGGGCAGCCCGTGGGCCCTCCTGGTCACGCTCTGGTGTAGCTGGGACATGTGCACAGGTCCTGGGCTCAGGCAGAGCTAATTCACCTGAGCAAGAAGCCAAACCTGGATGTGCTGGGACAGCATCAAGCTGGTGCTGGCAGAGCAAGGCATGGCGAGAAGCACCACCCCAGACACGAGACCTCACCAGCACCACCACAAAGATGATGGTCCCATTGGGGAAGCTCGGCTGATGATTTAGCCTGTGAGCATCAAGAGGAATCCCGTGAGAGAGCAGCACTGCTTGGTCTAGCTGCGGGCACGGCCATTCCCCTGGCCCAGTCACCACTGCAAAGCAGGCACTGTGGAGCCTGATGTGCTACAAGACCTGCCCCTGCATGTGAGGATGTTGGTTGTAGGCAGCGCATGGAGTCAACCTCTCTTGGCCTTCCCTTGAGCAAGTGTCGTGGTTTTCAGGTCTGAGTTTCTGGTGTGAACCACATCTGCCCTCTGCATCATGAGAACTCACATCTGCTTTGCTCCACAGAGCAGCTTCCACACTGAGGGATGCAACATGCTGCATGCAGCGCTTCAGCTACACAGCTGATGCACCATGGTGGCCTCCATGCCCAGTGCTCATGTGGCTGCAGCCTCCAACCTTGTCCATGGGGTTGGGATGGGGACATATTCAGCCCCTGAGAGGTTTCCCAGCCCTTCTCCAGGACTCACATCTTGCCTGTTCCCTGTTAGGCAGATGGACTCGGCCTCTCCTGGTTTGTGGAGTGGGACGCAGGCCTACCCTGCCTCTCAAACTCCCCAGTTCCGGGCACTGCTTCCCTACCCCACGCTTGCCGCAGCACTAGGGTGGCCTAATGGAGGCATCCCAAAGCTGCCAAGGATCCTCACGATGCCATTAAGAGGCTTATTAAAAAGTGATGCTCCAATTTAACACATATTAGCGAGCGTGGTGCCCTTTAGCTGCACAGGGGAACCTGCAAATGGAGGCCCCGGCTCCCAGCAGAACTCTAAGTGGGCAAGTTTAACTTTATGGCACCAATTAGAGGAATACTAAAGCAGCACCGGCGCTGCGGATTTATTAACACTCATCCAATCCCCAGCCCGCCGCTTGCCAGCGCTCCAAGTACCCGCAAGCAGGTGCTTCACGGGCCAGGGCCGGCTCTGGCGGGGAGGGACCCAGCGCTTCCAGCAGCGGCAGGATGCCCCCAGCGGCTTCGCTCCATCTGCCTCGCATCCTGCAGGGCTGGGAGCTTCCAGAACCCGTGGAACACATACAGTCTGTCCCTGCACGTTTTCCCACATCTCCTTTGCTGTTCCGCCCTTCCTAAGGGGTCCAAAGGGGTGCAGCCTCAGGAGGGCAGGGGTGCCCCATCCCTAAGCCAGTTTTTGGAAAAGGGGGGTGTCTGCAGGGAAGAGATGTCCATGATGTGGCAGAGACCAGAGCAAGTCACCGTCTCCCTGGGCCTCTCTCTCACGTGCAGGACCCCTCATTGGGCAGAGGTCTCAGGGGTGCCTCCCTTCCAAAACAGTGCATTTTGAAAATGGAAAAATACCAAATGTGAAAAGAGTGGAAAGGGTGAAGAACAACTCCGAGGAGTTTATCCTTACCGACAAACCCAGGCCACTACTCACAGGGCGTCAGCTGAGCGCTTTGGGTTTGGATTGCTCGGCCAAGCGATCAAAGGGACCCTCGAGTAGCCAAACCAGAGACCCGGGCGCCTGGCTGTGCCAAGGATGGCAGGAACAGCAGCCATCTCTGTGCACAGTCTGGAGTTGCTCAAAAAGCCTGTTTGTTCCAGGAGGTTTACAGGCTGCCTTTGCCTAATAAAGTAATTTTTGAGCGTCTCACATCACCCTAATTACCTGTCACAATAACGTGAGGCAGCTTTCTCATGCTGCACTCCATAGCCCAGCATGGAGCAGGCTTGGCCAAAACATGAGACATGGTTAGAAACTGCAGCTCGTTTCCTCATGAGTGGGTTCCCACTCACACACTGCCCAAAGCTGCCCTGTCACCCGTCCCCACTGCAGCCACAACCACCCGACCCTGCGGTGCAGCCCCATGGAGATGCTCCTCAGCCTTCCCTGCATCCCTGGTGCACCAGCCTGGTGGGACCCCCTTGGGCTTTCCCAGGGCAATGAGGAGGTGAAACACGCAGCCCTGGCACAGGATACCCGAAATCCCCTTGCTGCTACAACCTGCTCCAAAAAAACAGCAGAATTCCATCTTCCAGAGCCCTCAGAAAAGGTAATAGGCATTGTAGCCCCATGGAGCTGATGGCCCCAGGCATTTCCCCGGCTCCCGATATCTCAGGCGAGCACACAGCATCAATGCTGCCAAAGGAGATATCGTCTCCCCACACCTCCTTGCGTCCCAGCTTCCAGCCCCGGCTGCAATCCCTGTCAGGCACTAATCCCGCAGGCAGCAGCTCAAAGTTACAGCGAGTGCCGCTTTGGCATCGGGAGTGGGCGCAGGGCGCGGAGCTGCCGGATGCGCTCCCAGCGCCGGAGCGTGCGGCCTCCAGGGCCGTTTCTATAGGAACTGCTACCCAGCAGCACGGGCAGGGACACCCGGAGCCGCTTCCCAGCTCCGCTCCAGCAGCAAGCGAGGGGCAGGGATGGGGATCGCGGAGCACTTGTGGGCACGGAGTGGCCATGACCATCCATCCCTGCGGTCCGATGCCTCTCGGAACGGCCGCTTCCCGCAGCAGTTCCCTCCCTCCGAGGGAGCCTCCAGCCCCACGGCAGGTGGCGGCTACAATTCCCAAAGGATTTTCCCACGACAATTTTTCATTATCCGCCAACACACGCTGTCATTTCCCGCTGCAAACAACATCTCCCAGCGCTTCTCCCTCCTCACTTGGGCCAGCAGGCAAGTGAGCGAAGCCTTCTTAACCAGGGGAAAGTCAGCATCAGGTGAAAGCAGATTTTAATGAGACCAAACTGTTGCTCATGCAGCCTAGAAGCAGTGGTTAATTCTCCTCCTCCTCACGGTTCTGCCTTTGGAGCTGGCACAAAGCAGATGCACACGAGGAACATCTGCATATCACCCATGCCCTGTCCTGGTGGCCCCAGCCACCCCGGCTCCCGGGGAACCCCAGGTTTCCACTTCTGCAGCTGAGCGGGTGGATAAATGGAGAAGACCTTATTCCATTCTCAACTGAAATATTTCATCCTGCTCTCAGGTGGTTTAGCTTGATCTTTTTTATCAGAAAAAAAAATTTAGAAAACATGGAAGAGCAGTTTCAAAAAACCCAGTATTTGGGGGAAAAAAAAGTGCAAATTTTGGGTTCCAGACTGGCTAATGCAATGTCTGGATATGGCCACACCATCGCCAAAAAACACTGCATCTCTGAGCCAATGTAAGCAGCTGCATTTGACTTCAATCCATTAGCAGCTTCTGTTCCCCCGACACTATTTTTACTAAATTTGTTTACACCGAGAAACATCCCCCTCTTCCCATTCCCCTGCTCTCCTCACCTATTAGAGGAGCATCGTGGGGATATTTATAGCTCGGCTGAGCTCGCTAAACGCTTTCTTCAAGGAAAATAGTTAATCAAACTGTCTATCCCAACTCCTTGTTTAATCTCTGCTGCCCATCTGCCGTGAGCAGCGCCGGGCTCGGGATCACGGCAGCAGCTTGATGGGTTTCTGCCGATCACGCATCCTGTAAAAACCCCTTCAATGTGCCCCAAGGAAGGGAAAAATCAGCCTGGAACAGCCCTGGGCCTGCAAGCAGCCCTGCCGCCCACCTCGAAGTGCCTCCACCCCAATTTCTCTTGATATATAGGACGAAAACATCTGAGATCATTGTGTTTTTTATTGTCCGATTTGGCAGCCTCTTCTTATTTGCTTGGATTGAGATATAAATTGAATTTGGTTTTCTCCCGCTGACTCAGTTATTTGTTATAGGGCTGAGCACATGGCGGGGGATTCAAGGGGAGGGGGATTCGAGGGGAAGGAGGTTTCTTGCAGGCAGGGCGAGGTGGGATCTGCCATATTCTGCCCCGAGTTTCACTTAGGGGGCTGCACCACAGCCAACATTGCAGGTGCTGCTCCCCTTCAACACCTACACATGGTCATTTGGGGGGAGAACTTTCCCTTTTCCTCCAAACTCCACAACACTTTAGAGGAAATTTAACCACCAACAAAATCATTTTCTGAACCCGATCCCCACTCCCAGGCCTTGCCCACCCCCAAAGCCCCATCAGTCACTTTGCTGGAAATGAGACAGAGCATCTTAGAGCTTCTGCATTCCCATCCATCCTCCTTCCCTCCCCAGCTGCATCAGAGCAGACAGCATGAGACGTCCCAGGCTTTCCTCATCTTCTCCCAAATTTGAGATCTTGCGCTTCACTGGACAAAAAGGAGTCCCATGGAATGAAGATCTATGGGATCTCAGGACCCTACAACATGACACCCTCAGCAGCACCAGCGCTGCACGAGCCTGAGGGTCTGCTGGGACCCCTGGAGCACCCTCAGGTCCCTCTCCATTTCCACGCTCCCAGTTCAGATGTGCCAGGAGGGAGCAGCCAGCTGTGCCAGCCGTTCCTGAGCCATGGAGCTCCTACCAGCAAGTGTCCATGGTAAAAACAAGCAGTCCTCCCATTCCTAGCACCACACAGGGCTGGATTCTTGCAGCATCCCTGAAGCCACAGCACACCCTGCAGGTTCCAGCGCCGAAGCTCCGACCCCAGCCCTCCACGGAGATCCTCGTGCTGGCAGCACCACTGCCCAGCCCATCTCCACGCTGGATCTTGCACTTTTAGGTGGCAAAAGCAGCACAAGGCATCGACCCTTCAGCACTACAGCCTGCCCGGTCCCAACTCCTACCTGCAGCTCGCTGGAGATGGCTCTGTACTTGCATTGATTTACTTGTTGATTTAGGCTTTTAACGCTGGGGCATGGAAATATTCTGGCCGCACCAAGCAGGAGCAGGTACCTGCTCTGCTCCTGCAGTGCTCATGGTGTGAAGGGCACAGGCATTGAGCTTCTACACTCATCCAAAAAGCACATGGGGGAAGACATAATAAACACTTTAGGATGAGCTGTTAATGCTCTGGGGAGGTGTTGTAATTAGAGGGGAGCAGAACCTGCTCTGTGCAAAGCCCAAGAGAGGAAGCGAGAATTTCTGTATCATTTCTCACCTTTCTGCATGGGCTTCCTCCCCCTGGGGAAACTGCTGTCCAGGCCACAGGGATGTCACTGGTCCTGGCGATAGAAGCACTGGAGAAGCATAAGGAGAAGGTCACTGCCATAAGGAGAAGCACAAGAGCAGGCACTAGTTCTGCTTTACCTCCCTTCCAGTTTCCACCTGCCCCTGCTGCTTCCCATCCATGAAGCTGTAGATCCCTCTTAGTGCTCAAGTAAAGTTGATGGCTGGGTTAACAGCCAGGCCATTCTCCTGCAAAGCCCAGCAGGCTCCTAGAAGGCAAACAAGGCTACATTGGATCTGCTAACTGGTCCAAATAAGCATCTAACTGATGTACCTGGGGCAAGGAACCAAGCACCTCAATTCCAAGCATTTTCCCTTTCCCCTGGACCTTGGCCTAGCTAGGAGCATCCTCACAGAGGTATTGACACACTTCTGAATGTATTGAGGAAAAACTAACCAGGTAAACCAGCACAGTTTGGCTCCCTATAGCTTTTGTTTAAGAAGCTGCATGGAAGAGACTGCTGGACTTGTCTGGCTCTCTTCTCCCAACCGAGGTCACAATCCCTGTCGAGCACGTGTGCCTCTCAGAGGCATTTAAAAATAGAAATAATAACAACCTCTTTTCTCTTTCCTGCCTGGTTGGAGAAATAGCTTAATTAGTTAATAAGGGGTTTAATTTGTTGTGTAGCTGTGTGAAGAACTTACAGAGGGTGAGCTCAGTCAAATAAGTTAAAGAAATGAGCGTCAGTGGTAGCCTGAGGTGGGGAGGGAAGGACAGGGCTTGATGTGCTGTGCAGGAAAACATCCCTTTCCCTGCAGGGACCTTCCACCAACTTCAGAGCGAAATTCCAGGCCAGGCCTGAGGAGCTCTTCCCAGTGGTGAAATGGTGGTGTCCCTGTGGGAAAACACTCAATGTTTGGGGCAAACCAACATTTTCTGGTTTTCTAAACAACCTCTTTCACCTCTAGCTAGAGCTACCAGCACTAGTGTCTTGAGCAAGCTGCCCCTTTCAGTCCCGAAGGGCTGGCCAGCATCTCCTCTGCAGGGAGAAAGGGATGTTATCCCATGACAACAGGCATGGGAGAGGACAGTGGCTCTCCCACACGCAGCTCTCAGGGGGGCTTCTGGCTTTTATCCTGCTGTGCAATCCGGAAGGGGAAAAAAGAGCCTGGCACGTAGCACCGCTCAGCCTGTGCCATCAGCCTCGCTGTGTGTCACACTGCACCCGAATCATTTTCTGGGCTGGATGTTGTGCTCCACGAGGGGAGTGTTTGCACCAAGACGCAGAGATGTCCACACGTATTAATGTATGGCCTCGCATGTCCTTTGGGTGCTCTGTCGCTGGAGAAAGAGGGCTTTGCCTACAGCCAGGCCTTGCACTCTTGGGTGATGGTCCTTGGAAATCTTCAGCTCAGCCCATGCCTCTAAGCAGCCAGCCATTAATTTCCTAAAAAATGTGACAGGAGCATTACGCTTGCTTGGCTGCAATGTCAGAAACACTCAGCGGTTATTTCTATGGGCACCTCTCCTTTACCCTTCTCTGTACCAAGATGTTGGATGACCAGTATCTCTCTCCCACGCTGAAAAAAGGGAGGATGGTGGCTAGAAGAAAACTGTTTATTCCTGTGGCTCAAACCAGGTGGCAGAGGTTGCCAGAGATGAGGTGGACACAGGGGCAGGGCTGACATTTTAACCAGGGAACATGGGTGGACTCACAGTTTTAGGTCCACCAAGAGCCAACTGAGAGAAGCCAGAGAAGTGACCAAGGCATCTCCCCAACAGCAACAAGTCAAGGAAAAGCCACAGCAAACTTACTATTCCTTTCCCTCACCCTAGCATGCCTCTTTTTGCATCCCAGTATAGGTCTATTATAGGTCCTTATAGGTAATTCCCTGCTTGGCATCTCATCAGAGATAGGGGAGAGAGAGACATCATTTTAAGAAAAGACAAAAGGGCTCTTTCTTCATCAGCCTTAACCTCAGGCAGCTCTCGAGAAAAATTCTGGGCAATTAGTGGAGCATAAGAAGATTTATAATTGAAATCTAGTTTGTAGCACCACAGGCAGCTCCCTCGAAAGACATTTTCAGACACAAAAAAAAAGGGGGTGGGGAGAATAAAGACAGAGTGGGAGAGAGAACCAGTTAAAGAGTTTTAAAATCTCTCTGAAAACTCCATTTAGTTTAACATTGTATGATAGCTTTCATAATTCAGAACAAAGTGCAAAGCTCTTTAATGAGGCCATTAATGACCCTTTAATTTACTCCACGAGGGCTGAATTCATAAAACATTTATGTTCCATTTACACAGGATTTTCCTGAGACTCTTCAGGGCAAGTCACCATCACAGAGCAGGTGGGATGAAACAGAGAGCTCTTCTCTGCTGTTCTTTCCACTTTTCTCTCTTCTTCACCCTCTCACTGAAACTTCCTGTGTGTCTTTTACTTCTTCTACAGAAGCTGCAAGGCCCTGAAGGGAGCAGAGCCATTTTTGTCTCTTCTACACCTAAATAATACAGTGTGTTGAGCTGTATTGCTGTTCTAGCAACAATGAAACCCTTTCCAAGATCTAGCTGAGGTGTCCAAAGGCAAATACCAAAATAAACAAACCAAAAATCCCTGAAATTACTGACCAGTTCCACTCTGTTCCTCACTTGCTATCTAGGACAGTTGTCTATTGAAACATCAGATTTGCTCCTGGTGGAGCTCTGCTGAACCTGGAGCGTGTGAGGGAAATGTCTCACCAGGTTTCCAGGCTGCTTCCCATCATTTTGCATGGTGAATGGAGGATGGAAGAAGGAGACAGAGGAGACAAAGGCTCCTCTCCCAAACCCTGGGGAGGGAGGAATGCACTAGGAGCTGCTGACAGCCTCAGGAGAGGTGTCTACCCACCCCAGAGAACGTCCTCAGCGCAGCAGAATGTGGGTCCCAGCCTGCAAAGCACAGAATCAGTCTCCAAAACCCTCCATTGAAAACAGCAGGCAAGACATCTCAAACTATTGACAGAGAAAAAGAGTTGGAGGCCATTGGATAACATGTCAAGAGTCAAAATTGTTAGTACTTGTAAATGACAGTAACAAGAACAGTCCATGCTTGAAGGTCTGTGAAGCCGGGTCTGGCAGCAGGACATGCCTTCTAATGAGTGGGGACGGAGTCTCTCAGGGAGTTTTATTTTCCATATCACTTGCTCCCTCCCTCTAAATTCAGGTTTCATTGTCATTCTCATTTCCTTTTTCACCCCTGATTTTGCTGACGCAGGTCAGAAACCTGATGGACCATCAAGGGACTGACACCACTTGCGTCTGAATGGTTCATGAGTCATCCTCCTCACTTCACAGTTAAAAGGACTGCTGACGCTGATGGCCTCAGAAAGGACACATCAGCAGGAACATCGGTACATCTGAAACCATGTCAGTGCTCATCAGCAATGGGCTGTGTGCACATGGGTTAGTTATGGTAGGGTCTCTAGCGTGCACCATGTTCCATGCACTGGGTTTATTATTGTAGGGTCATCTTTTACTTCAGGGGAAGGGCACCAGACAGGGAGATTGCTTGACCTGCCTGGGTTATTTGTGCAGAATTGCTTTGCAACATAGGGTCAAATTTGTCAGAACATCTCTATCGCAAAAACCTGTGGCCAACAAAATAATTTAAACGGATAGGAAAAAAATATAGATACACTACAATGGGGAGAAAAAAATAGAAGGGCATTTTCCAAATATTCTAAGTGATTTAGGCACTGAAAATGCCAGACCCCTCACAAGAGAAACAAGAGATCTGTTCTCAAAATGTTTAAGTTTGAAGTGCCCAGCATCAGCAACACAGCTGTTACTGTACAAGATCAGTGAATGGATGAAGAGGGAGTCTGTGATAGATTATTGAGGCAAAAATGAACGGGCCTGCTCAAGAA
>JAUBOD010000175.1:607132-618774 GCA_032353885.1 Nothura maculosa
GACAGTCGCTATGGATGGACCTAAAGAAAAGTCTCCGAACACAAGTCAGATCAGGAAGAGACAACAAAAGGGAAACAGAAATTAAATGATCCCAGCCACTCCTCCCTCAGCATTAGCCCATGGGGACTGAAACCAAACAAGAAATTTGCAGGAGCTACATAAATGCCCGAGGAAGGAATTTTCATGAGCACGTTGTCACTCCAGACGCCGAGGAAGAGGCAGCAAACACACGAAATGCCTGTCTAGCCAAACACAGCACCTCATCCTCACAAAGCGACTTCCAGGTGCAGCACGAGGAATTTTTTTGAAAACAGAGACAACAGATCAGACTCTTAAAGCAAATTCTGTTTATTCCATTTTTGTTTTGTATTACTAACAAATCTTCATTCTAGCCTAGTAAAAATATGTAGAAAATATCTATCCCTTTCCACCCACCCTCCCCATCACGCACACGTTCTGTTTCTTAAATAAAAGAATCAAAATTTCAAGCATGAGAGACTTTTCTTTCAAAACATCTCTGTAATAAAATTAACTCTGTTGTAGATATAAAATGCAGCAGCCATGGCCAGAGAATCTGCAATGCTACTCCAAGGCAATTAGTACTCAGAATGATCAATCAGTTTGTCTGCAAACATAATAAGAAAATACTTAGCACTTATCCAGCACTTTTTATCCATGAATCTCAAAGTGTTTTACAAAAGCTGAAAATATGTTTTTTGGCCTCATTTGCAGAGAAGAAAACACCAGCTGGAACAGGAAGTGATTTGCCCCCAGTCACAGAACAATTTAGACGGCAGAGCTAAGAACAGATCTCTTGTCTCTCAGCCTCAAGACCTATCATCTGTGTCATGCTCTCAGCTCCATGTAGGGCAGCCTGAATCTGGCAAAAGCCCCTCCTGCAAAAATGCTGAACTGATTTATATGTTTTCCACCTTAAAAAAAATTAAATTGAACAAAACAGCTATTTGAATAAGCACTAATGTGCTGGACTGACACACCAAGGAGTAAAACCAATTTTGGATGCAGCTGCTGAGAGCTCTGGAAAAGTAGTAGAAAACCCCTCATACTAGAAGTGTGAGCATATGTGAGAGTGGTGCAGGAAGAAGGTAATTCCATGATCTACAATGTGCAAATGATTCCCCACTTGGAGTTTTAATTAAATGTGTTTGAAGAACAAGTCATAGAAAAAAAACCCTAAAATCTTGACATATAGTGTTATTAGATGGAGAGCAACCTGTTGCTAAAAGTATGTGTGGCCTCACACCCCCTCTGTTACTCTTCCAACCTGGAGTCTCTGCTGACAGACCTGAGATACCAACAGTGCAAACACCAGGGAAAGAGCAGGGAGAGACGGTGTCTTGCCCCAGAAATAGGTTTAGCAAGGCCAGGATGAGAGACATGCCATGAGACAGGGACTGGAGGCTGATACGAGGAGCCAGGGCCCCCCATTGAGGTCAGATATATTCACCATATCCAGGCACCAGCAGTTAAACAGTTATTTTCCAGTCCATTCCTATGCCAAATGAATGCACGACCTCAAAATCCTTCTTCTCGGGCACATGGCCCAAATCCATCCTCCACAGCAGGGCTCACCACGGTGCAGACAAGACACCAGCAGGGTAGGTTCAAGTAAGGGTCTCCCCATGTAGAAAGCACCAATTTCCTAGTGTCTGCTCTGTACCTCTCACAGGGACAGGGCCAGAGAAGCTCCTAGCTGAGCACCCGGCCCTGCCTAGGGTGTCTGTGCCTACAACCAACTGGTAGGCAGCAAAACCCACGTCAAGCAAGAACCAAAAATTACATTTTTAACAGAGAAGGGCAGGGCGGTGTCCCCGCCAGCCCATAGTGGTATGTTAAAAAAAAATCACATCCAGAAGCTTATTCCATAGACAGCAGAGATGCTGCAGCAGTCCAGGCTACATCAAGCCAAGTAGGATGCACCAGCATCCAGCATCCATGGGGCATCCATGGAGACTGGGCACAGCGAGTGGGGTTCTCACAGAGAACAGCGGATCAGGCAAGGGAACACAAGCAACACAGGGCAACAAACTCTCGACTGCAAATCCGCAGTAATGTAAATGAATTCGAGTCTCCTCCCTCCTTTCTGGGGAGACCCAAATGCTACTAAATCTCCATGTTCACAGGGCCGATATGCAGGATGGTGCTAAAAGTTAGGTCTCCCTTCCCCTCAGCAGCAGAATCAGGAGGTGCCCGTGGGGATTTGTTCCTCCTCTGCTGACACAAGTCCTTTGACGTGGAGAAGGAGCTGCTCTTGCTCCCCACACCCTTCTCAGCCACCCGTGCCCACCTCCTCCTACGCTGCAGACACAGCTGCCCCGGCTCTCTGCTATTAACACATCGCCTTCCAGCGAGGGCCTTGACAGAAACTAAGGCACAAAGATTAAGTGACTTGCATAAGAGTCAGGAAAACACCTCACCTCTCCCAATTCCAGGGATTTCTCAGACCTTTCCTTCCTAACCTCTTGCATATTCAAATTAAGGGAGGAGATTGTGTGAATGAGAACAGGATTTCTTTTCCCTAGTAATACTGCAGGTACAACTATGGGTAGCTGTATTTCCAAGCCCCCACCATGGCTTATATCCATTCCCTCCAAGACAGGCCGTTCATCTCGACAAGGCAGAACATCAGTGCGGAAGGCAGCACTCCACACACTGCAAAGCTCCATCTTTGCCTACCTAAGCCAGCCACCAGGAGAGGAGAATGGCCATGCCTCTGGGAAAGCACGCCAGGAATCTCAGCTACGCCTTGTTCATCAGTAAGAACAGGGAACAACAACAGTGCTTAACGCAACGGAAACCTCTGTGGTCTGAACGGACGGAATCAGGAGAACCATTCCCAGCCGGAGCGGCCTGGCCTCGCGGGGCCCATCGAGGTGCTGTTGGCAGCAGCTCCCAGGCCAGGCCTGCAGCCGGGAGCGCCGCTTTGGTTTCCTAGCGGGAGCGCGTGGCTTTGGTGCGTGCGGCGGGGCCGGGGGCAGCGGCCGCCCCGGCCGCCCCGGCGCTACGTGCAGCTGTGGCGCATGTGGAAGTTGACCACGTACTCGGCGTTGGTGCGCTGCACCGAGATGGCAAAGGGCTCGAAGGGGTGGAAGGTGAAGGCCACCAGGCGCCGCACCGTGTGGTTGATGGGCCGCCCCAGCAGCCCCGCCTGGATTTCGAACTTCAGCAGGCCGGAGTCACGAGCGTAAAATCTGGAAGGAAGAGAAGGTCAGTTACGGTTGTTCCTGACTATTGATGTCTGGGCTCCTCACAAGCTGCAACAAATGCCAAGTTCAAGCTCTGGTAGCCCCCCAGAGCCAGATCTCAGCTAGGGTCCAGCTCCTAGCTACACATGCAAGTTTCTTCCAGGGGAGTTAGTTTTCCACTGTCTAGAAAAAGACTTGTCTTCATTTTAGTATCACCAGAGAGAGAACTGCTTTTCATTTTGGTGGCCTTGGCTGATTTCACCAGAAGAAATAAGTTTAGACTGCACCTGTGCTTGCTCTTTATGCTCTCTTAATGCAAGCAGCTCCCCTTGAGCCTCACGACAGACACGCTGCACAGAACTGAGCTCACTTCTCTCCAGCTCTAAGTCCATCCTTCCCCTCTCCTCATGCTTCACCCTGCTGTGATGGTGCCTCGCTACCTCCCTGTTCAGAAGAGGAAGGTGAACGTTGCTGCTCCAGCTCTACACCCCGGTATCAAACCCTACAGGTCGCTCAGCTCAGCTTGAGCCAGGCTTGGCAGTTCCCTTCAGATTTCCAACAAATACTCATCAACAAGACAGGCTGGGCAGGAAACACTTAGTGGACAGCACTCAGACGGACACAGCAAGGGCAGATATAAAGAAAAATGGGCGTCTCCTTCTGCTGTCACCTGCCTGTGGGTATGAGGAAGTTCAATTGTGTCTGTGAACAGCCAAATGCTGGGACAAGCTTAAGCAAGAAGGGAACATTGCTTAGGGGATGAGACAAACAGCACTTGAGAGACAGTTCCAGAAAGCTCTTCCCTTCTGAAGCCTCTCCTGCACAGCAGAGCACGTGCTCACTGTGCAGAGCAGAGCTCAGCCCAGGGAACTGCTCTTCCCTGCTGCAGGATCAGGGGATGCTGACCCTGCTGTCCCCAAGACTCTGCTGGAGATTTGTGGGATGTGGGACCCTCGCAGAGCAGCAGGCTCTGACCAACAGGGCTCAAGTCTCCCTGGAAGTTAGCTCAGTCCCTCAGATTCTTTTCTGCCCCTTTCAGCCTTAGGCACGGAATCATCATTCCACCCCCCGCTTTTCCTTTTTCCATGGCTACTTTGTACATGCAGGTATTTGGAATTTTGCTCTGGTTTTAATTCAGAGAATGCTTTTACTACCCGAGCACATTTCCCCGCCACGGGCAATACGAGGCACTCAGCTCTCAGCCTGATAGAGCTGGTGCTCACAGACCCAGGCAGTGCTGCTTCAGAGCAGACACACTCCACATCTCAACAACGCAGCCTATTGAGACCCTCAGGTTCTTCCTGGAGGGCCACTCTCCTCTCCCTTCCTCTGAAGCAAAGTACCAGCCAGTTCTGCTCGAAAATTACACACAGGAACCCAGCAAGAGAGTCACAATCTTGGTATTTGGCTTTTTAAAAAGCCCATTCCCTCCTACACGGGGTTATGTATGTGGAGGGTCATTCTTTAAATAAAGCCCAGCCTCTGGCCAGCTCCTCTCTCTCCCCAGTTCACAATACTTTACTGCTCAAGATGAAGCTCCTGTAATCTCAAAGATGTGCTCAGTTTGGTATTTTTAAATCTATTTTTAAAAGTGCTCTGCAATCAGAGGCCATTTCCATGGGCTCTCACTCTGGGGATAAATTAGGCACTGAAATATAAAATTGTGTGTCAACAGAAACAGCAAGACTAGCCTTTTCAAACCATATGAAAATGGGAGATTTATCTACAGATCCATTTTTTGGTTAAATAGCTCCTTATTAACCACCTAGATGGAATTTAGGTAAGCCTGAGTTAGAACCTCTTCCTCACAAGCCCCATCATTTCACCCAGTGAATTTATCTTCAAACTCCTTGAAAAGCATCTGGAAAATGGCAGTGATGGGAACATTCCCAAAAGAGAGAAAACCACCTCGGTCTCCCAAGGAAGCAGGGATGAGAGCTGAACCTTCTGGGATGCAGAAAGGCAGTAAGGGTTGAACACCACAGAGGTGCTGAAGCTCCTGTGTAAAATGGACACCTGCAAACCACACGTGTCCCGACAGAACCACTCGCTGGAACGTTTTGCACCTCAGCCTGTTCTGAGCTTACATTACAAACCCCAAGTCCTGTCATTTCCAAGCCCTCCAATCACAACACAACTGCATTATTTTATTAAATTCCCTTTTTTTGCATGAGAGAACCACGGCAGCGCAATTCCAGCTACTGAACAGTTAAGGCTGGTGCCTGATCCTCTCTTTACCTTCCCCGAACCAACAGCCTCGCTGCTCTGAGGCCCCATTCAAGCCCTAATTGACTCAGCCCAGCTTTGAGCTTTAAAAGCCCAGGCTCTGCAGCACGGGTTGCTCAGCAGAGGGAGGAGGGAAGGTGGCACTTGGCCTTGTTTGCTACAAAGCTGTAACTGCACCCAAGGGCTGCGGTTTCGCTCCCTCTTGTCCATGGGAGCTGCGCACAGGTCGGTGCTGGAGGACAAACGCTGCCCTCAGTCTTCTCAGCGTGAAGCAGGAAACGAGGGAGAGGGCAGGATTTTCTCTGCACATTGCACGGGAGCTGGAGATCAAACCACACTGGCAGAAAATCAATTAAATATACATAATTTGGGAATCGGGGAGTGCAGGAGTAATCAGAGGTTTCCCGACACCTGAGGCAAGGCCAGGGGAGACATGAAACCACGTCCTGCACTGATGAAAATCAAGTTGGGAAAGAGGCCAGAAAGGCCTCCCCAGGCTGGCCGAGTCCTCCACACGTGGGCAGTCACTATACAAAGCACTTAAGCATAGAGATCTCTCTCTGTTTTAAAGCCCAGGTTCATTCTGATTTTCCAGTACTACAACAGGAAAGATTCTTTTGCCTGGAAAAGTCAAAACCTTTGAGACTTTCAGGCAGAAGACACCAGACTCTTAACTGGTTCTTCTTGTGGCCACAGTTGCAGCCAACAAATGGGAATAAATGGTCCTAATGTCTGCAAGATTCCCTGCAACCTGTTCTGCTGCCAGCATCAAGACACAGATAAAAGACAGAGACCAACCCTTACGTCTGGCTTTCCTGTTAGAGGAAGATCACCACTGAAAGAAGGGGAGTGAAGAGAACCACACTCCTAGGGACAGAATTGTAAACAACCAAAGCATGAGAACAGTTAAACCAACACCACAAGCACCAGGAATCACACCTAGCCCAGCGGCTGCTGTAAGCACAGGATAAGCCTGATCACCCAGGTGCTCAGGAGACATCCTCCCAGTACAGGAAAGCAGGTATCTAGACCCATATTACTCTGTAGCTCGATAGCAAAGGCTGGACTATAAGATGAGGAACAAGAGTATTCACATAGAAGAGGCTCAGGCTTCACTATCCAAATGTTCCTCAGGGCAGTGCAATCGTAGGACCTGAGGAGCCCTCTACACCTACAAAAGAAGTTATGGCAAGGAGAGAGGCCAACCTCTCTGGGAATGCTGACACAAACCCTCTGGTCAAGTCATATCAGAAGAAAGAGGCACGAGCCACCCCTATTTCCATATGTGATTCCATGGGGCTGAGGCAACTCCAAGTCACTGCCACACTGTTCTCCTCCCACAAAGCTTCCCAGCCTGGTTCTTACCTTATAGGATGATCACCGCAGGTCTTGGGCCGCTCCATGACTGACACCCACTTGTCATCATAGCTGAAAAGGGAGAGGTCGAGGTAGGGGCTGCCGCTGTAGGACTGGGCGCTGATGGGCAGCTGGCCCAGCAGCCTCCGCACGGCCTCCGTGTGCCCTCCGTACTTGGCGTTCACAATAGTGTCCTTGAACCTGCAGCCAACCAAGAAACAGCCCTTACTTGCAAAGGCCAGAGCTTAAAAAAGATGGAGAGGAGAGCAGCAGCAATGTAAGAACTAGAGGGCTAATTTGCACAGATGTATCACACCACTCATTGCCCATTCTCTCTCTGTGAGCTTTCTATCCTCCCTCTTCACTACTGTTCCGGCTCTGGAAGCCCAAGCTGACAGAAGGACAAGATGTTGCCCATTGTCCAAGGTCTGGCCCCAGCTGCTCTGCAGTACAAGAAAGCAGAATCGGATACAGGGAGAGATGGATTAACAGCTTATCAGTCAATCCAAGTTTTATCATGAAGTCTGGAAAAAGCCTAAGCAAAACCCAGAGTTTTTTGCACCAACAGTTGAGCCCTTAAGCTTGACTTGACAATTCCCTCCAGGGAGGAGGGACCTTAGATAGGAAGAACCTTGAAAAGAAGCCTCCAGCTCTTCAGGCACTACACTAAGATGAAAGCCCATCCCAGTGAACAGATTAACACAGGCTGGATTTTTCTTTCAAAAATAAAAATTTGAGCTTTCCACACTGCTCAGATCAGCAGCACGAACATCTTACATCAGGGACAGCAAAACATTCCCCTTTGACCAGAAATACTGAGCCCAAAGCCAGCTCACTGTGCATAAAGCACTGTTATACCCTGCCACAACAGATAAGCACTGTCAGATCCTTATAGCCAAAGGGGTAGAAAGATTCTCCTTTGTTTTAACACAAGTCTGGACTTGCTCTTGAGGTGTCTGCAGCCAGTAAGCTCTCTCCCTCCCCGCTAAGCAATGGGGATTTCACAGCAGGGAGCTCTAGAAAGTTACAGGCCAAGCCAACTTCCTCCTATTCTGTTATAGCAAGCTGGAACAAACAGAAGTTTCATCCCCATAAATGACTGCCAGAGGGAAGTCAAACAGGCACTGGAAGAGCAAGACAGTCTGAGTTGCATAAAAATACATTCCAAGGGAAATAACACACTCTGCCTTATGGAGGCTGTGTTTGACTGTGAAAACACAAGCTAGAAACCCCAGTTACTTTTTTCTCAGTTTTCACAACAGCTTTGGGCAGGTAAGTTCCTTTTTTCACCGCAGAGTTGAACAAGAATCAAAAGCCTTTCACTAATGCTGCAGAAATCGTTGCAGAGCTCAACATGATGCACATTAAGCTTGGAGAATGTCACTGGGCTAAATAAATCCACGCAGGTGACGCTGGCATCTTGACCGTCCTTATCTGCACGGCTCTCACTATTGGGCAGCACTGCTTTAATAACCCCCAAGGGATTTGTAACCCAAAGAGCCAGCAACATTTCCCTTAAAATTCCCTCTCCTTTCCCTTAAAATTCCCTCTCCTTTCCCTTAAAATTCCCTCTCCTGGTTTTCCCAGGGCTGCTACTGCCATTTGATAGAGGCTTTCAGCCGAGCAGGCCGGCTTGGTGTGCAGGCAGTGCTCGGAATGCTCACCGGCGCTGGATCTGCCTGGCAAAGTTGTTGCTGGAAGCGGAGCAGGGGAACTGCACGGCCTCGCTGTGCAGGGTGGCGTTCCTGAAGAGGTCGCAGAAGTTCTCGAACAGCTCGAGCAGCTCATCGGACGTGTTCTCAAACACGGCGATCACCTCCGTGCTCACCATGTTGTACACAACGAAGAACGAAGGCTGGGGGCAAAGGACACGGTCACCACACACGGGGCACTCGTCCCACGGCCTCTTCCCGTTTCCCTGTACATCACCACCAGCCCAGTCTCCCTAGCACAGAAGAATCCCACAAAGGACCAAATACCTCTCTAAACTATGAAGTCTCTTAATGCACTGCTTTTGACCCCACAAAAGGCTAGTAAAAAACAAGTCCCATCCTTAAACCCTCTGCAGATCCTCATCTCCTACGAGCTCTCCTCACATGGCATTGAGACCACTCTTAAAATGGACTCAAATATTGCCCCCCTCCCACTCTGCCGCCTGCACACAGGACGTGGCCCTCAGGGTGGATCAGTCCAAGCTCCAAACACCTTTTCACTCCACCCTCCATAAATTTTACAAGGGTTCCTTGTTTTACAGACTCCAGACAAACGTGACAATATAATCCAGCCCCCCATGCCAAGCTGTAGAGCACTAGAGGTCACTCACTAAATTACTGCCCAAGGTAAAGACAGGGTTGGAATAGAGGTGACAGCGAAAGGAAAAAATAACACACCTCTACATGGAGGTAGCTCAAGGCTCTTGTCAGGAACATTATCCAGGATACTACGAGCCAGGAGAAAAACAAAGCTGCTTTTGTGGCAGTCACCTAATTTTTATAATGATTGGTACAACTGATGAGATTTCGCCTCACCTACCCTCTCCCACAGTTACCTCCCTTTCAACAAGTGTAAAACAAAGAAAGAAATGTGGAAAAAAAGAGACAAACAAAGCAAGCACAAGCTCACAGCTATTGTCCAGGAAGAATGAGACTAAAGCTGAAAATTAGGTCTAAAAATTGCTGCCCACTTCTTCTAGGGTCTAAGACCAGCAATTGAAAATGAGTAAAAATGAGGGGAAAAAAAGGAGAAAAATATGATGTTGCTCAGTCTCATGGGGACCAAAAAAAGACCATGTCTCTAGCAATAATGGGGACTAATCTGCGGGACAGTGAAACATCTGGAAGGACCCAGCACTGACGGAGCTACATGTGCTCTACTTTGATTTCTTTAGTACTAAACTTAAAGCAGAAGCAACTGGCACATAGCTGGATCTAAGAGAAGCTACTCCAATTTCAAGAGATCATAAATACTCTGACAGAAGCTTGAAAGCAGAAGTATGTAGGCAGAACAGGCAATTCTACTGGGGAAAAATGCAGACTATTATATTTGAAAAACATGCTCTAAAATGCGTGTGAAAAGAGCGAGAGTACCTCTACAATGCAAGGGTATTATATGAAATAGCAGCTAAAAAAAAATCAATTGGGATTTGGGAAAGGGAAGTGTGTTCTGAAGCACAGGGAACAATCCCTGGAGAAGGAGGGCTTGATAACCACCTAAGATCTTTCCTCCCTCCTACTCTGTTGAGGGGAAAGTGATGAAATTAGGAGAGAAAAAAAAAAGGTATTTAAGTTACTCCATAACACAGATATCCAGGGGGAAAACCAGCCTGGGTGTCACCCCATACCCCAGGTGTCCCTGCTGGAGCAGGAGGTTGGACTAGATGATCCCTAGAGGTCCCTTCCAACCTCAACCATTCTGCAAAGTCCTGAACAACCTCATGCACTGAACGTTTACAGGCTGGACCAAGAAACGCAGCTCACAGAATGTGACCTTCTCGGGAGCAGCTGCCCCAAAGCAATGAACAGCCTGGGGAGGCAGAAATACCTGCGAAGGGTCCGTCACCCGCAGCGTGACCACGTCTTCACTCGTGTATTTGATGAACAGGTGGTTCTCATCCAAGAGCTGCATCTTCCACATGCGGAGCTGCCTCAGCTGGTCGAAGTACTGGAAGAACCTGCGCTTCGCCATGGCGCTGCCGTCCTGCTCCGCCCGCCGCCACAGGTACACGAGCAGCCTGTGCTTCAGGGAGTTGATGAAGGGCTCCTTGTAGGGGTTGGCCATGCCCGTCTGCGTGTCCCGCTGCACCTCGGGATACACGGCCGACAGCGTCAGCAGGTCGTCCTCGTAGCAGAAGCGCCCGATGGTGCGCACGTCGATGAAGGTGCCCTCGGGCGTCACCTGGAACACGTGAATGGTCTGCTGCTGCACCGAGAGCACGGCCAGGATGTTCTTGTACAGGTACAGGCCCTGGTTGTGCGACAGGATGACCTTGTCGCACTTGAACGTCCTGGTGTCGCACAGGCGGCCCGTGTGCAGGTCGATGATGTGCAGGGAATAGTCCTCCAGGGGCGAGCGCGGGTTGGGCGTCACCGACTCGCTGTTGCGGTAGACCTCGAAGAAGGGCGGGTGAGGCTCCTCGGGCAGGTAGGCGGCCGAGCCCACGATCACGTAGCGACAGTCGTCCGTGAAGAGGCTGCACTCGCGGTTGAGGTGCTCCCCGTTGGAGGCCACGTTGGTGATGTGCAGCAGCACGAAGAAGCGCTCGAAGAGCCGCCCGCGGAGGTTCACGGCCCTCTGGTCGCTGCCGTTGGCCAGGATCTCGCCCTCGTAGCCCTGCAGAAGGTCCTCGGCCGCCTGGCAGCCCTGGTACTCGTAGATCTCCAGGGAGGTCTGGTCGGAGGAGAAGGCGATGAAGTAGCGGCCGTCGGGGGAGAACTTGCGCAGGAAGCAGGGCGGCTTCTCCACGTTGACCACGGTGAAGTTGGGGAAGACGTTCTGGTGGAAGACGCGCACGTGGTGCCAGTGCGTGCCGGGCCGGCCCGAGCTGATGCGCCGGCGCTCCAGCCGGTGGATGACGTTCTGGTTCTGGATGCGGCGGGGCCTGATGGTGGGAGCGTCATGCTCCATGGTGGGCGGCTACTTCATCGTCGCCCCGCCGAGGAGGGAGCACGGGGAGCGGGAACGGGGGGAACGGGAACAGCGGGAACGGGGAGCGGGAACGGGCAATGGGAATAGGGGGAGCAGGAATGGGGGGAATGGAGAGAGGGAATGGGGAACGGGGCGCACAGGGAGCGGGAACGGGGAGCACAGGAACGGGGAGCAGGAACGGGGAGCACAGGAACGGGGAGCAGGAACAGG
>JAUBOD010000175.1:663066-684658 GCA_032353885.1 Nothura maculosa
TGCCTGCGGACTGCAGAGAAAGATCTGTCCCATGCTAGATCCCATGCTAGATGTGCCTCAGCACCCTTCCACCACAGGTCCTTTTATCCAATGAGTTTCTTGTCTGGATCAATTAATACTGTTGTTTTGTTTTGTTTCATGCTACATGCTTTGGAAAACGGAAGGACACTTTGGCCCAAGCAGGGTCTGAGAACCTACTTTTGGTTTTTTGACCAGTCAACACTTTTCTGTCCATAGTGGCAGAGGTACCAGAGTAATAAAGTATTTCTTAAATACTCAAGTGGAAAGACAGGTAGAGCAATTTTGCTTCACTTCATCTGTCTGAAAACACAGCATTATCTCCTTTGAGCAGGTTCCTCTGCCAAAAGATTATGAAGAGCATATAGATATTGCTCATTAAAACATTTAGCAGATCTCCATTTAAGAAAGTGTGTGACCAGGCTGTGCTCTTCTACTTTGGAACCAGTCTTGTTAGTCAACCAGTCTTGTTAGTCAACATGGATTAGGATGGGTTAGCAAAACTCAGTAGCCTTTGTTCAAGTAAGAACAACTTCTTCCATCATATTGGACTTCAAGGAATTGATCTAGATGCTTCCCTGAGTAATGGCTGTGAAACAAAAGAGGTCATGGTAGAGCAATTGATTTTTGAAAAGGTTTAGGAATATTTACAGGTTAAAATCACCTTTTTAAAAGCCCCTGAAGCAAAGGAGAGGGGAGTGCTCCATTGCCATAAATGACTCATGGGACCATAAATAACATGACTTCCAGCTAAATTATTTATGAACTGAGCATGTCTTTATTCTCTCAGAGACATCTTACTATTCAGGAATTAGTGGGGAAGGGCTATGATTCCCTATAGAGTCAAAGTACATGAAAGAGTTGGTCTGCATGAAGGCAGGTGTGTGTTCATCTGCACGGATATTCAAGGGCATAAGCATACAAATATATGCACTTAACAGGGTAGAATAAAAGGTTATTGAAATTTTGTCATTAAAATACTATTTTTTCAATTATTTTAGCATGTTTAAACCGTCATTAATATCCTTGGAATCTCCCTTTCATCCATACTGCAAAGCCTTTCAGCAAAGGACTCATGATAATGGACTTAGGCTTAATCTTGTTTCTTTTAGCAAATAAAAGAAAGATTTCACTAATTTAGAATTGTTTCAACACTTGGACTAGTCTTTTTATTCCACTGCTTTAATTAAATGGCATATTGGGAATCAAAGAGCTGGATCCAAGATTTATATAATAATCCTGATACTGAGGCCAAAAAAGGAATAAGCTCTTCTTGGAAGAATTTTGTCTGAGAGATGCACAAGTAGGAAAAGGTTGACTTAGCCATGAGCCACTATTTCAGGTGATTAAATCTGAGCTAGTCCTTAATGAGTACAACTCGGGGCACATGTAAGCAGTGGGGAAGCAGTGACAATATCGGACTGTCTTTGCTGCCATGGAGAGTGCAGTCAAAAATATTCACACTTTTGAGTTCAAGACCTAGGAATACACTTCATAGGTCCCTTGAGAGCAACCTGACTGTAGGTAACCATCACCCCATTTTGTTGGCTATGCATCTCCTTAGCTATCCATTGCTGATGTAGAGCATTCTCTCCTATAAGAGATCTTCTCCAGTTGGCCTTGTAGTAAATCAGCTGAGGGATGGGTGACTTGATGTGTGTGTTCATTTGCCAATTTGCACCATGAGTTGTAGGTATTAAGGTATAAGTTGGAGGACCAGGCAGCGTTAACCTGCCTGACTTTGTGAAAAACACCTGTGACTCCTTGTCAGACAAGCAACTATGAAAGATTCTCCTTCTTCTTCTTTTCCTTTCCCTCATTCAGATTCATGTTGTGGAGCATCTCTTTGGCTGAGGATCTGTGCTCAAAGCTGATTAGCAAAACGACCTAGGTTGAGCATAAATCACATGTTTATATCTGAAGGTGTTTTTAAACCCAGATCACTGACCCAGTTAGACATACTCTGGCACACTGCAGTGGGGTGGCCAGTTGCCTGTCCATAGAGAGGAATGAGGAGCAGGAGGCTGGCAAGATGTGAGCCTTGACTGGCTTTACCACTAGGAAAATCGCAGTGCAGAACCACACCCTGTGCCTCCTTTCCCTTCTCCTCTGCCTCTTCCTCACAGCGTTTGAAAGAAAAAAAAAAAAGACCAAAGCGTGGCCTACTCCACAGCAGACACCGCTGCACAGATGCCTCCTGTCTACTCTCCCCCAAAGCCCAGGCCTCCATGTGGAGGTGCTGGGAGGTAGCAGGTCAGGCCTTCATGGCTGCATACATAGACTACCATACATAGACTACCACATAACCAGAGACCAGCATCCTGAGGGTCCTACTGTTGACTTTCAGAGGAAAAGCCCAGGGGTGAAGGATCCCCACTAAAGTTCCTCAGGACTGCGGGGGTGTCTAGAGCCCTGGCACTCACCTCAGTGCAGCAACAAAGGGCAGGAGGAGCAGGCAGTGAAGATGAACGTTCCCCAGGCCTAGACAGACACCCACAGTTCTGACCATGAGAGGCCTGCTCTTCCACCACTCATCCATGTCTCATCAGTGGAGCGGCTGTGAGGTGCTGTTTTGATTTTGGGAGTGTTTGATACCCCAGGCCTCATTTAGTACCCAAGCAATGAAAACAAGAGCCAAGGCGATGTGTCTTGAACTTCAGCTTCCGTACAGAAACTTTACAGGGTGACTTGCAATGATAAGTGATATTGCTCACTCATCTTTCCACATTCTCAAAGGTTGGTGTCCTCTATCTTTATTGGTATTGAGCAATGATAATACATCCCGTCCCTCAGCCACTTACATCTCTCACATATCTGCAAAAGGACTAATAACAACTGTTAAAGGGTGCATCAGCTACCTATGGAAAATGTTAAAATTTTCCTGCTTGATATGGTCAGCTAGGCTGGAATTATTTTTTTTTTTTAAAAAAAAAGCTTTTCCACACGATTTCTGGGAGGGGTCTCCAAAGAGGAACTTGTTGTCAGCCACAGCTCATGACTAATGTAATATAAAAAGCGTCTGTTTGGCAGGATTTTAGGCCAGTGACTGTCTCAGGAATGAGGGTATTATTTTATGTGCAATGTTATATTTAGAATGTGTAGACTGCAGAGTCGCAAGAAAATAATTTCATCAAGGAAATCTGGTGGAATCATAAACCATGAGAATGCAAAGCTTGAATCATCGGAGCCCACAGGAGCCTGACATTCTTTTCACCAGAAATCACTGCAATTCGTCTGTTTGTTGGTGCTTAGCGTATTTAACTAACATTAAAAAAGTTTATGCTTCAGGGAATTTATATATTTACTAGGACAATAACTGCAACATGTGAGAATTACTGAACCCATAAAATGAATTCTAGATCTCTAGAAAACAGACTTTAGGATTGCTCATTTTGAACTACAACTCCTATTCCTGGAACAGATACATCTAAAAGCTCCAAAGATATGAACATTTGGGAATTCGACTGTTACTAAGATGTGGCTTTCCACATCCGCATGTGGATATGGAATCATCCACATGATTATTCATGCCATCGTCATTTTGTGATTCCTAGTGTGCAAGAGCTGATGTGCCCCGTGTTCCTAAGTAACATTCTAGAAGACAAAATGATGCAAGACAGAATGGCAAATGGATCAAGCTATGAACTCCCAGCGACGGAGGATGTACTCGTTTATAAGTCAAAGGCCTCCCCAAGGCCTGCAGAATACTTCCATTCTGCCATCTCAGAAATGTCTTGAACCGGTGATTTCATGTGTATTCTTTAAAGTTCCTCAACAGGTTGCAGTTGTCTAAGCTAACATCTTCCAGCATTTTTTAGTTAAATAGAATTTTAAAATGTTTGCTCTGTCTGTCTTTAGGGAGCGAAGGGGCAGAAGGTACTCCTGGCACTCATGGGTCTTCGCTTTTTTATCCATAAAGGTGTATGTTCACATGCCACAGCGCTGGGTTGACTAACCTTGGCTTGCAAATCAAAGTGTCTCATCTTCGCTTGTGAATGTCAACTGAAGAACACAAAGAGTTTTAGTTTAGTTAGTTATTTTAATTAGGGCCATGAAGACAAGGCCCTTGTCACAACATCTCAAGGGACAGTCAAGTATATACTATCCATAGCTCCTAGCCTCCCTCCGGCTGAAGAGCACGTATGATTCTTAAGAAGGAGTTCACTTTCTTAGCAAGTAAATACAGTGCCATAGTGTCCTCACTGAGCCGGAAGAAAGGATGAGGCAAAAGAGGGCTTCAGAGAAAGAGATTAGAGAGGTGGAGACATTTATTTCAAGACCTCCATGATGAAAGGTTCCCCACATTCTGAGGACTCATTCATGCCATTTCGGAGCTGGCATCCACCCAAGGCTTAATTCAGTGCAGAATGAAATCAGGCATTATGAAGAGATGGATGGTTGTAATTGAAATAATAACATAAATATAATTGAAATATAAATATATATATGCACGCACACACTCACACTGTATATAACCTCCGTGGAAACAACAATAACCTTTTAGCTCTGTGAACCAACTAACCTATTCCTGTAACCACCTCTAATCTGTGTGTTTGCACCTAGGGTTCTTTAAGGAAACTCACAGTTGTAATTAACTGGGGGTGTGGAGAAGTCAGATGAGTGGGATATTCACACTGCAAGACCAGAGCACGAATTTGCACCAGGTCACATGCATAAAGAGAGCAGGCCTTCCAGCTTAGTCCCAAGAGATCATTTTACGTGCTCCCCGTCATCAAATAGCCATACTTTGCAACTCACAAATTTCCTCTTCTGACTGTAAAGTTTCTCAAATAACTTTCCTTCTGACTTAGTCATTCAGAAAGTTACTTCGTGACATTAAAAAAAAGATTGCTGGATTTTGCTAGACTTCTTCACAGATTTAGCACCCGTGAAGCTGGTACCATATTGCTCTGAGACATTACAGTACCTACATTGTTGGTGGGAACCTTAGGGAAAGAGATTTCTGGACATGCCTGAGTGTCCACTTTTAGGTGATAACTTCTTGGCTAATAAACACATTTAAAACACAAAATATGAATTTCCCTTATTGCTCATGATGAAGTGGCTGCCAAACATCAGCAACTAGGATTTTGTCTGGAGAGTGAACTGGCTTATCCAATGTGTTTGAAGTTACTGTGATTTCAATACAAGAGTTCTAGCTCACTGCTGAGAACGCTCTCACCTCTGGCTGGAACAGTTGCCTGGGTGTGACACTTAGGCAAATCTTTAAATTGAGCCTGACTTCATTCAGGTACATTTTCATTGTACAGCTTCTATAATAGCAGCTCTCAAGACACACGTAAATGGGGGGTTTGTCACTACTAGATTTGGGAGTGCACAGAGTAAGAGATTTTCTGTGAGGCAGCTTCTGTTCTAATCAGACCAGAGTAGACCAAAGAGACCAAATCCAGTAACAGAGCTGAAAATAACATGGAACCTTCGTTTTGTAAATAGACGATATTGCCCTAGTGTGGGGATGTCTGCTATATGTTCTTGTTGGTGACAACTCGGAAAATGCCAAAAAATTGTCAATAGTGATTAAGTTCCCACATGCAGGGAGGTCTTGGAAATAGTAGTCGTTGGCTTCATAATTAGCAAAAAATACAGAGAAAAGAATCATTTGTATTTTATTTTTTCTCGTTGAAGCTCTCTTGTCTCTCAGTGCCCTTCCTAGCTTGTCTTGCCTCCCAGCACAGACTTCTTGTGATGACAAGGACTGGAGACCATCTCAGATCACACAAGGCAGAATGGATGCACACTTGCCAATGTCTCAATCTTATAAGACTAAAGAAATTGAGACTCCAGTCGTGTCTGCTTTGAATTCCTTCTATTCAGCCATCTGCATCAGCCTGATCTGTAGCTGGTTTGATCAGTCTTAGGCATTGTCTTCCCTGCTGGGGCTCACTTGACCTCCCTGAAACAACTGATTTATTCAGTAGGCTTGGAATTGGGTAAAAGGTCTATAAATCAATTCTGTATAAACTCTCCTTGCTCCTGCTGACCTTCAGTCCAAAGATACAAATGTAAAAGGTAGGACTGGATCAGTTCTGAGACAGTCCTGCATGACCTCTGTTTCTGTTACCATTAAAACTCTTTTCTAGCTGGGTTACGTATGTCCAGCCATAGGAATAGGAGCTTGACAATGTTTTAGAAGCAGGTTTTCTGGCAGTTTTGGCACAAGTTACACATAGGAAATACACCAAACATAGTTTACGTGCATAGCTCCTTGCCATGCACGTATGAAAGCTCGGCCACCATGTCCGGGCTGACGCACACAACCTGCAGAGCCAACAAGCCAGGCTGAGCTACAGGGAACTGTGACAGATTCACACCCCTGTTGGATAGGGCACTGAGAGGATGTATAACATTTTTCGCCTTTTACGGGCAGTTTACATACATTAATGTAGGAATTTCACAGGAAAGCTGATTCTTAGCAAGAGCTGGCATCTCCATAGCAGAGTCAATGTGAAATGAGCTATAACGAGGTTGCCATGTTTCCTATAACTTTATGAAGAACTTTTTATTTCTTGGAGAACTCTTCATGTGCACGTTTTCTCTGCAACCATTCACTGTCTGAATCTGAAGCTGTTTCCTTCACAGAGAGCTGAAGCTGCCAGCTAACCTGCTCCACCAACATGAATGCCATGCAAGACAGTGTCACTGAGAAACGTAATGACGAGAAGATGAGCGAGAGGGACTGTGCTCAGCAGCTGAGTGCTGGACCTGTCCACATGATACCGTGATATCCAGCAACACGATGCTGAAGTCAGTTGTCACTGTATAAAACATGCATTAAAGGGCTTGAGGGCAGCGCTCAGCTGCCTGCGTGTGAACCCAAAGGGACTTTATTATTGCAGTGGGAGCTGCTAAGGATATGGAAGCATAGCAAGCACTTGGGAGAGGGGCACAATGGTCCTGAAGAATGCTGTCTGCCTTGAAGAAATGGCAGATATTGCTTCTGCTGTACTCTAAAAAGTGATCTTTTAGAACAGTGAAACGGGGCAAAGAGCTGGGCAAAATGTGCTTGATTGCTCCTTCCTTTTGAGTGACATTCAAGAGAATTCCCAGGAGGCTTTGGTGGGGCCTGGCCCTCCCATCTGAACCAGCTCTCAGATTCCCTGAATCCTGCAGTCTCTAACAAATCATGAAAAGGGTCCTGCAGTCTGGCCTGGTGACAGACTGTAACTTCTCAAGGCTCAAAGACTGGAAGTGTTGTTCCAGGCATAAGGAAACACTGTTTTAGGCGGTCGGTCTCCAGAGCTTTCTCTCACAAGCTCTGTGATTATGTCATGTCTCTAGTGAGGTCAGTGCTCAATTATCGAAATGGACTTTATATTACTCCGGGGACCCACATACGCTCTCTCCCTCTGTATTTTGCTATCTCCCATGGAATATCACAAGATTGTCACCAGAAGGGTACAATGAGATTGTCTCTCATCAGTAGCCCTTTCTTGAGGAACCAGCTTCTCCCTGTACCTCTGTGTAGGTCCTGTGGTGGAAAGAAAGGAATGCTTGTTTCTTGCTTATAGGTAATAGACAGCACTGGAAGTGTAACCAGAAATGACAACTTGACTGAAATGTGATGCCTCTGGAGGGGCCCAGAAGGCAGCAAAGTGGTGCCTTCCAGCCAATCCAGAGAGACCCCTTTCTCCCCCTCTCCAAAGAAGCAGTCAGTATGGGAAATTTTGTTTTTACAAACGTATATTTTCCCCTCTAAAAACAATAAATGGTGTTATTGATGGGCAAAGTCAGTCCAGTATGGCCACACACTGTGAGGTTTGGCTCGTTTCCTCTGCTGTCTCTATGCTCTTGTTTTCCCCATGAGATTTTTGATACTTCCTTCTTCTGTTAGGCCACACATACAGACAGAACAACCCATCTGGGGATCTTGTATGCCCATTCATTCTCATCCTGGACCCAGAGGGGCAGAAAGTTGCCAAAGGATGAGACACAGCTCCCTGACTACGCTGGGCCTCCAGCTCCCTCTTTCACTGCTGGAACAGACCTGCAGGAACAGGGCTGGCTTGAAGCCTTAAGGTCCAATCCTGGTTCTCCAGTCCATTTCTCAATGCCAAGGTTTAATTCACCAGACTAGAAATTCACGTGCACATGTAGAAATGACCATCCTCAACTGAAGAAATAACCCCAGGTAATGATAGCTCTTTCAGACTTGCATATTCCATGAGTTGGGTTGATTAAAGGTCATCTAATCTCTCAGGTGCAAGTGATTTGAGCTGAGGCCCAGGGGCAGAGATCCAATTTCACCTAAACAGGATTTAAGCAAGGAAGCAGACTTTGGCTTAGAGTCCAGCCTAGGCGATGCTTAATTCTCAAAAGCTGTCCTCTCCATTCTGCCCTAACACTGCTTCTAACCAGCAATTGCCAAAAAAAAAAAAAAGTCCAGACCTTAGGCAGATGTTAGAAAAGAAAAATTAGGGAAACTAAGTAGTATTTGGCTTCATATCAGGAATCTCAACAATGAACAAAACCCAAGGGCCAGTCATCACTAAAGCAAACAGAGAAGAAAGCAAAAACCAGCCAAGCCCTTCAGCTCCCCCACACATCTGCAATTCCAAGCTGCTTCACTGATTTACATCCACTCATGTCTCTTCCAGCTCCTATGAATCTCTCAGCTCTTCCCTTGCTGCCCTCCATGTGTGCACGCGCACACGTTCATGCACACACAGAGGCACCCAAACCTCTCCTTTCCTTCAGCTCCCCTCAGCCCGGCCCAAGCTGCTTGTTCGGTCAGTGCCCCGGCTGCAGCCGGGTGCATGTTGCTGATTCACATGTCGTCACTGCCGGCTCCTCTCCCACAACGCGCCGGTGCCTTGGATCTGCCGCGCCGCACGTCGCTGGCAAACAGCAGGGCCAAGAGCTTTCATGGGCGTGAAGTAGGGTACTGGGGCAAATGCCCACTGAATACCAATGAATGGAAACCAGCCCACGCGCAGACACAGAGCAAATGTTCCCTATTCTCTTTTCTTGGCTGCTGGCACATTTGGGGCAGAGGGGAGGAAGAGGGGATGTGGGAGAGGAGGAAAAGCGAGGTACTGGGCCAGAGACAGCACTAGGAGCTCGTTCGCACTTCAGGATGAATGCTAAGCAGACCCCACCGGGCAGGAGTGCCCAGATGAATGGGATCCTTTCACATCAGCCTGACAGAGGAGGGATTTCATAGTTCTCCGAGCAGCACAGAGCTGCCTTAATCCAGCAGATACAATGCCCTGCTCATACGGCTCAGGAAACAAAATAAATATGTTCTTGCAAAGGCATCACAATGAAGCTTTTAAGGACTCTACACAAGAAGGCTCTACCTGGTTGTTGGGTCTCTTTGAATGTGTGGGAGCTAGGAGCTTTTTATTTTCTCTCTCTTTTGCTTTTCTCCATGCCTTCCTCCATTTCTGCATCTGGTCCTGGAGTGAATGAGTGGAGCATTTCTGTATAGGCTGTCCCCTAAAAACAAACATAAACCCCTAGGTTCATTCTAGAGAAAGGTATCATAGATACACTTGGAAAAGAAAGGTAGAAATACAATACGCTATGCAGAGAGATTAAAAATAGCCAAAAAATGGTTGGAATTGCTTAAGGAATCGTGTACAGCCAGCTTTCACAGTGGCTTGGTCCTTCAGCATATAAGCCAAGGTCCAGGACTCCATGCTGCCACAGTTTAACTGAGTGTAGTGTCCAGCAAGCTCTGAACAACCTTGAGCCACTTTCTTTGATAGCATTCAACCATGGGGAGCAAGAGAGTGTTGAGCATTAATTAATTGACCTACTCTGCTCCAGCAACACACCTGGGTGTTGAGTCTCCCTGTGTCCCATGACGCTGCATTTTTAAGATAACTTACTCTGCTGTTCAAGCATGATTGTAGAGTGGATTTATGACACCTTTTCTTTACTCTGTGGAGTTGGTTATAGTACCCTAGTCAAGATTGTTTGATTCCATCCAACTCTCTAAGACCATTTGGCTTTTTCCTTGGTATCCTGAAGCTTTGAGGTTTTACAGGTTGGGTAACTCCAATCAATGTAATACATACAAGGTTCATTTTTTATTTCCATGATGGTTTTGACTTCCCAGCTGAAGGATACCCTTATTGTGTAAGAAATAGATATATCAATATCTCTTTCAGGAGGTAATGAAGACAGTATTTCAAACACTGCAGCTGAAATCTCTCTTAGGAATGGCTCCAAGGGATCCTAATACTCCAATCCACAGCTAGTTCAAACAATTAAAGACCACTGTTTGAATTATATCATGTATCTGGGCTGTATGATTGCCATATTTGGCCATTTTTGCCTTTCATTTTATGGAGGACCAGCAACCTGTTTACAGATGGTGTCACTTGGGCAGCTTTTGCTGCCTGTCTGGAAAACCACTCAAATTGCAGGATTGTCAGGCTTCTGCTTAGGAAGCTGCCTACTTTTCTGTTCTGATCATTGTGGGTACCAAACAGCAATATAAAAATGCCAAACTCTGTTCCTAAATAAAGAACCTGTTTGAAGCTGATCAAAATATTCAGAAGGAAGAAATGCAAAGAGGCAAGAATTTTAAGACTAGAATTGGTGATTTTCCAGACTGATTTTCCTGCACACAGCAAGCCATAAAATGTTACCTGGTAAATCCTGCCATGACAGCAATTGTTCTTCCTGTTGATATAGGGGTTGAGGAGAAGTGTATCTTTTAGAGGCAAAATCTATCTTCCAAAAACCTATCAGCCAATGTTCGTTACAAGACTTCTGGTCACATTTCTGCTTCTCAAAGTATTAAGCTCTGTGAAAAACACAGTACCTGTGCCCACTGCTTAAATGGAACACGCACTTCTAAAAATTAGCCTAATTGTGATGCGAGCTATTACGTGTGTGTTAGATGCCATATTCTAAAACCTGGCAAGTTGTGGGGTAAAACGTCCTTTATCTGTCAGCTTCTCCTCTCCCCTCGCCACTCATTGTGTGAGTGCTCTAGTTTCAGTGCCAAATCTGACGAAATGAGGCAGTGGGTTGGCTCAGATAATGGGAGCTCTGTGATTCCCTGGGCCAATGATCTACCAGAAGTGCCAGACTGTCAAGCAAAGTGTGAGTCACTATTCACAGCTTCGGCTCAGCAGTGAAGCAGAAATCCACAATTCTGGCAAAATTTAGGCCTTTATATTATTCTCCATAGCAGCCTTGCCAAGCTGGTATTTTTAGTGTCCCAAACCAAAGTTGAATAGAGCTGCCAAGGGCTGTTATCCCAAGTTTCTGCTTCTAATTTCCTTGCAGTGGAGATGCTGAGACGGCTGAGAATATTTTGTTTTACCACCTGGCCGCCAAAAAGCTTGGTCTGCATTTTGGGTGATGTCACATTTCCTGAGTTTTGGAGAATGGTTGTCTCTCCTTTCTCTTTTGGCACTGAACAAGCGCAATCATTCAAAAAAGAAAGCCCTCCTGAGCTGCCAAGGAAATACCAATGAGAGAGACAAAAAGAAAAGCATAACTGTAAAATCAGAGGAGACAAAAGGATTTAATAAATCCAGTTATTTTTTCCCACCCAGACTGTAGCATCCATGTCAACCGATGACAAGAATAATTCGGTGACGCTGGAAGAACTCCGAACAAGTCCGCTCTTCCTCAATAGGTCTGACAAAACTATCCGGCCTAGTGGATTTTGTGGTTAATCTGGCTAAGATCAGTGCCCTCTTTGACATAAACTGCAGCTCCCATACAGTCCTTCCCAGCAGGATTCATCTCAGAGATGACAAGGAATTGACTCGTAACAGAATGTGCTCTCAAGCTCAGTGACTATATTCACTTGTGTGGCCAAAGATCCCATTAATAGCTTGCACACACAGTACCTATAGCTTCTTTTTAAATATAGAGGCATTGCCCAGAGGCATTTTTATTAGCCCTGTTTACTCCCAAACCTCTTGGGCTCCTCTGTCTCAACATCTGAACCTAAGTATGGACCAAGTGTGAGGCAATGCTCCAAAGGGTGAGACTAAGGACAATCACTACGCCAAGCAACCTTAATGGGGAAAAAAAAGACATTTGAAGTTGACTCTGTTCAGTATTTCTGTTTGTAAATGTGGATAAGCCAAAAAGCACTAGTTTAAATCAGAGACTGGGGCTAGGTGCTTACGTAGCAGTAGAAGATTTCAGTTGTGTGGAGCTTTTGAGATTTGATTGTTGCAATTGCTGTGTATTGGAAAAAAATGGAGAGCCTGATTTGCTCGGAAATCTCAGAGGAGAAGCTGTCTCCTCTTGGAGTGGTTATACGTAAGGGCATTCTTCAGCTTGACCTTTTTCTTCAGAAACTGCAACTTCTTTGTGAGAACTTACTACTCCAATGCCCTTAGAAGTGAAATTCTCTTCAATGAGTACTAGGATAAGGAAGCATCCATATTTACTGCAGGTTATTTCCAGTTTGTTTCTACACAGTGCAAGTGAGCAATAAATTACATGGAATTTCAATTTGGGTTTATTGGTTTTGTAGGGGGACATAGGGGTGGGGGAAATTTTGGTTTCTAAATGAAGAACAGGAACTTGGTTTAAAAGAGCATCAACAAAAACTGGCACCTGTGTGGCAAGGACGTATGAACAGATGATCACAAAGGCTTAAAGAATATGAGGATTTGCAAATATTTTCACCCAGGAGACAGCATTCCACTGCCCATAAATAGTAGCAAATCAAACAGTTTACAAATATGTGCATGAATCACTGGGTTTTTTTTATTCTTTAGCCACAGTAGCTATAGATATCTGAGAAAAAGGATACTCCTGTTCTTACATCCTTCTAGGTAGGTTGGTAAAATTAAAAATGTAAGGCTGTAAAGAAAAGCCTGTATCTGGCACAAAGGCTTTTGAGAGCAATTTTCCATTCATTCTGCCCTGTTCCTGCTGGAGTTCCTCTGAGGCTTGTAATTCTCTTTCACCAAGGACACACATCTTTAGAAATGTGCTTTGGTTCTGATCAAAAACAAAATAGAAAGCTTTTCAGCTAAAGGAGAGCCTGAGGGTGTATGGCTCCGGGGTGATTATGCTGATTGATCTGAAAGAGGATGCAATGGAAAACTGATGGGCCCCAGCTCCAGTGGCACTGAACTCCTCAGCCATCCCCATCACTTCCTCAGGCCTGCAGATCTCAGGCACTGGGCCATGGAGGAGTTGGACACCGTCCATCAGGATGGCATCTCAAGTAGGAATTTGCTGTCCTCAGCACTGGGGCACTCTCCAGACAGGAGACCATGATGGTTTAAAACTGGCCTCTCAGCGAAAGGCAGACAGTGAGATTATCACAGGCTTCTATTCCTGCACCAAGTGGGATCTTTGATGCTTCTGAAGGATCTCCTGACACACCAAGGATGGAAGCTACTACATAAGCTTCACATTTAGTCCCTTAAAGAAATGGCGGTGGTGACTTTGGCAGCAATGAAAGCTCATCAAAAAAGAAGGAGCTGTTAGGAGAGAAAGCTAGGAGAAATCAAAGGAAATAGGCCTGAGGCGGCATCTTTGTCACCTAAGAGACAGAAAGAAATAGGTACTGCTAATTAATGGGTGTTTTCAACATTATGTAAAATGTTTTAAAAAGTCTGATTTGAACAAGAGCTGCCCTGATGTGCCAGAGGATGTTTAAGCCCTTTCACGTCTCAGCTGGCTCACTCACACCTCAGCCTGCCGAATCCTGCCTGGTGCCTCCACAGAAATGGGGCATTCATGCTCTCAGCGTGTTAATGATTTCACCCTCCATAAACTAGGCCTCTCAACCACGCGCTCTGCAGGACACACACTGAGATGAAACGCTCTCTTTGAAGGCCGGGAGGAGGTGACAAAACTGAAGTTTCTTCCTGGGACAGCTACACCTTGATCCTGGAGAAGTTCCTCATGGTAAAGATTGCCTGGTTCCTGTCACCTCACTCAGGCTTCATGTCCTGTTTTACATAGACGGCCTGAGGGCCCGTGGAGACTATTAAATGTCTGGCCCACAGTCTTGCTCAAAGCCAGTCTTCTGGCTCTCCTTTGGCTCTTGCTTGCACAAGGGGCAGGGGGACTCCTTATGTCAAGGGCAGAAGACTTTCTCTTGACGCAAAGCTCTTCAAACAGGGTACACAGGGTTAAGGAGTTTCCCCCAAGCACTTTTTTGACAAATTTTACAGGAGGCTGGGAAAGTAATGAAAATACTATAAAACTCCTGAATAATTTTCACACTGAGGTGATCTGACCAGTCCTACACAGAATAATTAAGTGGATAACAGCCCTTCATCTGTCTACATAAGCCAGGCTAGGAATGATCTTCACTGCTATTCCCCACTCCAGCCATGCCTAGACTTTTGAGAGTCTGTTGTTGGTTCTGCACTGCTCCACTTCAAATCCAGTTACTGGATCACGGTGTACCACCTGGAGTGTGGGACAACATGGCCTGGGAATGCTCCTTCACTAGGAATGGATTAAGGAAACCTGGAATTGCTCTGCAGAACATCTTCCTAAGGTAAAGCCAAAGGAGAAGGATGTGGCAAAGAGACCCCACAATTTTCCTTCCCTTTTCCAAAGGGGAAAAAAATGTAGTGTAATTCTTCAAACACTGTATATTAAATATGATTCTATTTTGTAGTTAAAGCATCATGGGGACCCAGCTCTTCAGATGAAACTCCAAACTTCCTGCATTTTGATCTTTTCCAACTCAAGGGAACTACATGTCCCAGGGTGCACTGCTCTATCTCCTTCTAAGAGGCCTGAAGGAAATGAGAGTATTACTGGATTAAAGTGTTTTTACTAGTAAGACTCCATGCCAGTACAGATGTTTCTATAGCTTTTATCCTACTTCCATCTGCTTGGCTCTGAGAGACAGTATTTCCCTCTGTGACACACTAATGCTTTTTGCATAGGTGTTAATGTCTGAAACATCAAAACCCGCCAGCTTTGTTGGACTAAGCAGCTTTACACGCTCTCACGTTGCAGCAACATCCACCGGGAAAAGCCAGATGACAACTAGTCCCCCTGATCTTTGTTGGCCA
Source organism: Nothura maculosa (assembly GCA_032353885.1). NCBI lineage: Eukaryota > Metazoa > Chordata > Aves > Tinamiformes > Tinamidae > Nothura > Nothura maculosa. Next base: position 678,075 of record JAUBOD010000175.1, read on the forward strand.
TCTGTCACAGCCTGAGGCTTGAGTGGGGAAACCCATGTTAACCAGCCAAAGTAACCTCAGAAGATGGTGATGGGGCAGAAGCAGCTGCAAGGGAATGTTTTAGAGTGAAGCTCTCAAAGATTGTTCTGATGGAAAGACCATTTAATTGCCTTGCTGTGGAAGTTCAATCACTGATCTCAAGAGAAGAGACAGGCAGGGTGGTCCTTTGCCAGTGGGTCTACCAAGGATGCACTAGGGTGCCAGAAGGTGGGACTCAGAACTGGGAGAGGAGGAAAGTGTTCTCAGAAATGGAGGACAGAGGGGTAAGGCAAGTCTTCATATTCTGGAAGATCCTTGCTCCATAGAAGATGGAAAAGCAAGAGAGGAACAACACAGTCCCCATAAACCCGCAATGTACTTTCAGAGAGAGGAAGGGATTTCTTTTATGGGGCAGTTGAGGTCAGAATTTGGCCTTGAACCTGTTTGTGAGTGAGCAACACATGCCATACTTCAGGAGGACTCAGAAAAGCTTCTCCCCTTAGCCAGAGCTCTTTTTCCCTCTTCTGTAGCAAGAAGGGGCAGCGCCTCTGCCTTGGCCCCTTAGGACCTCTGCCCCATGGTGAAACAAAGGCCACCTTGAGAAGGATGCATGGAATTATTTTGCTTCTGGGAGCGTGAATGGCACATTCCTGCAGCTCCTCACCTGGTGTCATTTAAATGCAGGAAGAAGGGAAAAGGACACATCGCACACTTCCTGAACCAGCCAGGAACTCCATCCTGTGCCTGACACGGCCCCTTCAGCCTTGTTTGCACAGACCACCAGCTCCCATCCACGATACCAACTGTCTGTCAGTATTCCTGCCTTTCCCATTCCTTCCTTCCTTCCCGCCTGCTTAGTCTCTCCCAGAGAGGCAAAGCAAATGTCTTGTTTCTATTCCCTTACTTCCATCTGTTAGTCCATAATTTGAGCCCACTCACCGGGGTTTTTCCTTCTTTCCCACCAAGGCAAGGGGACAGGGGCTTTTTCCTCTCACAAAGGGTCTCTCTCTAGTCTTAGTCCCAGAAATGGAAGTGAAGAACTGGAATTAGCCCCACAAAACCTCCACTCACGTCGTCTGTCAAAAGCCTCCACCAGGCAGCAGTAATGTGAAGGGCCCTGGTCCACGGACTAGGGAGTAGCTAGAGATGCAGCAGGGATTTAGGGCCTTTTCCTTCCTCCCTATCCAAGCGTGTGCTTCCATTTAAGCTGTTTCCCTTGCAAGGCTGGAGCAGGGCCCCGCAGCAAAGCCGCTCACAGCAGGACGGTATTTACACGTCAGGGCTCCACACGGCTGCACTTCCATCCCGGCACGTGAGCCCCTCGTTGAGGCCGCCTGGAAAGCTCAGCCATGGAGAGGCGGGAGCGCGTGCGGTGCTTGTCCCATAAGGAGAGGGCAAAACCCAGGCTCAGCTTTGGAGCGCCTTGGGAGCCGGCTGCAGGACTTTGGGGCTTGTCTCAGCATTGCACGGGCAGGTCCCAAAGCCCAGGAAACAACAAAAACCTCCCCAAACTCTCTTTACAGATGGGAGGAGCTCTCCCATCCCTGATGTGAGTTATCCAAGGTGAATCTCAAATAAAGGGGTATGCGTCCAAAATAGGAACCATCATTGCTTACCCGTAGTATTTATATGTTCCCTTGCCCTTGTTTCGGCTGCCTCCCCCTTCTCTTCACAAATTGCACTTTGAAAAGGGCCATTCAGGGAGGTTTAGGGACGTGAATGCAGCTCCGCTCGGGAGCCTGCTCCCCACTTAGGAGCGAGCACAACAGATCTGCAGCAGGAGAAAATCTTTCCTGGCAAGCGTTAACGTTTTCACTCCTTACGCTTAGAATATGTTCCATGGAGCTTTTATTTTTCCTTCTTTCCTCTTTTTTTTTGTGCTAATGGCAGCAATAGAGTCTATAGCAGCAACCAGACAACAGGTTTGCAGCCAGTGTAAACGCAAGCTGAATTCTATATATCCACACAAGACCGGGGAAATGGCACTTTCTTCCCATGACCCAACTTTTGAGCAAGCATTAAACTAAAAGAGATGGCTCTTGTTTTCTCTTCCTGAAATAGAGTTGCACATGGTCTACTATCAGCAAGTGCAAAAGAGAAAACTCACATTAACATGGGTCTCCCTATAGCGGATCAAACAGGTCTTTGCTTCTTGCAGCAATTTGCTAGGAAAATGAATATTTGCTGGCACAATTTTGAAGGGCAAGTGGCACATGCATTTGCAAAATGCTGTTTGCCCGCTGCTACTTGGACATATCATCATTTTAATCTCTTACTATGTGACAAACCAGATAGAAGTTGGGGCTGGAGGAAACACGCCATCAATAATTTTTTTTCTCTTCCATCAATAATTTTTTCTCTCTCCCTCTCTTGTTTAAATCCTGAAATTGAAATGCAAATAGCTATTCACTGTGCTGTAGCCTCCCAAAGTTAAAGTCTGTTTTCAGGTAAAGTAACATCTGGCAGCCGCAAAAGAGCAGCCTGGGTTGTAAGGTAGGGATAACTTCCTCTTAGAGCTTGTGTAATGCTAAGTAGTAACTACTACCATTGTCATCCTAGATGCTATGCCTATCAAATCTCAACCAAAAACATGTGCTTTGTGCTTAATCCCATCACTGTTTTATTCTAATTAGATATTTTCTCTCTTTTTTGTTTATATACTAAGTAGTAGCACAAGTTGAGTCACGAATCCAGGAAAAGAGGAAGAGGAAGCCTCAAGAGCAAAAATAGCAGCTTCAAGTTTTTCTAACAGTAAGACAGCTGAAAGCTAAGGAAAAAAAAGCATTTAGGTGTATTTCTTCCTCTTTTAGAGACATGCTTTATCTTTAGAGATAAAGATCTCTCTCTGATAAAGATATCCCAGGGGAACCAACGTGTTTACTTTAAAAGAGAAATTTGAATCCCATGCTGGCCTTTTATGCTAACAATGTTATTTCTTCCCGAGCGATGCTGGGCTCCACGTTATTTTAGCCGGTGGATATTTGCACAGGAGTATGAGTGTTTCTCATCCGAGCTTGATGGACACATCACGTTCTTCAGTGGCTTCCTAAAACAGGCCCTCAGTCCATTAGGACAACGCGCGCTCTGTTTTTCTCAGTTCATTGATCCTGAATTATCTCAGATCAAGGAATAAGATTTCTCCAGAAGATTTCTTCTGGATTTTTTTCTTGATAGCTTTTTTTTTAATGAATGCATTACAATCATCCTAAAGATCAGATCTGCAGCTCTGCAGCTGGGAGAAACCGGAGTGACTTCATTTAGTCAGTGGAATGCAGCTGATGAGCAGTTCTGAAATGTTTTGCACTTGTATGGTTAGTTACATGTATACAGAAGAAAATGGAGGTGTCTCCATAATCACTGTGAAGCTGGTGTGGAGAGAAAAGTTGAAACCTCTTCACTCTACACAGAAGATGCTCTTAGCACCAGCAGAAGTGCCAGATTTTTAAATCGGATTTCCTAGCAAGCCCAGGATGGACAGAATTGGGGCAGAAACTTCCCATATACTAATATGCTCCAAGCTAAAGTGAACTGATTGGTAGGAATATAGGGAAAACTGTAGGCCATATGGGCAAGCTCTGGAGCATGCAGGGTTCCCTTGACCCTCTATCTATCCCATATCTAGAGGAGCCAATGGAAAACTCTGTAAATGGGGAGTTTTTAATCACTCTGTCGTCCCTAGGAATAAAACTGAGAATCCCCAATTCACATGATGAAAAATATGAAGTTTTAAGAGGGTTTTGGACACATGCAGCGTGAATGCTGAACAGGATCAGTGCTCTAGAGAAAAGCAGTCTCCCTGCCTCAGTACTAACATGAGTTGTGTAATAGGCAAAGATTCCCCCAAAAGACACCAAGTTCCAGTTGGGGTGATTCAGGGTCATGTTTGTTGTACACAAATACTCATCCAGCCATGGGGAACTTGGAAAAATATTTGCAAGTCTGACGACTGCATACATTGTAGCACAAAGATCTACCTGTGAAGGAAATGTGTAAGAAGCAGCACATTATTGTTGTCCTGTTTTTTGAAAGCATGTCTCATACAAGCAGGAGGCTGGACTTGAGTGGCCAATTGCTGAATGCAGATGCCAAATAAATAAAGGCAACAGAACACAAATAACCCATAGATAGGTTCGAATGACTCAAAAGTTCCTTAGAAATATGGAGAAGAATTGACAGAAAGGACCAGTTCATCACAGTTGTGTCGGATTATTCCCCAAACTTATCATTGGCAATGTTCTTGGGTCATCTTCTTCCCCAGTAAACCTCCTAACAGTAACACCGAATACCTGCATTTCACTCTCGTGATTAAAAGACCATTTGGAAATTCCAAAATTTCCATTTAAAATTACAAAGTCCACAAATTTATAGTGAAATAAAATCTCCCCATTTCCCCCCTGAAACAAGATCATCGTGTCTTGCAGCATGTGCCCAGGAGTTGTACAGGCAAAGAGAAATGGCCATGCATGGGGCAGAAGTGAGCCCTTGCCCCTAACTCAGTGCATTTAAAGATAAGCGTGGACTTATCGTTGAAAGGAATGGTAAGGTAGGACTCTGTTGGCATGGCTGGGTGCTGAATGGGAAGAAATACACGTTGCCCAGCTCCATGCCAAGTCACATCTTCTCTCCAAGGGGACCAGGACAAAGGAGAGAAGTACAGGCCTGTGCTGGGAATGTGTAAGTTCTTGTTTGGGAGACAGGGAGTAACAGTAAACAGTGGGGAGGCCCTGCAGTAAATCAGCCTGCGGAAAGGACACGATGCTCTTTGCTCCAACAGCACAACTCAGAAGCAAACCAAGCCGTGAAGACTGCTCCGGACTGGCAGTGCTCTCCAAGAGATCTTTGGAGCAAAGAGCCCTGTTACCTGCCATGGCATAGCTAGACCTCGTCCCGGCGTGTTCAGCCGGGCACATTCCCTCCCCTTACACGTAGGCCCCTGGGACACGGAGACAGACCATGATTCTGTCCCTGATGTCCATCATAACACTGCAATAGCTACCCAGGTCGGGCATCTTACAGGCCTTTCTCCTCCCTCTGCATTTGCTACGTGTGTTTGCTTTGGCCACCTCACCCCGGCCTCCTTTTCATTTCTAATTTTTGTATTCAATTACTTTACACACACCAATTGGCACTGCTCAGAGCACATACAGGTCCTCATTTATTTCTCCAGCTGGAGTCATAGAACATACAGTGTCTGGAACTGCAAAGGGGGGAAAAAAGGAAAGCTAAAAAGTGACTTACAGACGCAGGTAGAGATCAGGATTTGGAGCGTGCAGGGGATTGATTCATGGGAACACTGGCCTGAGGGGTTCTTGGAGTTGGGCTAGGTGCTTTCTGAGACAGCTTTTTGTTGTCCATTTAAAAGAACATCATGTTTTTAAAATTCCCCCAATCAAGAGCTGCCAGCCAGAATGCAAATTACCATGTTGTTCACGGTGGGGTTTTTCATCTAGGGGTGTTTTTGACTATTTTTCCCTGCAAGAAAAAAAAGTCACTGTTGTTTATTTCCACTTGCAGTGTGTGCGTAAGCTGGCGTGGCCATGCCTTGGTGAGATGAAACACTGCTGGTGTTTGCTCTTCTCCAGGAAATATGGCTCACTTGTGGCAGGTTGGCCCTGGCTCCCCCTCCTGCCTCATCATGTAAATGCAAAGACTGCAATGCAGCCTGGCCTAAAATCCCTTACAAAACTGGGCCAAATGGTTTGGGCAAATCCATGCAGTGAAATCAGAGCGGAGCTGGGAATGGAGTCTGGATCTTTGTCCAGGCACAGTCACTGCCCTGGGCACAAGGACAAGTGACCATCACGTGCCATGCAAGGCAACAAGAACAGTGATTGTTAATGCTGTCAAAAACATGAAAAATACCTAGATAACTCGGGAAGGGCTCACAAATGAGAAGCATCTTGTCTCTGGTTTGGGGGAACCCCAGCTTCTCCTTTGTCTTTGTAAATTTTATGGCATGGGCATTGAGAAAGTGGATGTCTCTTAAGAGTGAAAAGAAGCCCAGCCTATCTGTGACTATGATAGTCTGGCACCAAAGGAGTTAAACTCTAACGTGTTTGACTAGTTGGAATTCACAAATACATGCAAATGGCAGCCAGACCCTCAGAAGTGCTGGGTTTATCCAGAGGCTGCTAAATTCCTGTCCTTCTCCATGCAGTTGACATCTCCATCTCCACTAGCGTGCTGGCTGCCTTCCTTACCCTGCCTTACTCAAGGCAGGAAAAAAAAATAAAGATGATTCTGAGATCAGAGAAGAAGCTTCTGCTGCTGCAAAGGTGGTTCCTGGCAAAGAGGGCTTTGCCACGTTATGGGATGCTCCTTGGCTCCAGCCTTACAAACAGCTCCCACCTAGGCCAGCAAACTTGCAGCAGGATGGAAAAGTACCAGTGAGTGCGAGCTCCATGGCCAGGCATTCGCGGAGCAGAGGGCTGTGTAGTCCTCTCCCATTTGCTGCTCACCAAGGAGCTTTACAGACACCCACATGTGTGTCCTGAGGTATTTAACATGGGGCTGCAGGAAGGGCGACGCTTCCAGGCACTGGGAAGACTGAGCAGAGGCCTCGGAGA
>JAUBOD010000175.1:687265-699780 GCA_032353885.1 Nothura maculosa
TGTGAGAACCTTGAGGTGCACCCTACTGCTTTATCTCCGCTCCTGGTTTTCCTACAGACCAGAAGATCTCCAGACACCCGTGTACCAGGAGTTCAGGAAGATTCATCACCAGTTGCTGCAATAATTCTTTGCTCCTGAAGCAAGGCCCAGCAAGGCAGCTTCCCCAAACTCCCTCTCGACACCTGATTAGAGCTGGGCAGGCTTCTCTGCTCACACTAATGTGGTCCTTGGCCACAAAGAAGGGTGTTTCAATAGCCTGAAGTGATCTTGGTCCGTGAAAAAAGCTTTGCCTTAGGAGCAAGACTCCTGCTTTTCAGTCCTGAGTCCGTGTATAACTTCATTTAGGTCCTTTAGAGTTCCTAGGTTTTTCATGAGTTTCTACAAAAAAGGCCTCTCTTGGGCATGTCTGCGCTGCCAGCAAGGCACAATTACCCCGGGCAGCTTTAAACCAATTAGCACAAGTGCTGGAAGGAGCCCGGCAGTATCTGTCCAGTTTCCTGGGCTGCAGACTCAGCCTGCTCCGTGGCCTCCAGCAATGCCCAGCTTGCACAGGCTGCATGCAGAGCTCCCTGGCCCAAGCTGAGAGCACGGCAGGGACCAGCACCAGCGGTGGCACCAGCGGAGATGTCACTCGACACGGTTGGGCCCCTGGGTTTGCATCGCTGCAGTCTGTCTCATCCTGCCCCGCGCTCTTCAGTCAGACAAGGACAGAAGTGCAACAGCCACTTTAATTTACTGTGTGAATGCAGACACTGCTGCCTACCTGCCCAGAAAGGGCCAGGCAGGCATTTTTCTAGGAAATGCAGAGAGAGGAAATTTATCTTTAATTGAATCTTAAGCTTTCTTCTTATTTTTTTTTTCCTTTTTTTTTTCATTCTTGCTCTCTCTGCTGGGCATTTTTGATTCCATCGGGCACTGTCGCCTCTCCAGAGGTCTCTGACATGTGAAATGAAATACAGAGGTAGCATCAAGTCCTGCAGTTAGGATTTGTGCATCTCCAGCTGTGGTGCCTTGGCAGCCTCCCAGAACACAGCATTAGCACCCGCCCCAGCACCCTGGACTTCAAAGAAAGCTTATCTAAGTGTATTTGACATTAATCTGCTCTGAGCTGTATCTCGAGCATCCCGGTGAGGCCTCAGCTCTTGTTAACCAAGCCTTCATCCCGCTGGAGGTCACAATCACGCCTGGAAAGGAAGCCTTTCTCCATCTTTAAGGCACTGAAGTTCCCTTAGCAAACACTTGCTGCTGCAGTGACTGCCGGCTGACTTTCTCTATGAGGGGACTGTGACTTATAGAAGTGAGGTCAGATCCATGTGTGGAATGGGAATGTATTGGCTGTCATACTGGATCGGTGGCTTCTTCATCTAGATAAGTGATTTTGAGGTGCTAAAAAAAAAATGTTTTTAATTCCTGAAAACCTGCGTGAATGCCAAAGAAGTCATTGTTCTTGGGAAGAGGGGAGCCAGGGTTGCCCACACTTGCCCCAATTTTTATACTTGTAGCTATTAGAGTGCTGGTCCACATGTGACAGGAGACTGAACTCAGGTGGCCAAAGTGTCCAGCTACCACTTCCAGCTGCCAGAGCAGGAACAGCACAACAGGATGGGAAGCAATTAAGGGGAAACTTCCCAAGGGAACATGGCAGCCGCTCCGACCCTCTTCATTGCCCGACATGAATCAACACCAAAAGTGCAAAAGTTGAACTGTGCAAAAGCATCCCTGGGACTCCTTTGTACTTCGTCCTGGGTCAGGACATCTCATGTCCCCTTGGTCACGGAGGTTATAGCGCTGGCAACAGGGTTCAACTATGGTGGAGTTACTACAGCATCATCCATAATCCCGTTATGGCACATTGTGGCATTTGTGACCTGTCATAACTCCTTACACTCCTCCTCTTTATCCCTTTATCATCCCCAACTCATCCCAATATTAAGCCATCCCAATCTCATAAATCTTTCATGTTAACCTTTGCAATATGATACGAAGATCTCAATCCACCCAATCCCTCCCAAGTGATTTTTAATCCTGAGCCTCTGATAATGAGCTTGGAGCAGAAGTTTCCCACCAACTCTTCCAGGCCTTTTGTTTCTGGGGAATTTTAAATAATTGAATTGTTCTATCATATGATATGCTTTTATTTGCTGGCTAAGACTTCTTGAAATGCCCTCTGAGTCCTTTAGATTTCCTGGGCTTTGAACAGTTCCTGCTCCAAGCTGGATTTCTGGGGTCTCTCTTGGTCACTTAATGAGGATGTGTTTTTTTCCTTGTCTTTTGCTGCCTTGATGATTCAAGTTACACAGGTAAGACACAGTTAAGGTACCTCAATTTGTCAGGCTGTCAAAGATGACAAAAGAGGGAGAGCTTGGCAGGAACAGCAGCTGGAAGGCGACATTCCCAGACTCTGCTTGGATAAAATGTGCTTTTCTAATGTTCTCTTACCCTCAGTCTGCTGTGGCTGGAAATTACCATCTTTTTGCTTCTGCAGTGATCAGATATCCGGGCCAGGTATTCATGGGGATGGGGATGGCATCCGAGACCAGCATTCTCGTTTGTGGGGGTTGGTGGGAAGGACCCCTGGGGTATGGAACACCACTGAGCCCAGAGAGTGGGAAGGGAGGATGTTTTGGGCCACTTTGTTTTTAAACATCCCTTTCCCACTGCCTGTACCTCCCTGTTTTTCTGCACTGGGTGAGCTCTTCTGCTTGTGGTGTGCCACACACTGCATGGCTGCGGCAACCTTGTGCTGGCTCACTGGCTTTTTTAAACCGGAGATATCCCAGAGCTTATTTGCCCACCTCAGCAGAGAAAGAATTAATGTCAGAAATCAACCTCAATCCTAATGGACATGGAAAATTGGCGAGGAAGAGAGCAGCGTAATTCCAGCGGCTGAAGGAGCCATGGAACAGAACTGCTCGGAGACGCACACAAAAGGAAAATCTTGGCCGATCTGCCTAGCTTCCCTGCTCCATCTTTTGTCTCATACTTTTAGGGTGCAGCATTCCTGCCAACTCTCCACCTCCACATCCAGACTTGGAAGTAAACAGTGTGGCTTTAAATTAGGGAAGAGTGGCAAGGAAGAGACTGCCGCCTCCTAAGTGTCTATGGGCTGGCAGGGATGTGTGTCCTCCTTCCTCGCGCCCCAGCCCAGCACCCACAAGCTCAGCAGTGATCAATAGAAGCCTGTTTAGGGATAGCCAGAGCTGCAGCATTTCCTGGGCTGTCATGGTCTGGAGTACAAAGAAGAGAGCTGCACACAGGGCAAATGGAAAAATCCAACCAGCTCACCGTGCTGATGGCTAATGGAGGATTATTCTTATCACCTCTCCCATACCAAAGAGGCATGCTGTAAATATTGCACAAAGCCTCTCCTGCCTCCCAGTACCTCTTCCCAATGAATCTGTATCTTGAATTTCAGGCAATGTCTCAGTTATTGGCAGAAATAACTTATCTAATTCTCGATGCCCAGGTGCTCCTTTGCAGGCAGAGGTTAGAGGCAGGTCCTGCTCCTATATTCCAGCAATACCAAGGCAGGACTCCTCTGCCTGTGGCAGACTGGACTGACCAGGCAGATCCTGCCCACCTAAGCCTGGGTCTCTTTCATCCCACCTGCCTGCCATGACATGAATTTTATCTGGGTTTCATTCCACTACCTTCTTTTCTTCCCCTTCATTTCTTATCCTCCGGCAGCAGATCCTGACAAAGCCTTCACATTCAGCCTGCTTATCCTGCTGCGAGCTCCTCTGTACAACCAGTGCCCAGCACCAAGGGAGAACATTTTGCTGCCTTTTGCCACACGCATTCTGTAAACACGTATGGGCCACAGATTAGCCCTCTGAGATGCACACAGAGAAAAGGCCTTCGGGATTGGACAGGACAGTAACTTTCAGAGAGCCAGAGGGATATTCTAGCACCTGAATTTAAGTCCTGGCTGTTGCCAATCCAAAACGGGCACCAACGATACAAAGCTCAAGAGATGGAGACTCCCAGGGAAAGCAGATGGGCAGATTCCCATACCTGGAAAGGAGAAGAAAGTGGCACTGCTAATGGGGAAAATAATTCAAAATAGAAGTTAAACTGTGGGACAGCCATTCCATGCCGCAGATTTTTCATGGATCATGAGTGCTCAACACCGCTGACTGTGTCTGTCCTCTAGCCAAGCATAGAGCCGGAGCAACACAACCGAGCCAGGAAGGACGAGGAGCATAAATGGTGAAACACTAAAAAATACTGAATTATCTGGGGGTCTTCAGCCCACTGAGAGTAGTTAGAAATACTCATGCCCCTGCTGAGCATGAGGAGACCAGGTCATGTCACTTTGCCTCCAAAGTCACACAATCAGTCAGTGGCGTTATTGTGAATCCAACTCCGATTTCTTAGTCCCTACACTGGCCGCGAGGCAACAAACACTCCTCCCTAATGTCTAATAGGAACTACCACAAATATGCTTCACTCATCTCTGAAGCACAGGAGGAAATAAACAGCTACAGTATATTCATTCCCTCTATAGAGCTGCTGTTTAGTTCTCCAGCTGCCCTCAGGTAACCTGGGAAAGAGTGGCTCTTGTAAGACACACAAGGTATTGCTGGCCGTAGAATGATGTAAGCTTTAAAGAATGAAGTGGGCAGCAACAATAAGGAAGACAAACCAAGAGGCACTGAACACCTTGTTTTTATAGGGGAGAGAGGGTTTGCAGGCAGGTGAGTCTAGATGCTGCTGCTTCTGCTTGGGAACAAGTACACAGGGCTATTTGTAGGCAATTAAATGCAGAAAAACATATACAGAAAAGCTTTTAACATGGCCTTGGGCAAGACTGTTCGCCTCACTTTACTACTTTTAGAATAGTAATATCAATACTTTCATATATTCCAAGCTAAAGTGACACCTCAGTGTGTCTGGAGAGCTCAAACAGTTCAACAGTAGGTGCTAAAATATCAGATGGGTCTCACAGATGCATCAGCCGAGTGTTCTACTGCCTATATTAGTTTCCCACCATTCAGAGTAAAGCTGAAACTCCAGGATCTCCATCTTCAGGGTTCTCACTGAGCCTAAGCAATCTCAAAATCCCAGTAACAGTGAAAAACTCTTCCTGAATAGATCATGCCCTGTTTGCACAACTCTCTCTATGGAAATAGTATGAAAGAGAGAAACACAGGGAGAGATACAGGTCCTTTGGGGAAATAAAAAACCTAGGAGATGCAAAGCCCACAGTGATGGGTTTCATGGAAATATCGAAAGACGGAGAGGTCTATGAGAGGCTCGACATCAAAGTGTGGACCAGATTTAGTGACTGAAATCTGCCCTTGGAATCTTCCCATTTAAAGATCTATTGTTCTCTAGGAGGCAGGATCAGTGGATAAGGCAAGAGCTGTTGGAGAGGTCTTCAAGAGAAAAGGATTGTCCGGGACAACCCACTGCCACAGAGTTGATATTGGATGAATTTAGCTGAAGGAAACATCAAGGTTCTTGATACTGAAGGATTAAGTGAGACTATTGGCCTTTACTCTGCTCTCTCTGTAGGGACGGTGTCTTATTGGTGCACTCCACACCTGGCCACCCAGGTCGGCAAAATGCAGCACTCAAGGATCTGGGATAAGACACTGGGAGCATCATAGCCCACATGAGCTTAGTTTAATCCAGGTACTGATGCACATGTTGCTCTCCTGAACAGTTTCTTTCTTGCAGCTTGAACACTCTGCATTGTCCTTCCCCACCATTTTGCAGGCAAGGTTCTTCTCCAGGTTGCTAGTGTTAACACAGGTTTCCCTTGTTCTGTCCCATGAAATTTCCAGTAAAGCGCCTTTAATACAATCTCTCTGTGGCTGCTCTAATTATGTGTGAAATATTTTTCCCCCCCATAAACCAAAGAAAACAAATCAACACAGTAAGATCCTTTCTCTGAGGCTGTTTGGCAGGTCTCATGGTCTTCAGAAAAGTTACCTAAGGTCCACACAGTCTCTGCTGTCTTTTCACAACAGCACTTTCAGGTTCCTGTAAAAGGATCCAACAAAGGAAAGGGCAAAACAAATCACAAAGCCTTGAAAGGATATTTTCCCACATGAATACTCAGAAGCCAAAGGATAGAATGCCTTCTGAGTGACAGAACATGCTGCATGCCAGGATTATTTCCTAAGGAAAATGAGTTTTGGGATAGGGTGAGAGAAATCAGTGATCCTTTAAAGGCAGGGATGTACAAGTCAGTGTTTTATTCTCATGAAGGCCAAGATACATTTACCGTATCCAGGAAGAGAAAGTGAATTTATTTTGTTTTCTGAAATCTCCTTCCTACATCAGTGCATCTCAACACCTTCCTGTTTCCAGCCATAGGAGACATTCACGTGTGGGTAAAGACTTGACAGTGCACCTCAACCATAACCTACGAAACCTATGCCTTTCCTAGTGCTCCTCTCCTTGCAGTACATATGTCTGTGCAAGTGATGCAGTTCCTGCTCGGTCACACCAGCTCTCCTACCTGCCTCTGGAATATCCCAGAGCCTCCGAGCCCTTGCTACCCAGTCCAGAGGTTTCCTTGACTTGGCAAATGAAGCCCTAGCCTTGACTTATTGCTTAGTTTCAATTACCCTTATAGTGACTATTGCTTTTCCTCCCCATCAGGATCACACTACTGCCCTTTTCTTATAGTTCCAGGGAAAAAGGTATCCAGTAAAAGGGAACAATTTCACAATGACACATCCCTGTCACTTCTTCCACACAAGCAAATGTGCATACACCTATTTTTCAAAACCACTACGAAACATTTACGGATTAAGAAAACACTATCAATACATCTAGGGGTAGTTTCAAATATCACAAAGAAAGAAAAAAGGGAAGAGGGACAGGCTAATAATCTAAATGAATAGTTAATAATGACCTTGTCACTATGCCAGGTCTGCTACCCGTTCTTCATGTCAAGTCCAGGGTCTTAGCCTGTTCTTTAGGGGCAATAATAGCACTTAATCAAGTATTTGTCTGAAATAACATATATATAAACACACATACATATAAATGCACACACTTTTATAAATATATTTAAAGATTTCATCTAAATCTCAAAGAGACAGATGAGAACTGTGAGTAGGGATATCCCACCTTCACAAGGTGATGTGAAGGTGCCACTGCACCAGGCCAGCCTGGTGGGGGTCTCCTGCAGGAAGCAGAGCCCTCAGTGCACCAAGTTGAGCCCCAAGAGCTGCTCTCAGCCCTGCACAGAGAGGCTTGTTTCTGGAAGAGCTGCAGCTGGCAGGGCCCTTCCTACTTCACAAATATTGACACTGAGATCTCTGCATCCCGGCCTAGAAATAACATTTTCAGGGAACCCTTGATCTGCACAGCTTTTCAATCTAAGAAGGAGAATTCAGATTTTAATTAGTCTTTCCTATCCTATCAGCTTTCCTATTTGCTGTTGCAACTTCTCAAGTGGACCTGTCTGACCTTCATAAAACTCAGCTTCAAGCAACAAGCACCACTGAAGGGCCCGTGGAACAGGCCTCTACGCAGGGCAAGGAGGAGTATTTCACAGAAAGGAGCTGAGGCCTTGAAGCAGCAGTTGCCAAAGAGAGGCCTGTTAAGAGTTCTGAGCACAGTCTCATTTGGGTTTTTAGGAAAGAACCAGCATTCTGCAAGCTACAAGCCTACAGCCTTCTGGATGGACTATGGACAACACTAGTACATTAGCTTTCACAGTCCTCTTAAGTTCTCTGCTTTATTTTATGACAGTAGAGCTAATCCCAAAACAGATGCAAAAACCTAGGACAGTTAAGATTAATCTTCTCTCCTAGATGGAGGGGTCACCATAAGCTTTTAACTGGGTAGCTTGATCTGGCCTTCTGAGTACTCAGAGCTAAAAGGTGAGTCAGGTTACATCTTGCTCTGACAGAAAAAGATGAGTTGTGCTATTAGTAGTAACCCCGAAGATATTTCTGAGTCTTCTGAATTAAAATTCCAGCCCCACCCACCCACCCTGCAATTCAGACAGAAAAGTCTGAATCTCTCTTTAGCAGCAAACAAAAAGATGCATTTCTGAAGACTACAAAACAAGGAGTGACACACTGAAAGCAGAGGATGAGGTTTCATAGGCAAATAAACCAAAAAAGAGAAGGACTAATAATAAATGTAGGTGAAGTGGAAGGAACAAACTGCCAACTCACTGTCAACCCTGGGGCTGGACAATTTATCAAGGTCTCTCTGTATAATGCCTGGGGAAGCTCACTATATTCTTCAACTTCCATATAAATCTGCTACTAAGTTCTGATCACGTGAGCAGAGAAAAGCTGAGTGGCAGATAAAAACTTCCAGCATCAATCCTAAAATCATCTTTGTTATATGCAGGTCCATGATTGCTGAATCGTGGGGCTTTCAGTGGAATTTTGGTTTTGAGATTGATTTTTTTATACTGTTTTCTTTTTCACCAGCATGAAATCTTCTTCACTTCTGAGTTAAAAGCTGACATGTATGTGAAATGAGGAAAGGAAAATGGATACTCCAAGACATGACTGAGAGGGTTAAAAGACCCAAGGGGATTCTTGTGTTAATGAAACAAAAAAAGATTGACCTCCAAAAGACAAGTGTACAGTTCTCTTGCTAAAGGGCTAAAAACTCATTTAATTACAGTAGAAAAGCACAGTGCCAGCTGTGAATATTCTTGCACTTTCTACTGCAGAATTGACCTCTGGGCTGCTGCATACCAACCAAACCAAGTCTGTCTGAGATCCCCTTATTTTTCAGTTGAAAATGCTTAGCCTGAAGGATTCCTGGAAAGCTCTTTGCAATTGAGTGCTTTGGTCTAGTCCTCAGCTGGGAACTGAAATATATGAAACACTGACTGAAGCAGGCAGTCCTTAGCTCTTGCATGGGTCTTTTCACTTTGTGTAGGACTTTCCAATTGCTGTTTGTTCCCCTAGGCAATATGGTCACCAGAGGACTCTCAAGAGATGCTAACGTGTTTCCCACTAACATCTACCCATCTCTGGTCAACAGAACTGTAGTCTCATTTTCCCCATATTTTCCCAAGGCTACCTGATACCTGAAGGGCCATAAGGGATATGGGACTCTCCACTGGAACTCTGGCTAGTTTTGCTGAAAGGCAGAAATCCTCATGCTTTCTTGCCCCTTAATTTTCACAGGAAAAACCTGGCACTGCCTTAGTGTGGGATCTCTTTCAGGTCTGCCAGTATTTCTTCAAAGAAAACCAAAACAAAACAAAATAAAAATATCCCATTGTTTATGGGAATGTATAACATAACTCTAATTAATGATACACAATAGCCCAATGCACAAGGCTGTGACTGCCATCAGATTCACCAAGGTGGAATGCTCAGGGAAGGCCGCATAAAAGTTATTAAGGTCCAACTTTCAAAGTCATGAAGGATGGAGCAGATGCCATGTTTGAAACCTATAGAGTGCCAAAACAATGGCTCTGAGCTTTAGAGTAGGAAATAAATAAGATTCCTTCAAGCTCTTAGGAGGAAGTCGTTCTCAAAGGGAAGGTTTTTCCTCTCCAGAACACAGTATCTCTTGTATAGGACCACCTCATTCGCATATCAGAACTTGTGATGCACAAACTAATTCCTCCTAATTTCTCAACAAGCTTTGTCAAAGGACAAACCATCTTCAGAGCTATCAAGAAGCATCTTCCAGGGTGCCAGGCTCTTACTGCTTTTGTTGTGCTTCCATTTCACAGCTGACAAGTTAAAATATTTCCTTCTAGAGAGGCCTTGATATGTTCAAGTCAAAAGCCTTTCCAATGACCTCTCCTACATCCAAAGAGACCAAAGAGGTTGACAGCCCACAAAGGGCAGAGAAGCTGGCACTTCTCACAGAAGAAGGCCAGTTACTCGTGCTGTCAGAGCCTATTTGTAGGCCTGCTCTTGGTAGTCAACCTACCACCTCTGCCTTACTGAGCTTAGATAAGCAAACACTTTTCATCTGAAAAAAATAAATGCCACAAAAATTCTGCTGAACCAAATAAAACAAATAAATCACACCAAAAAAACTCTGGAGAGTTTCCCCAGACAAGCAAATTTCCCTGGAGTCAGCAACCTCCCTCCAGGTCTCCCTACTGTAACTCTGGTGAGAAGGGAGAGGCAGCTGACCCCACTTCAGAGCTCAGCACGACACTGGCTACCAAGAGTGCATCTTGTATGTAACCCCTGCAGCCAAAGCAGGAGGGTACAAGACCATAAATATCCTGCATGGCCAGCCTGCCTCACTTGACGTAATCTCTTCGTCAGCTTCCAAGGTCAACAGCGACCTGTTTATCCTGTGTTGGGTGAGAAGAGGAATTCTGGGAGAAGAGCAAACACAGGAGATGTCCTATGCCCGTACAAAAGGTGCTGTATTCCCGTGTTGCTCCATCACAGGCTTGAAGGAACATAAAATTAGCACTGTTTTCATTCATTCATTGTATAAATATTCTGCTTGCTGCCCATCCCCACGTTTCCTTGCTGAGCTTGCAGGTCTCCATCAGAGAGCTTGAAGCAGGGGCTCAGGTAGGTTCTCCAAGCAGCTCATTAACAAGGTGAGATGAGGGCATGCATAAAAAAAAAAGGAGGAAAAAGAAAAAAAAAAAAGCACAAGCGAAAACGGGGTTGCGTTCAAATGCCAATGGGGTGTGAGCAAGGAGATACCAAACGGAGGTAAAGGTGACATCTGCCTGGGGAAAGGGAACAAATCACTCTGGCTACAGACTGCAATTCAAGCCAGTGTCTCAAGACCAAAGCCATTTCACCACATACTGAGTTATCTCAAGGTGGCCGAGACCTGTAGGACTCGCACCACACACTCCTCTGGGGCCAAGGCATGGGAGTCATGGAGGGAGGCAGCAACAGCTCCATTGATGAGCCACAGAAGGGCCTCGTTTAGCAGCCTCACTCAGGCTCACTCCGCTCCAGTGCAGAGCGATGCCATGATGGACTGTCAGTGGCTCCACAGCACCTTGTCCATGGCAGTTCCCTTCATGGAAGAGGGTCCTCCTCTCCCCCACTGCCCAGCTGGGACACACTATACAGCCCAGTCAGTCCCTTTTCTCCAGTCTGGATGTAAAACTCATGGTGTGATGGGAGGTGCCTGATGGGGACAGCGCCCAGCACCATCATCCTTCATAGGGTTTCCTGTCTCTGCTCCTGGCCTTCACCTTCCCCTGGGAGCTCCCCCAGATCCTGGCTGCAATGTGGAGGCTGCTGGGCCACTCGCCCTTGCCACAGGGTAGGCCAGGCCAGGGCACGAGCAGCCCTTTTGCAGCAGGTCTCGTTGCCTCTGCACTGTGGGCCCAGACATCAAGACAAGCAACCACATCGCCCTCCATTTTGTGTGGAGTGAGGCCATGTGGGGAGGCCTCATGCCTGGGACAGCCAGAGGTGGCCCAGAGTGGTGCAAAACCTTTCTGCAGGACACCCAGCAGCCACAGCGTGCACAATGGCCTCAGGCTCCAGCAGCCTTCACCTCTGTGGGACCAGGCACGTGCCGCCATGCCCCCCAGCAACATGGTGGGGCCAGGGACAGGCAAGGCCATGGCGGCGGATGGACAGGGCATCGACAGGGCAGCCCTGTCTTTACAAGGCTGCCAGCAGTGCCCAGTGCTGAACAGATGAGCAACCATGCTGAGCCTGGCTCCCTTCAAACAGTCCAGTTGAGCAATCGAAAAGACACCAAGGGGACAGGAGAAGCAAAGAGAAAAAAAAAAAAAAACCCAAAAAAAAGAAGGTCTCAAACAAGCACCACTCTGTGAGCACCATCCCACCCGGAGCGCCTGATCTTCTAATTTTGTCGGGTGATGAATAAACCACAATATTGGGGTGGGGGAGCGAGCCTTGCTGTTTACGTCTGCCGGCGTGCAGGGCGGCTGGGGCGAGCAGAAGGCGACTCATTCAGCGGAGCCAGAGCGTCCCGGTGGCTGCAGGTTGAATGGGAACATTGTCCCGGCACTGGAGGTACAGGAAGGGCACCACTTCCAATCCGGGATGCAAACAGGGCTGGGAGCAGCGAGATGCGTGTGTGTGCGTATGTATGCGTGGAGTTTGCTTTTCCAATAGGGGTGAGTTTTCTGTCCCCAGCAACAAGAGCTGACATTCACCCTGGAATAAAGGGGCACAGGTGCCCTGTTGTGAGCAAGGTAGGCACCACTGTGCCCTTTTTACCTCTAGAGTTTCGCTCATCTCCTTCCAGGTGTCCATGCTCCTGAAGCTCTGGAGATAGCGTCTTTCTTGGTGAAGCTTCTGCTCCAACTTAAGCACCTCCTAGTTTTTAGCTGAGGAGTTTCTGCACTCTCTCCATCCCTCCATTGATTAATCCATCCAGTGTCTGAATGGCTCATCCTGGACTCTCTGGCATGAGAGCATGAAGTCGGACCATATGCTTCCCCCAGACCCAGTGACATATGCGGTGCTCAATCTTGGGTGCTCCTACATCACACCATGCTCCCTCCAGCCTGCAGCCTTGCTCCAAACAAAAGACTCAAATAGGGCAGTCAAAAGTGGTGAGGCCTCCTGACAGCAGCACTCCAGCAGTGCCTTAATAACGGC
>JAUBOD010000175.1:701092-712981 GCA_032353885.1 Nothura maculosa
GGAAATAAAGTACAAGAATTTCAAATGTGGCTGCAAACGCTCTGTCTTTTTTTGATGGTTGTGAAGAGTTTTTCCTCCCTGCCCTTCTGACCTTTAGCATAAAGGTGTTTACGTTACCATCTAGTGCTTTGGTGCTGAAAAAAACAGGGTAAGATCCATGCCGAAAGCTGGTCGTGAATCTCCAAGATGGAAAAAGTTACACACGAGAAGGCAGGTTACGTAAAGAAGTGTGTCTCCGTGCCCTGTGATCTGGGAACATTAACTGTCAGGATGATGGATGCGCGGCTCTCACGTGAGGGCACACATGCTGCATGCAGGCTACGAATGTCAAGTTTAAAAGTGAGGCAGGCAAGGAAGCAAGTTTTGAAATGAGGGATGAGATCAAAATAATTCATGAAGGGCAGAAAAAATATATCATAAACTAGAATGCAAAGGTGAGTGTTGGGAAAAGAGAGGGAAATGCAGATTTCATGTTGAATGAGATTTTCAGTGCTGAAGATCATGTCAAAAGAGAGTTGGAGGGAGAGAGGCTGAGGGGAGAAGTGTGGCTGGGGTATAAGGTGGGCACAGAGCAGACCTGACAGACACTATCCAGCTGTTCCGGGCAGAGTTGGGACACTAAAGGCAACATAGAGCTTTAGAGTCCCAAACACACCAGCAGAAAGGTGTTCATGTTGGATCGAAGCTTAAAAATCAATGCTGTAGACACAGTGTTCACGCAATTTCATTCAGACTTTACCTTTGCCTTTACCTTGACCTCTACCTTTACCTCTACCTCTACCTTTACCTTTGCCTTTACGCTGGTGATGTTCTATTGCATGTTAAGGGAAAGGGCTGTCATAGCTGTCTCATTTTTAAACCCAGGGGAGCTCCCAGCTTTAAAAATCTCTTTAAAAAACAGGTGGTTCCCTGATTTGCAGAGCAAGAGCATTGCAGAAGAGCTCTGCAGAGTGTGGCAGCCTTTAGGCTATAGAGACTTGGGTCTAAGTTGCCCTACAAAGTGATTCATTTTGAGCTTCCTGCTGTTCTCTTTCTGGTAACCCATATTGCAGCCTGTACAAGAGGGTTTTCCAGTATTCAACTGGATATACAGAGTTTCCTGCATTGGAGGTGCGCTAGTGGAGGCATCTTCACTGAAATCTCTGATGACTGGGTGAAGAAGTAGTTACTGTCCAGACAGCATCATACAGTACCTGTGCACTTGAGGTTGACCAACACTGATCTCCTACAGGTCTCTTATTGGATGAATTGTGATGAATGGGTAGATGAAAAGACTGAGTCACAGTGTAGATAGTCTCAACCTGACTTGGGGACCTTGTTGTCCATCTGAGGAAGTGCAAGCTCAAGGTCTATGTCTACTCTTAGGCTTTTTCACGCAGGAAGAGTTGCCTGAACTATGAAAGTCTCCGCAGGTTCCCACTTCCTCCCAGCTGCCATTTGGCCCCTTCACTATCCAAGATGTGGGTATCTTGGGCATTGGACCCAATGGGGTCTGCAGCGACAGACCCATTCTGCACTTCCAGAACAGTAATTTCTGCCACTAAAAGTTACTTGATCATTTCACACACACCCAAAAAAAATAATAAAATAAAATAAAAAAAGAAAGAGGGGATCAAAACACATTACAGCCTCATCTTTCCTGAGCACTTTCCCACAGCACTGCCAAGGGCCAAGGATGCAGTTATGGGAGCCTCCTTGAGCTCCGGGGATGGTTGCATGGTTCTCCACCATTCCTGGGTGCTGGCTGGCTCAGTATTTCTCCCACTATATCCCACATAGCCTTTAAACAGCTCCATTCCATTTATCACTTCTTATTTCTCTGCTTTTAGGTTGCTTATCAGTTATGATGCTTCCATTTCTTAGTGCTGTCCATCCTCTCCCAGCTTCCCACCTGAGCTCCCCTTCCATCACCTGCCTCCTTCCTGCGCTCTCTCCATACAGGAGAGTTCACTAAACTTTGCTCTTTGCTGCTCTCTCTGAGCTTCCCAGTAAATCTGCTCGTTTCTAGTCAGACTGCAGTGATATTGACTGCACTGCAGACACACATACTTTGCTCAGGTTCCTTAATTAGCTTCATCTTATTTTAGTTTGCATAAACCACGTTTTCTTCTTATTGCATAAACTACTTCTTCTCTGTCAACCACTTGTGGTGCTCCATTTAGTCTGGTTCCAAACCAGAGCGCTAAATTTAATCCCCCACTCCCCATTCAGCTTTCTCCATTTACAGTATTTTTTTGGTAATGCTTTTTTTTTCCTTTCTTTTCTTTTCTGTTTTTTTTTCCCTCTTTCCAAGAGGCTGGGCTTCCTTTTCTGTCCATAAACCCTCCTATTTCCCCCTGCCCCCTGGATGCCTGCCTACCTTTACTCTAAAATTCAGAGGAGGATCCAATACACTCAGTTTGCCAGCTCTTCAGGAGGTATCTAAGGAGGCTGACAGGAGTTGGATGGTCTTTCTTGCAGCCAGTGGCAGTTAATGTGGTCTGCAACCCTCTCTCTCTTTTTTGCCATTCACACACAGTACTCACTCCTCAAGCCTGCTGCTGCTGCTGCCACTGCCTGAGAGGACCTGAAATACCACACAGGGAATTTTGCTTTCTTCTGGAGAACCAGGGAAAAAAAAAAGCCAGGAAAACTCAACTGGAGATTGTGAAGAAGACATAGAGTAATAGCAAGAAGTGGCAAGTTGTTTCCTCATTAAACGCCGAAAAACACCTAATTTCTCTGCCAGGTGTATGGGACTTAGATTCTCGAAGCAGTGCACTGAACTGTTAAAGGTAACGTATTGCACTTTCCTCTGTCGTCTCCGTGATTTTTTTCCGTAACTTTTCTTTTTCTTTCCTCAGTGCTCTATAGACGCAGGCTCTGAATAAGTGGATTGGTTGTTTCTCTGCTGAGCAGTAAGCGCAGAAATGTGAGGAAAGTTGTTAACTGATTGATCCCGAGCTTCTCTCCCAAGTTTCGCTTCTGCAAACAGCGCTCCTGGGAGAGACAAGTTTGTCAGGAATGTGCACGGTGTGTGAAGGCTGCCAGCAGCGCTCGGATGCCACGCAGAGCCATGGTCCTCACCAACAACCAAGCCGTTAAGGCAAAGCTACAGCCAGACACAGCAATTCTGTGTCAAATTTACTAGTTCCCTTGGAGAAGGGAGGGAAAGCAAGTGGCTTTAAGGATTGTATAGGCTATGGCAGCAGGTGGGAGAGCAGAGAGGGGCTCCCCTCCTCTTGCTCCCCAAAAGACCCTCCAAACTCTTGGTGTTTCTTGGTGATGGAGCTCAGTGTCACTCGAGTGCTGGAGACATTTCTGATCCTGCTTCTGAGCACTGGGGAAGGGGGCTGTGGTTTGCTGACTTCTTACAAATGCCCAAGATGTTGGGAAGGGAGATTTCATGTTTCCCGCTTTGAGCAGTACAATAGTTGCACTGCAAAGGGTGGTGTGAGCTGTAGAGATGCTCAGTTCTGGATAAGGGGGGACACGTACAGAAAGAGAATGAGAAGAGGGCGGCTAGCCGAGGGTTTGACAGCGTGTTCCTGCGTGAGGATGGCAGGGAATGAGTGACTGAGAGTTGGCAGCCTCTCTTGGGACACTTCCAGTCAGCTGCTCCGGGTGTTACCTGCCCTCTTTCTGAATTGATTCACAGATATAGCGTATTCTTAGCAGTAGTTTGCAGGGAACTGAGCTTTTCTGCAAAAGCAGATGGGGTAAAAATAAGTTTTATTTTTCAAATTCTCCATCAGAAATTCCTTCTTTTAATTCTTTTATTGCTTTTGGAGGTTTTTCATTTAAACCTTGTATTAAGTAGCAGTCTATTCTCTGTGCTGTTATGGAAAGCCCACAGTTAAACCTTTCCTTGTGAGTCGTCTAGCCAAGAACTTCAGTTAAAAAAGGCTTCTTTAGTTTTCTAAAATAACTTTTCCAGATGTGGAGAGGGGGCAATATCCCATGAGGAAATAGTTGGGAGAGAAAGGAATTGTCTCGCGTTTGTCACTATATTTTTATATAAACTCCAGAAAAAGACTGTTGGGAGAGGGATCAGTTATTTGGGGGCTGAGATTTGTGTTTTTTTCCGATCCTGCAGGGAAGGACGGTCCCTTGCACTTTTGGAAGCCAAGCTATGCGTTTCTTTGCTTTGATTGTTTGACGTTATATTTTCCTGCTCGATTCAGAGACCGTATCCGCCTCGTAGATCAAAGGGGAGATCTTCCCTCTTTCAGAGATGTTTCAAGCTCCTGTCAGAGAGCAGAAGAGAGAGAGATGTCGTCTCCCACCTGAGCAGGGCAGGGGTGGAGGGTGAGGGCTGGAGATGTGCCCGTCCCAGCTGAGTGATCTCAGCAGCCTCAATGGCCTTTGAGGGAAAATTCCATCTGTTCCACTTGAACTGCTGTTTAATGTTTCCTATAATCAACTTCACGTACAGTAGCTGGGTTTGACAGCGGCATGAGGGCTGCAGGATGGATGGGCAAAGAGAACAGAGGAGACTGGAAACGGAGGGAGTGAAAGAGGTGGAGGGAAAAACAGCTGAAGGAAAAAGGGGCAATGAGTAAAATTTAGCAGGCTGAGCACTGTCAGAGCAAACAGCAGCTCATCCTTGTAAAGCACTGTCTAATTAGAAAGGTGTTTGGGTGATTTTAGGTCATTTAGGTGTTGAGAAAGAAGAGGATGGATAGAGTCGCCTAAAAGAATGAGTGTGTAAATGAAAAGAGAAGTCCGATGGCTATAGGCTTTCATGTCACCTGGGATTACATAAAATGGCCAGGGCCTCTAGGGACTCTAAAATCCAGTCTATTACTGGCATTTTCTCTCCTGCTCTGCCTGGGGCAGATCCTGCCTGGGGCAGATCCATCATCCTTACATGCAGTGTAAGTTGCACAGATCCAGTGACTTCACTGCCTTCCCATGCTGACTTCCACCCAGCGAGAACGTGGGTTGGTGAAGCGCCAGCCGGTCCCATTTTAAAAATCAACAGGGCCTTTCTTGGCTGCCTGAAACATCTTTTCCACAGCCGCCCTCCTCCGTCTCCTCGCTTCTCCCTATCCCTGTGCAGCGGTGGGCAGGCTGCTCCACCGCAAGGCAGCGCATCCAGCCTTCCCAGAGCTGCTCCATCCCTCCCTCCCTTCCTCCTCCCCCCTTCCCAAGGCCGCCCGGGCCTCCCCGTGTGGAACAAGCCGGGCTGTGTGTGCCGTCCACAGGCAGCTTCCCAGCAGCTGCAACAAAAGCCGTGTTCATAGCGGGGCTGGACCACATATGGAGCCGGAGTGCGGCGGCTGCAGAGCGGCCCCGAGCATTGAGGGCTGTTTAAAGAGTGAAAGAGAGAGGCGGCAAAGAGAGGGAGCTGTTATATATATATATATATATATTTATAAAAAAAAAAATACTTGAGCCCGGTGCAACAACGGAAACCTTACAGTTTACTTTTAAAAATTCAGTGCTTCCTTGTGAGAGGGCAGAACAGCTGGGCCTGTGTGTGCGGGAGCAGGGCTGCGGGCGCTGCCTGTGTGCACAAGGGCGGGTGTGTGAGCGGCCGCCTCGCCTCCGCTCTCAATGGACTTACAGTATAAACCTAAAGAAGCTTTTTGTTGGCCCCATGAATAGGCGGGGGGTTTTGTAATGCTCACCGTGCAGCTTTTTTAGGGATGCTTCGCACCGAGATTTTTCCCTTCGTGAGCTTTTCGTTGGGCTCTCATTTGTAATAAAAGTTTCCATTTCTTCCCTGCACATCATTCTGCCTCCCCAAAGATTACTCAGTAAAAAAATAGAAGAGGGAGGATGGGAAGCAATGATGGGAAATATGAGGATCATTTCACTTTGGCCCCCAAAAACCTGCGCTTTGGCTGCTGAAGTGCCTGGAGGTGTTAAGCAGGAAGACCATGGATGGCCTCACTTAGATTCCCCTGCTTTACAAGCCCAACCACTGTGTGGCAATCAGCTTTAATTAGCTAAACTCCAGACAGCTTTAGCCCATCAACTGGGACAGCTGGAGCTGTGTTAGACCCCCTTAACGAGATGAATATAAGACAGATCATGTGAGACAAGTAGGGTGATTGTAGAGGGAGTTTAGAAGTCCATGGTCTTCCATTTCTGCTAAGCTGAAGGGGCCTGTGAGCTGTTTCTGTGGCTCTGCCTTTCCCTAGGACTCACTTAGGAGGAGAACTTGCTAAGTTTGGAAGATGAAGGAGCAGGCTGAGCCAAGGGCACAGGAATGGCTCTACAGAGAGGAGCAAGCCAGGGGTAAAGGAAGGGGAAGAGAAAGCCTCGGATGAGAAGTTGTCTGGGCTTTTGCCTTTATAGCAATTCTCTGTGCTAATCAAGGCATGTCAGTCTGTGCCTCTTTCCACACTCCAGGACAAGCTGTGGAAGAGCTGGGCCTCTTGTAGTAGGAGGAACCTTTGGAGAGACCTGAGTTTAACTTGAATGCTGGGTCCTACCTTGCTGCTCAGCTCCCACCTCGGTTGGCAGAGATGTTGCTGTGCCCTAAGGGTTTTGTGGCTTATGTTGGCCAGTAAGTGTGATCACTGTGAAGGATTCTGGTGATGGATTGTCCTGGGAAGGTCTACACTGGTTGGTCTGGGAGTTGTACTTGCTGTTGCAGTGAATGAGTCACTGCAAATCATGGGGAAGTGGATGGTCCTTTGTGCTACCATGTTACTGTTTAATTAAGAACATCCTAAGGATGTTCTTAAGTCCTCTGGTGCTATGTAGGTGTTGAAAGGAACTCAACATGGTTATCTTCCATGCTCAGCAATGGATAGAACAGATCCCAGAAGACAGGCACTTGGTTTAACAGAAACTGCCTTGGGCAATGCAAGATTAAAAAGGGACACATGTGAGAGGAACCACAGTGTTGCACAGACAAAGTGATCAGGACAGGAAATTGTTTCTGGTGGAGTAGGAAAGGAAATGCTCATAAGTTAGGCCTGAGAGGAGTAGAACTGTCTATTAAGCCATGCCCAATAAACCTAGCTTACATTAGTGGGAGAATATGGAATGTAAATACTCATGCTTCAAGGCACAAGCTAACCACTAAATGCCTAGTGTTAAAAAAAACTTCCTCCTCAGCAATTTATTCCATATTTTTGATCATGAGAACTTTGCTTGGAAGCTGGTGATATAGACCTTATCCAAGACAGGATATTGGCCTGGACGCACCACTGATTTGATCTGGCCTGGATGGATCATTAGTTTTTATCTGGTCTGGCAATTTCCTTGCCTCTTTAGCTTCTGAGGTGCCCTTGGTCAGTACTGGTCAGAGGACTTGGGTTTTATTAGCAGTAATGTAGAAAACCATGGAGGAACAAAAGAAATTGTGGTAACAGAAGATACAGATTTGGTTAAATAAGCAAGGGGTTTAGATTGGAGTAATCATAAAGTCCAAACAATCCTCAGGGAAAGCAAGAAAGAGCCAAGCAAAAACTCCTGATTGAGGTTAGGTCCCTGTCTGAGAAGGGGAGGAAAAATATGTAAAGAAAAGGTGGAAGCCAGCAGCTGACAATAGGTGAAAATGTGGTGCTGATCCCTTCAGCTGGAAACCTCATTTGTCATTCACACACCTGTAGTCGACAAAATCCTGTTGCTCCTGCCGGGATCTCACACAGGTTCAGGAGTAACTACCTTTCCGTGGCCCTGGGAATCTCCTGTTGCTGCAGGTGCTTGCACGAGGTAAGGGCAGATGCAGTAGCTTTGCTGGTGTGAACCTATTGACTTCAGAGGATTACTCTGGATTAGCGGTGCTCTGGTGCAGCAGTGGATCTGAGCATAATTAACATTACGTCATGTGTACCACAGCTTCAAGGCTGAAATAATCACGTAGTTCACATATTGGAAACTGCAGGATTGTTTCCACATAAATGATTAACTGCTGCTTTTACTTACCCCATGAAAAAAAAACAGAGTTTCTGTGGTGTTTGGTGTAGAAATAATACCCTGTACCTCTATAGCGCTAGGCTTCAAAGCAATTCCTCAGTGCTGCACCATAAAGAATCCTCTCCTGTAATAACTGCTCTGAAAATGATGTCTTTTCCTCTGCTGTAAATTATATTGTACAGTTACTGCTATTGCTGCTGTTACATTCAGTTTGGCTAGTAAATAATATTCTTTCCCTACCACTGTATCTGGGGTTTAAATAATACCCTGTACTCGTGTACAACTTGGCATGTAAGTGTCACCCTAATCCTGCATGGTAGCCTGGAATACGTAGGATATCTTGCTGCTGTAGAGCAAATTGCAACTTTCCTCTCTGCAGTACTTGCCCTCTAAGTATTACCTTGCTGCTGTATATGGCATTATTGTATAAATAATACCCTATAGCCTTGTAGTAATTGATATGTAAGCAATACCCTCAAAGTGCAGGGTGCTCGGTCTGCTAATACTGCCTATTAGAGCAGCATGGGAAAGACTCTCCGCTCAGCGTGGATGTCACTTGTCACCGTTGCTTGTGTCTCCTCTCCAAGCACAGGGCCCTCAGCAGTGGCAGCTGCAGGACTGGAGCTGTCCTGCCAGGATTGCTGGGAAGTCAGCAGGGAAAAGGGCCACCCTTTTGTTGGGCTGCCTTTCTTTGGAGTAATATTGATTATTTAGGTAATGACCCCATAGATCTCAACAAGTGGATGTGCATGGGCTTGACTCTCTAGGAGAACCTTCAAATGCTGTTGGGAGCCATCAGATAACATCCTGTCTCTCCTAGGGCAAACATCAGAGATCTTGACCCCTTTTGGTGTCCTTAAGGGCTACAAGGCATGGTTATATGGCAGGGTAAAATGATTCTGAGCCTCCTTTAATGCTGAGAAAGCCTTAGGAGTCTAGTTTGGTGCAGGGCAGAAGGATCTTCATCACCTTTACCACCCAGCTCTATTTGGATTTATTGAGTGTTTTGAAACTCCTGGGTTACTCCTGGTGCATCCTTGATACTAAGGAGATGTGTAGTGTTGTACCCACTTCATGTGTATAACTTTTCATGTATTTATATACCAGGAGGCTTCCATGTGTCCTATTACACTTTTCTAAAGTAGTGAACACAGTTTGGGACTTTAAGGATAGAGTACCAAGCTCCTTTTTTCCAGCTTTTCTTCAATTCATATCTTCCTTCTGCTCTTTGCTAGGCAGTTCTATAAAATTGCCATTGTCAGTTCACTTAAAACTGGCCTCCTACTGCCTTTAAGCCCATCAAGATGATTTAAACCCTGAGCCTGCTGAAAATTGTGCTCAGCCTTTTCTTTCACGGAGGTAACAGCCCCTTGCTCCCTCCGTAGGCTCTGCAGCAGCTCCTTGTTCACGAGGAGCTGGAGAGATGGTGCTTGGTCCTGGATTGCACATTTGGGTTAAACACAGAAGGCTGAGTTTTTCTTGCACTTAAATATCTGCATCTTTCCCATGCTGTAGGCTCAGCATAATGTTGAAGCTTGACTCATGCCTTCACTGTCTATATTGGTGACACTTAAGTGGACACACACTGGTTGGCATCTTTCCTTTGATTCTGGCCCAAATTGTTACCAATTTGTTCTCTTTTCCACCCTGATAGCTCTCTATTCTGCAAACAGTCATCTGCTTCTCTGTAGCTATGCAATGCCTCATCCTTGAGAGGTGCCTCTTATCTGTGAAATTAGTGCAATTACACAATAATACTTTGATTTAGGGAATCAGTGTCATTAGTCACTCAAATGGCTGATTGAATTTATTTCCCTTAAAATTGCCCTTTTCCGGCAGTAGCTCTAGGGATTCAAGGCCACATTTTATAAAAGAAGCCAAGTGCCCAAAGATACAGAGAAGCACTGCTGCAAATTTCATTAAATGCCTAACTCATCTATTTGCATCTCTAATTTTTGAAATATCTTGGGCAATTTAGCAGGTTATCAGTCTTTTACTGAACCTTTTTAATAGCTTTAGAAATCTTAGGGCATCCTTTTGATGGCTTTTACCCACTACAGTTCTATCAGTTCATAATTACAGTCTTTTAAAGGTCAATTCAGAAGCCATCTGTTAGTTTTGTCACCAGACAGCAAAACACCTTTCTCCTCCCCAAAACGCTTGCCTAAGCTTTCCAGTCTCTTCTACAACCTCTTTACCTTCCATCTACACTCAGAATGGTAGGAATGAGATGGCAAGGAGGCAGCACAGGACTCATAGCCCAGGAAAGAGAAAGTCCAAGGCAGCTCTTGGACATGTTCGATATCACAACAGGGCTTGGGACGTCCAAGGCCTTGACTGCAAGGCCTGGGATCTGCGTGGCCTGTGTTTTGAAGGCCAGAGCTCACAGCAGCTTCTTGCTCTGCCTGCTCGCTGGCATTAAAATCATTAGCTTTCAAAGTATGACTCATCTAATCATATTTGCCAGAATGTTCATTCTGATTGTCAGAGAATATGATTGTTTTGAACATTTAACTGCCAGTTAGTTTTACTGGACATGGCTCCTATTTTGTAGCTTAATTTTCTCAGTCACAGCCATGGGATTGCCGCAGTCTGTAGACTGTTCTGTTTAACTCCTAAAGGCTGCATATTATTAAAGCCAGTTCTTGTGTTATGTGTAAAAGCCAAGCAGTTTTCTTTGCAGTATTGCCTTATGGAATTAATTCTTCCATCTGAAAGTAGACTCTTCTGTACAAACTTGTGGGATTTAGACTTTTTTGAGAGCTCTCTATTTTGAACTTATTAACAGTTACATGTCTAGACTAGGTTTTAATACCAGAACTTTAGTTCTAACCTTATTAACCTCAGAGATAAATTGCATGGTTGCTATTTATTCCAGTGGAAAATTGATCTGACCACTAGATAATTTACTTGCCTCTCTCATTGGGAGAATTACAAGATAACTATTAAAAAGGAGATTAAAAAAAGTTTTTATACCTCATATAAAACAAGCTTTATTTTAATTTCTGTAGTTTCTTTTGTTCTGATTTATTTTAAATATCAATGTGACATGTCCCAGTATTGGAGCCCGTATCTCTTCCATAAATGCCAAAGCATATTTGATGGTTTGAAACACTTTGCTAGGCAGTTATTTTGCCTACAAGAGGGTCTGTGTTGGTGCCTTTCTGTCCCCCCAAAATGTGGGTACTGCTGGTTGAAAACTGTTCCACATACATCTGGAAAAATCACATTTTCCGTTGCCCTTACAGAATGTTTCACCAAATACTGGGCTACATTTTGGCTCTCTCTCCAAACCACATCTCATGCATAGGAATTTATTTGCCTCAGAAAACTTTGTATTCCTATTTAATTACTGTTTGGGTTTCCTTCATACTTCACTTTCTCTTTTTGAAGGTATGACTTAAGGACTTTGCTTATTAAACTGTAGATTGGGACTTAATGTCGCCGGCTCTCCAAATGTCTGTGGCTTAGGTTAAGGCAAAACTTCTTTCCTTTAGCAGTCTGCACCTCACAGATTTTATATTTTGTGTAAGAGCTCCGCTCTTATTCAGGATTCCCATGGGTTCCCCAAATTCACATTTGTGTTCTCCTGACTTGGTCAGCAGCGAATTTTGTAGGACTGAGATCTCCAAGGTAGGAATTGTGTCTGTCTGGTGGGATAATACAGTGGGGCCCTGAGATCTGAGCTATAATGAAGTGATTATAACATCTACTACCCCTAGGTTGAAACTAATTTTCGAGACGCTAATTGCCTTGCTCTCTTTCACTGTCACATCATTATGGTCTCTTAAGTAATATATCCTTATGTACTTTTAAAAATATGTTATTAGGTAGTACTCAGCATATAGGTTATGTACATTCAGGTCAAATTAGGCAGATTTGCATGACTAGCAGTATGAGTGGGTTTTGAAAATGGTCAAAGTTTGGCTACTCAAGTCCACTATTTCAGTTCTGTAGCCTTGTTTTACTGTGTCCTGGAGACTATGAAGGGATTCTGTTTTTTTTTTTTTTTTTTTTTTTAAAAAAAAGGCT
>JAUBOD010000175.1:721030-734091 GCA_032353885.1 Nothura maculosa
CGTCAGATTTAAGGTATGACCTGCACAATCTTTTACATGTTACTTTAGAATGAGAGGATTTTTTCCCCTTACTCCATCGACCCCCATCATCCATGCTTTCAACATCCGCATTTACTTGAATAAATCCCTGTATTTACCAGAACTACTGCTCAAAGCAGCTCTTTGCTCCTTGTTGTGCACTCAGACATTCCGCTAGGGACAGCACAGAGCCGTAAGGTGCTGCAGCATGGAATCATTGCGGGAATGCTGGGATTTTGGTCCAAGACATTCTCAGCACAGTGGATCTTATGGAGCCTCAGGATTAGATCTCTTTGGTGAGCTTAGGGGAGTGGAAAATGGAGATGAGGATTGCAAATGGCACCCTGAGGAGTAGGTTGGGTTTCTTACTGGCAGAGAGTCAAGACTTTGGCAGAATACACCCAAAATGTTGTTGTTGTGGTTTGTTTAACCACTGCTAGCAAGTCCCTGCCCCTGGCCTTTTGTGGGAGAAGTTTTTTTCCCCTACGACTAAGCCAAACTGTGAGGATACTGCTGGTTCCAGCTGTTGTCATATGAGGTTTTTTTTCCTTATGGCAGGTTGCACAAAGTATAAACGAGATCAGGATTACATGCACTTGTCTTAGCTTTTGGGACAAAGTCAGTTTTATCTACTTGGGTCTGCGATGTGTAATTAGTGCACAGATGAACGTGTACACAGATGAACCAGCATGCTGAAGCACGTGGAAGTGTGTGAAGCATGTGGAAATAAGAGTAACACCTGGATAGGACTCTGAACAACGCCAGCTTGTTGTACGCATGGATCCTAGAAGTCTTTTCAGCCAGCCAGCAGCTTTTGGGTTTAAATGTGTCTGTTTCCATGCTCTAAGATATTTCTGTTCTTCAGTAGGTAGTCTAGACTGAGGGCTCCTCACCTCTCTTGGCTGGTGAGTTTATCACATCATGCTAGGGGCTGTTCAGCTTCAATTGATTCTGGCAAATCCCGAGCCTACTGAAGGGTACCTGGTTTAAGGAGCCTGGAGAAGTGAGAGCTTTTATTTAAGGTAAGGTTAGAGTAGGTGTGACAGCTGCTGGGAGAACCTCCACTACTCTTCTCATCAGTAGGGCACCACTACTGCCCTGGGGGTCCCGTAGCAGTCTGGAGAGAACATGGGAAATCATTTTCCAGGATTCAATTCAGCTTTGTCTTGTCATTTCTCCTTTTATCCAGAAGGTAAGAATGGAGGATATTCACTAGCACAGGTAGAAGTCAACTGAATCTATTCCAAAACCTCAGCTTCTTTCAGGGTGACAGGTTTTGGTTGCAGTCAGGTTGGTCTGTAGTGGAAGCAGTCACCTCTTCAAGGAAGATTCTCGATGTTCTGTGTCCTTCTTGGATGCATCCCTCTAAATAAGAATATTCTTCAGAGATTCGACTTAAGTTTCCTCCTAGAGCTTAAAGTCTGTGCCAAAATGAAGCTGTGTCTGCTTCAAGGGCTTTGCAATGCCTCACGTATTAGCAGTGATTAGTGTGTAACCTGGAGATGTTCCCCAAGATACAGATTAATCTCTTAGCCCTGTCCTCTGCTATTTAGCTCATTCCTGAGTCTCCTTCTTACTGTCTGACAGTGCCAGAGGCTGCCTATCATATGCAGAGCTGGCTTAGATTGAGCAGAGATGGGTGTTAATTTTACGGGATGTGTTTTTGCCTGTGATCCTACAAGACAGTTAAAAATATGTGAGGTAATTATTCATAAACATGATTCTTTGTACTGCCTAGAGCCAGGCAAGATGAATAATACAGGGGCAGGGATCAAAACACTGACACATTCATATTCATAGATCTTAATGTCAGAAGGGACCTGTGGGTTTCACTCATTTACCTCTGTATTGAGTCCACTAACTTGTTTGCCTTGCCCATATTTTCTAAAGAAGCATTTTGGTCTTGGTTGGAAGCCACAAAGGGGCAGAAACTTCATTGTCTCCCTTGATAGCTGTTCCAATGATCCATCACCCTCTGTTAAAATGTGGGCATTTCTTCCATTTGAGTTTCCTTGGTAAATGGTCCCTCAGTATTCTTTCTTATTGGGCCTTTTTGTTAGATTATAGTCCTTTAATACCAGCAGTTTCTCCTTAAAATATGTATTTATATATATTTATAGTCAACTTTGCTTCTCAGTCTTGTTTTTGTTCCAAAACCGAGTCTGAGCTTCCTAGTCTCCCCACATAAGTTATTCCTTCCAGCCCTCAAATCCTTGCTAGTGGATGTGTTCTGCACCATCTTTTCCAGTGTCCTTATGCCACCCCAGAAGAGGATTCCAGTCTCTTACCACAGACACACACAGAGGTATTCCTGTTTGCTTTGCAGTCAAAGGATGGCATTAGCCATCCTGAGTCACTGCTTTTTGGGACAAAACGTCCCATTTTCCAAGCATATTCTTCATCCCATGTTCTTAAGTGTATATTTTTTATTTGATTCAAATATAGTATGCTTAGAAAAATGCTGTACCTAATATTGACCCCTCCAGAGGTCCATTAGATACCTCAGACAACATCAGTGTCCCTCGGATGACTCTCTTTAGAGACCTGCTGTTGAGACTTCTGTTGTTTATTGTATTACTGGCATTACAAATCCTAGCAGTCTGGAACTCTGTTAAATCAAACACTGTTAATTACAATAAATGAATACAATTACAATCCAGCCTTCCAAACATGCAGGTAGCCTTATCAGACAAACTTGCCATCATACAAACAAATAAAATCAATTTTGGCAGCATCTGTTTTCTCTACTAGAACCTCAGCTAAGATTAATATTATTCTTATTCTTTGGTACACAATGAATTGTACACACAAATGTTTCAGCTTTTCCATTATTTCGTGTGGAATTGATGTCAAGCAAAACATGCTGTATTTATGAGGCTCATCTTTGTATATCTTTTTGGACTATTGGCACAGTGCTTCCCTATCTGGGACATGCCCTAGAGCTCCAACCCAGATTATAAATGAACAGCAGCAGGCCAGCAGTTTCCTCAGCACACTCCTTAAGGACTCCAGGGTATGGGTGTTTGGCCAAGCTGACTTCACACTGTTATCTGGAGCAGATGGTGTTTCCTATTCTTCTGGCTTGTTAATGAGCAGAAGGCTCCTCATCGTTCCTCCTAGCCCGTGCTTTGGTTCATTCCCTGGCTATTTTCTGGATAAGAGCAATGAGCAACTTGGGGCCTTTCTGTAACGTTGCAACATGATGGACAATGTTCTTCTAGTGATGGCCAGTACCGTGGCTGGGGTTGCTTTGGTTCATATGATGCTGATTATATAGATGCCATTCCTGACCAGAGGGACCCCCAAGCGTTCACACCACTGCACGATGAAAGGTTGTGCTGCACTGTACAGGATATGGTTTATTTTTGGCCCTTGTGGGTACTTAATGGCCTTTTTCTGCTAGGTTGTTAGGTGTGTATTCAGGATATTCCCTGTCAGCTGCAGCCAGCTGGGATCCTTCTAGATCATAAGAGTCAAATGGCCAATATTTGGACAGGTGACCTCAAAGGAAACTTGTGATTCAGTAGGTGGGGCCCTTCCCGATGAGTCAAAGCTGAATCAGTACTGAATGTTGTGCAGAAAGATGCTGTGTTGTGGAATGACACTTTTTTTATTTGAAATATTAAAACTGACCTGAGCAATTGGGGCTATTTAAAGTCCTATGACATTATGCATAGGAATGATTATGAATGATAATCGAGTTAGGATTAATTTCTTTGACCTCCCTATGTTGCTTCTGCCATTTGGAGTCAGGAGGACCCTGCTTTCTTTTCCTAGAGTTTCCTCAAGTAGTAGGTGGTTCTGCCTAGTTTGGAGATCCCAATAGGATTATTAATGGAGTTAAGTCATGCCCAAAATCAGATCCTGCAGGTTTCTTGTAGATATATGCGTTAACAGTTAGGCTACGCATGCTGTCAGTGTGAGAAATTGGTACAAAGCATTATAACTTTTGACTTAAAAGGAGGAGATTTCCCTTCAGAGCATTTTAAGGTGCAAAAAATGCATCCAGTTGTCTGTTCTAGGAACGAGGACTGGCTTGGCTCTAGGATGCTGGTAATGGGCAGCCCCTGCTCTGAGGGGAAGGGTCTGCTAGTCCATCTGGAGTAAATACAAAACAAGTGGAAAGAGCTGTTTCCAAATTGTCTTTGTGCCCCACAAGGAAGATGGGATCACGAGGGAGATAACGGGAAAGCAACATAGTCGGTCATCTATAATAACGCTTGAGCCTGTCATGAATAACAGAACATCGTATTTATTTGTCTAAAGGACCGATTTCCTGGAGGAAGATGCATTTCAGGACCATGTGTTTGCCCAAGGCCTAAATTTCACCGCCAGTCGCATACAGGAATGTTAAGGGGTGACTTGACAGCATTAAGCAGCTGGACTAGTGGCTCCCTTAGCAGCCTCCACAGCTCTCCCTTCCACACGATTGTACCACCGTCATAAAACCTTTCTCCCTGTGTTGTTTCTTGCAGATAAACTATGACCACTTTACTATTGGTGTTTGTGTGTTTGCAAGTCATCACTGCCGCCGTCTCTGTGGAGCTCTCAGGTATGTGCTCCGAGGTGCAGGACGCTGGGGCTGAGCAATGTGCTGCACTCTGGTCCTGTGCTCAACCATGGACAGCTAGACTTGCTCCATACACAGGACCATGTCTTTGAAGGGCTGTTTTACAATAATGTCATTGCTCTTGTGCCCAAGGAGCAAGGGAGACAGTTCCAGACAGGTATATTGATAGGGAAACTAAAGGAGCTAAAGCATTCCCCTTTCTTAAGCCCTCTCTGGAGTGATATTACATCATGGTGTGTAGCTGCACTGCTGCAGAGCCCTTCACTGCCTTCATGTCTGCAGCTAGAACTGCTCCTAGCTCCTAAAGGCAACCACAATACAAGGGGCACTGTTGCAGCTTCCATTTCTACAAGTTATCTAAACCAAAATAATAATAATAAGGCGGCTGCCGGAATACAGGTGCAGTTTTACAAAGCAGAGAGGGTCCTTGGAACATTGAAAGCACTGGAGTTTGGGTATAAAGAGTAATCGTTGTACATCATCACTGATGTACATCATCACTGATGTAACCATTGCTTTGTTTGGGAACTGGCAGACAATAGTGATGGTCTGGAAGTGAAGATTCCTGAGCAGTCTCCCCTGCGTGTTGTCCTGGGAAGCTCCCTGAACATCCCTTGTTACTTCAACATCCCTGAGGAAGATGACATGAGTGCTCTGCTGACCCCACGGATCAAATGGAGCAAGCTCTCAAATGGGACAGAAGTTGTCTTGTTAGTGGCTACCGGTGGGAAAATCCGACTCAACATGGAGTACAGGGAGGTGATCTCCTTGCCCAATT
This sequence comes from Nothura maculosa, assembly GCA_032353885.1. Classification (NCBI taxonomy): domain Eukaryota; kingdom Metazoa; phylum Chordata; class Aves; order Tinamiformes; family Tinamidae; genus Nothura; species Nothura maculosa. The sequence goes on from JAUBOD010000175.1 coordinate 726,397, forward strand.
ACCCTGCCATCCCCACCGATGCCACCTTGGAAATCAAGGCACTAAGATCCAACCACACTGGGATTTATCGCTGTGAAGTGATGCATGGGATTGAGGACAGAAAAGACACCATAGAGGTCCTAGTAAAAGGTGAGCTCCTGCCTTTCCTCTTGCCTCTTAGCATCAGATTGTCTGGAAGACAAAAGCTACAGGGACAGAAGGAAGTAAGAAGCTATGGGGACAGGAAAGATGCTGCTCTTTCCATAGCTCTAAGCCCTTTCAATCAGGTCACAGACAAGGCCACAGCCAGGTAAGGAGAAGCCATGAGCCAGGCATACAGTTTAGCAAGTCAGAGCAGACTAAACAAAGCAATAAATGACTCAGCTGGGTGGAAGCTGAGTTATAGAGGTTGCAAGGCCACCAGGTTGGCAGGAGGTGCTACTGGAGAGGCTGGGTTATTGCTCGAGGTGGGAAGCATGCAGAGGGCTATGTTTTGCTATGACCAAGCATTTTAGGAGATGGGATGCCCTCAGCTGGAGTTCTGGTTCGCTCTGGAGAAAAAAAATCTGTAGTCTTGCAAGGCCCATCCTAGTAATAGGCGGATAAAAAACAGTTATATTTTCTACAATCCTTATCAAGGCTTTAACTTTCCCTGGCCTTTCCTTCAATACCTACACTGAGACTGTTTTCACTACAGCCTTTAACCAGAAGTTTTTTGGCTGGTCACGTGCACTAGAGGATATGTCTCATGGTAGAGGACTGTGAGTCCCTTCATTGCTGCCTAGTGAATTTTCACCTTGACTTATTAACACATCTTGATTTTTTCCCAGGATCACAGGGAGCAACCTCTGTTCTAGGCAACCAATGTATTCCACAGGGCAAGTGTCCTGTGACATGAGCCCATCAAATGGCCCGTGGTTGAGATACTCAAAGATAATCACCATAAATAGTGCATCATTCCAAGTTAGAATGCAGTTTCTTTTCTCTGGTTCCCAAAGTTATTTGGAAGGAAATGGAATTATTCTGCTCTGGCAGACATGTAGGAGTGACAGCCTTTGTGTTTTTCAGGCGTTGTATTCCACTACAGAGCAATCTCCACGAGGTACACCTTGAACTTTGAGAAGGCAAAGCAGGCCTGCATCCAGAACAGTGCTGTCATTGCTACTCCTGAGCAGCTGCAGGCTGCCTACGAGGATGGGTACGAGCAGTGTGATGCCGGCTGGCTGGCTGATCAGACTGTCAGGTAAGGAAAACCACAGGATGGGGAAGAAAGTGGTTGGATAAGGGCTTTTCGGAAGAGGACACTGCCTGAGGAAGGTTCAGAAACAGTTGCTAAATAACAGTTGTCATGATTATTAGTGTATGAAGGGAGCTTGTGTGCTGCAAGCCATTTCCTGCCTGGAGGGGAAATGCTGTTACCTCGGTCCTCCTCACCTAGGGGTGGTTACTGAGTATTCAGTGGCTTAATCCTGATCTTCCATCCTCCATGAATGAAGCAGATGCCATGCTAAGACCAAAATATGTGACTTATCCATCCTGTGCATCTTCCACTTGGGAAGCATCTTGTCCTCATGTCTTTGGCTGGTTCTCTCAGGGACCTTCTGTGCTCAGGACCATGAGAGGGGAGACAGGACAGTAGATCTTGTCCCTTCTCCCCAAAAAATAGAACAAATAAACAAACAAAACACACATAAAGCATTGCCTTACCCGCCTCCTCCTTACTGTGCTGTGATCCATGGCTCTCTCCAAGCTTTGATGTGGACGTGGGAGTCCTGCCCGCCCCACGCACTCTCTTTCTCCCCCTCAGGTACCCCATCCACCGTCCCCGAGAGCGTTGCTACGGTGACAAGGATGAATTTCCCGGAGTGAGGACGTATGGTGTCCGGGAGACAGATGAAACCTATGATGTTTACTGCTACGCAGAGCAAATGCGAGGTGATTTGAGGCTTTTCTTAGTAGAAACAATAGCGGATAAAGCTCTGATCGTGCCTGTAAGTACAGAGTGGGGCAGGTTCAAGATGGAAAAGCACATCCCTCACCAAGGCCAGGCAATCTCCACGGGCTCTTTGTTAGACCATGGGCAATTTTCATGTCAAATGACTAACACTACAGAGGGTGGTGTCAGTCTAACCTCCACTGGGAGATATACCACCCTATTTGTTGTTAATCATCATTCAAGGGTGGGTGTGATATTCAGAGGTATTTGTCACTTATGCTTACAGCAAAGATCCACCAAAACGCTCAGCACATCAGAATTGAAAGTGTCCTTTATCTTCCTTTTTGTCTTGTGACTCCAGCTAGTTTTGTGTTTTGCTCCAATTGATTCACTCTAAAATTCCCTTTCTTTTGGTCTCTATAGCTTGTCACCCACACATAGTTGAGGTTCCCCTGCAATACTGAGAAATTCTCTCCTAGTCAGACTCTCAAGAGAAAGGGAAGAGGACAGAAAGGGAACTGGAGTCAAACTCTACAGCTAATCCCTGTGTGATTGTGTGATTCCAGGTAAAGTCTTCTATGCCACCTCCCCGGAGAAGTTCACCTTCCAGGAAGCCTTTGACAAATGCCGCAGTCTGGGCGCCCGTCTGGCCACCACCGGGGAGCTGTACCTGGCGTGGAAGGACGGCATGGACGTGTGCAGTGCGGGCTGGCTGGCGGACCGCAGCGTCCGCTACCCCATCTCCAGAGCACGGCCCAACTGTGGAGGAAACCTGGTGGGCGTGCGCACGGTGTACCTGTATGTCAACCAGACGGGGTACCCTCATCCCCACTCTCGCTACGATGCCATCTGCTACAGTGGTGAGTGCGTTGTATTAGTGGGACTGAGAAGTGAAGGTGTGTGTAGCTGGAAAATGTTACTGGAAAAAATAGAGAGGGGAAAACAGTCTTAGGTAGAAGGCCTAGCTTTAAAACAGTCTTAGGTAGAAGGCCTAGCTTTGTCTCCCTGGCTCTTCTCTGCCCAACTGACACCTGCAGCATTTCCAGAGGTTCCCTACCTCCCTGATGTGTTTTATGCTGCTCTTTACATTGCATTCCTCACTGCAGGTTGATCTGTTTAATAAGGTATTAAGCAGGACTGCCCAATGTTCTCCTAGCTGCAGAGGATGAGACTAGAGCAGGAAAGGGATTTGGGAGGAGAAAGGCAGGAGCAATGGACTTGTTAAAAATTATTTATGATGACCTCGACTGCCTTGGTGATGGGGGTAGCATGCTTATATGTGGTGAGTTCTTAAGTCCTTGCCACATAATTATTCTGTTGGTAGACCAGAAGGAGACAGTGATCCTGGTGTGACTTCATACATTTGCTGTGAAGAGCTACTTGCCTTTCCATAAATCACTCAACATCTCAGATCTGCCGTGGAGGTTATCCAAGCACCTCTACTTTCCCTTGGCCATCTTGAGTTCCTTGTAGTAGGTGCTAGAGGTCAGTGCAGACTCGGATTTGGGCAAGGTGTTCCCGGGAATGAGACTTGGGAGAGGAACAAGGAGAGTCCTCCTCATTTACCAGTTCTGTCCGTGGTGACTCATTGCCTCTGACTTATGAACATGCTCTGGCACTGGAGTTGCAAAGACACAATGGAGTAAGGAATCAGTAAGAATTTATTTTACAACAACGTCATGATTTTCCCACAGAGCCAGCAAATATCCAGCTTCTTCTCTGAGGCAACAACCATCCCAGTATATCCAAACCTTGCAAGACTGACCACATCCACTGTAATCATTTCTTTGTCTCTTGATTTTAGGTGATGATTTTGAAGCACTAGTCCCAGTGCAGTTTACTGATGAGGTGGGAAGTGAGCTGGGCAGTGCATTCACCATCCAGACTGTCACCCAAACTGAAGTCGAGCTACCTCTGCCACACAATGTCACACAGGAGGAGGCTCGTGGCAGCATCGCTACCCTGGAGCCCATTGAGATCACACCCACTGCCACTGAGCTCTATGAAGGCTTCACCGTTGTGCCCGAATTCTTCCCCACTGGTGTCACAGCAGAGACAGCTTTCCCTGAAGAAGAAAATGTGACCACAGAAGAAGTCACACAAGGGTGGACTATGCCTGAAGTTGTCACAACCTCAGTTTCAGGCACTGCCTTCACCACTGGAGCAGCAGAAGTGAGCTCAGTGGAAGAGGCCTTTGGGGTGACTGCCACACCAGGACTGGAGTCTGCCTCTCCATTCACAGTGGAAGATCAGATTGTACGAGTGACGGCCTACCCTGATGTTGCTCTCCTCCCTGAGCAGCCCATTTCTCCCACAGGTAGGTCACCAGGACTCCAAGTCTGAAGGTCTGTTTCTTCTAGGCTCAGCTGTTCAGCTGAAAGCAGGCTGAGCTTCCTCCAACTTGGAGTGCCTCCAGCTCTGCCTGCTGGGGAGGTTGTCAGGACAAGCTGATTGTCTGCTTCAATGGGACAGGAAGAGCGATGAGAAGGCTATGGGCTGCCTCATCATGTGCTGGAAAGAGCTGAACTGTCTGATGCTTGGAGCTGCAGCAGTCACACTCTAATCCCATGTACACCCTGCTATAGGAAAGGGGAAAGTCAAGATAGCAAAATCCTCAAAGAGCGCTAAAGAGGTGCCCAGGGCATTGTTCTTGAGAACAAAGCTCAGTGAATGACAGATCTCCATGAAAAGGGATTCGAGGGACTCTTGTCCTTGCAGGGGCAGATCCTTTCTGGCCACCAGTCTTGGTGGAGGGTACGGGGGTTATGTATCCTGTGTATCAATGTTTCTTCGCCTTTCCCCAGGTGTGGTGTTTCACTATCGTGCTGCCACCAGCAGATACGCCTTCTCCTTCGTGCAAGCCCAGCAGGCCTGCCTGGATAACAACGCAGTCATTGCCACCCCTGAGCAGCTCCAGGCTGCCTACGAGGCTGGCTTTGATCAGTGTGATGCCGGCTGGCTGCGGGACCAGACAGTCAGGTAAAACGAAGAACAGAACCTTTGAAATGAATATTCCACCATGTACTTGAGGCTCTACTTGGTATATCCTGCTCTTCTGTTCCTCATCAGCTGAGACTTTGCAACCTGTGATTGTCTAAGCACCATATTTAAGTGACCAATAGAACTATTCTCATTAACATATTTACATATTAACAACCCATGTTTACATCCTGAAGCAGTCAATTTTACCATATGGTTACGTGTTCTGGGAAAAAGGGGGAGAAGTTTGTATGCATTGCTTCAGGTTGTAGGTGCAAATTGAACTTTTTTCCAAGTCATGCTAAGGTCTCAGCACCTCAGAATGCCAAGTTTTTACATCCTGTTCCCAAGTACACCACTGAGACTCTTCATTTCAAGGGACGTAAGGTGGAATGTCCTCTCTTCTTTTGGTAGGTATCCCATTGTGAATCCCCGAAGGAATTGTGTAGGAGACAGAGAAGGCTCTCCAGGTGTGCGGTCCTACGGCATGCGTCCAGCCTCAGAGACCTACGATGTGTACTGCTACATTGACAGGCTAAAGGGTACGTTCTTCCCCTTCTCCTGAGGATTGCAGATGATCTTTACACCTGCACATGTATGTGTGTAAAGAGCAGACATGTTCCCCAAGTGCCATGAAGAAGTTCAGGGGCTCATACATGCTTTTTCTATTTGTTTTCCCTCAGGCGAGGTGTTCTTTGCAACCCAGCCATATCTATTCACCTTCCAAGAAGCTCAGGAGTATTGTGAGAGCCAAAATGCCACTTTGGCCTCTGTTGGGCAACTCCACGCTGCCTGGAAGCAGGGTCTGGACAGATGCTATGCTGGCTGGTTAGCTGATGGCAGCCTCCGATACCCAATAGTGACTCCCCGACCTGCCTGCGGGGGAGATGAGCCTGGTGTGAGGACCATCTACCTGCACTATAACCAGACGGGCTTCCCCGACCCACTGTCACGGCATCACGCGTTCTGCTTCAGAGGTACCATCCCACCCTTTGTAGTGCCCATATTCATAGACCTGCCCCTTCAGGAGTAGAATTTCATGAGAGGTTGGTCATCTGAGGAGTCCAGTCCGCACTAAGCAGGATTCACCAAAAAGAGCTGCTGCTTTGCCACTTCTGGGAACTGAGATGTCCTCCTGTTGTTCATAACAGTGCACTTATTGTCTTGAGAAACTCTCCAATGGAAAATCTCACTCAATTCCCTCTGCCTCCAGTTCTTCTATTTAGCTTATCTCACAATATGAGAGGCATTTCTGGGTTTTGTTTGTTTGCTTTTCATGGCTCATTATCTTGGTACCTAGAGCATTCATGGAGCTGTGCAATCTATATCTGAGATTACAAATTCTGACAGACTCCCTCCAATATCTTCCTGTCCCAGCTCTGCCATCTGTGGAGGAACCAGGGGTTACCTCATTCTTTGAAGAAGCTTTTGTAACCCAAGTGATCCCTGGAGTAGAGGGGGTACCTTCTGGGGAAGAAACAACTGTAGAGATGGAGCCTACCATTGAACCTGAGAATCAGACAGCTTGGGGAACAGAAGTCTTTCCAACTGACATATCGCTGCTCTCAGGTGAGTTGTTTTTTCCTGTCTCTCAAGTCACATCTGGCAGAGCAAACTTAGGACTATGAGCATTCCTAATATGAATGGACTATATCCATGCTGAAGAGAAGCCCCTCTGATTTCAGCTGAGGAGAAAGGAGGATGCTCACAGGACTCTCTTGCATAGAGTTGGTTCTTCAGCATGGCAGCCTCAGGTGCACTTCAGTGGAGTGTACTGGACAGTGTGGACGTACTCAGTTCCCTTAAGTGAAGGGAAGGTCTTCTTGCTCTCCTAGCTTTGTGCTTCACTGTGTAAAAGACCTGGAACTGAAACACAGTCTCACTTTGGAAAATTGGGGTATTTTTTGTTCTTTTGTTTCGTAGCTTTCATTGTATTAGCAAAGCCTGGGTTATTACTGTGTGACCTGGATAAACAAAGTTGCACATCTTGGGCATGTGTGCATGGTTACCAAAGGAAAAACTGCATGTTATTGAACGTCTTCCTAAAACTGAACTATTAACAGCCATCCCACCAGGCAGCAGACTTACTGCAGACCAACACAGAGCACTGGCAAGGCACCTCGTGCCAACATAAGATCGTGTGTCTGAGTGAGGCAGACAGGCTAGAGACAGATTTTAGTTTTGTATTCCAAGGAAGATGGAGGATGGAGTTACTATTGTGGTACAGAGCAGCACCAAGCTTCTTTTCCAAATGTTATCTTAAAAGAAGCAATAGTTTTTTGGTTTTTTTTTTTAATTGGTGCCATCATTGTCCTAAGTCACAAATTTTTACATTCTGTCAGTTTCTCAAATGTGTATAAGGTATTAGGCTTTAAGATGATGTTCTCATTAGTTTTCAAAATCTAAAGGGATCGAAGGACTTCTGCAAGCCCATGGGACTTCGTACCTTTATCTCAAAGGTTATTTTCTTTGGTGTCAGCATGGAAGTAAAGTTGATCAGGAAATTTTTAATAACTCATTTAAAGTATTTCAGTAAATCATTTTATCTCCTTCTCTTTATTCCCTCTTTTTTTTCCAGTGAGTCCATCTGCATTTCCTCCAGTTACTGTAATACCAGAAGAAACAAGTACTGATGCTTCCATCAGTGTGTCAGGGGAGATCACTGAATCTGGAGGGCATCAAGTCACTGGTGAATCTTCAACATCTGGGTGGGTATCTGGAGTTCCAGATATAAGCGGAGAATCGACTTCTGGAATTGTTGAACTTAGTGGAGAACACTCAGGGATTGGAGAAAGTGGATT
>JAUBOD010000175.1:734191-748355 GCA_032353885.1 Nothura maculosa
CCAGATATAAGCGGAGAATCGACTTCTGGAATTGTTGAACTTAGTGGAGAACACTCAGGGATTGGAGAAAGTGGATTACCATCAGTAGACCTGCATACCAGTGGTTTTCCCTCTGGAGAAAGTGGCCTATCATCAGGAGACCTAAGTGGAGCACCTTCTGGGATTGTTGATGTTAGTGGCTTACCTTCTGCAGGGGAAGACATATCAGTGTCTACTTCAGGAATACCAGAAATTAGTGGGATGCCATCTGGAGTGGAAAGTAGTGGGCTGAATTCTGGATTCAGTGGAGAATTCTCTGGAACTGAGCTAATTAGTGGCCTGCCATCTGGCGAGGGAAGTGGACTCCCATCTGGGTTTCCTACCGTCTCTCTTGTGGATTCTACTCTGGTGGAAGTTGTAACAGCAGCAACGGAAAGGCAAGAGGAAGGAAAAGGATCGATTGGAGTTAGTGGTGAAGGATCTGCTGGATTTCCATCTGCTGGATGGGACACGAGTGGAGGAACCAGTGGACTACCCTCAGGAGCTGAGCTCAGTGGAGAGCTCTCTGGAGTGCCAGAGTTCAGTGGAGACTTATCTGGAGTACCTGAGCTCAGTGGGTTACCCTCAGGACTGGATATCAGCGGAGAATCATCTGGAATACCTGAGATCAGTGGCCAGGTGGATCTCAGTGGCCTTATTTCTGGTGATGATGGAAGTGGTGAGGCCTCAGGCATTACCTTTCTAAATGCCAGTTTGGTAGAAGTGACAACCTCCTCTGTTACAGAAGTGGAAGCAAAAGAGCTTTTGGAGATCAGTGGCTTACCCTCAGGTAGTGAAGACACATCAGGCATGGTATCTGGTAGTTTAGACATTAGTGGTTCTGGGCATATAGACTTCAGTGGGAGCGTTTCTGGAGTGCTCGAGACCAGTGGACTTCCAAGTGGAGTCATTGATGGCAGTGGAGACATCTCTGGGGTTGAAGTCACTACTGGCCTAATGTCTGGAGAGGGAAGTGGACTCGCGTCTGGCTTTCCTACGATCTCTCTTGTGGATACCACTTTGGTTGAAGTTGTTACTCAGGCATCTGTTGCACAAGAGGTGGGAGAAGGGCCATCTGGGATGATAGAAATCAGTGGTTTTCATTCTGGAGAGAGAGAAATATCTGGAGAGGGGTCTGCGGTTGTGGACACTAGTGGATTACCCTCGGGGACGGGAGACTTCAGTGGAGAGCCATCCGGGATCCCATATTTCAGTGGAGACTTTTCTGGAATCACAGACCTAAGCGGACAAACTTCAACAGTGACTGACTTTAGTGGGGAGGTCTCAGGGCTTCCAGAAGTCACTTTAGTCACTTCTGATTTAGCTGAAGTTGTGACAAAGCCAACGGTTTCCCAGGAACTGGGTGGGGAAACAGCTGTCACGTTTCCCTACGGTGTGGGGCCGAGCGGCGAGGCCTCCGCGTCCGGTGAACTCAGTGGGGAAACATCTGCACTCCCAGAAACTGGTGTAGAAACATTGACCACTTATGAAATCAGTGGGGAAGCATCTGCATTTCCTGGAAGTGGCCTAGAAACATCCACAGCTCCAGAAACCAGTGGAGAAACATCTGCATTTCCTGAAGTTGGCCTAGAAACATCCACAGCTCAAGAAATCAGTGGGGAAGCTTCTGCTTTTCCAGAAATCAGTGGGGAAGCTTCTGCCTTTCCAGAAACCAGTGGGGAAGCTTCCGCCTTTCCAGAAATTCGAATAGAAACATCCACAGTTCAAGAAATCAGTGGGGAAAATTCTGCATTTCCTGAAATTAGAATAGAAACGTCCACCAGTCAAGAAGCCAGGGGAGAAACTTCTGGCTATCCTGAAATTAGTGCAGAAACGTCTACAATTCAAGAAATCAGTGGAGAAACTTCTGCGTTTCCTGAAATAAGCATAGAAACATCTACCATTCAAGAAATCAGTGGAGAAACTTCTGCATTCCCTGAAATTAGGATAGAAACATCTACCGTTCATGAAGGCAGTGGGGAAACATCTGCATTCCCTGAAATTAGGATAGAAACATCTACCGTTCAAGAAATCAGTGGGGAAACATCTGCGTTCCCTGAAATTAGGATAGAAACATCCACAAGTCAAGAAGCCAGGGGTGAAACGTCTGCATTCCCTGAAATCAGCATAGAAACCTCAACAATCTATGAAAACAGTGGGGAAGTATCTGCATTTCCTGAAATTAGCATAGAGACTTCAACAGTCCATGAAATCAGTGGGGAAGCATCTGCATTTCCTGAAGTTAATGTAGAAACATCCACAACTCAAGAAGCTAGGGGTGAAATATCTGCATTTCCTGAAATTAGCATAGAAACCTCAACAGTACAGGAAATCAGTGGGGAAAATTCTGCATTTCCTGAAATTAGAATAGAAACATCCACAGCTGAAGAAGCTAGGGGTGAAACATCTGCATTTCCTGAAATTAGCATAGAAACGACAGTCCATGAAACCAGTGGGGAAACATCTGCATTTCCTGAAATTAGCATAGAAACTTCAACAGTCAATGAAACCAGTGGAGAAACATTTCCTGAGATTAGAATTGAAACATCCACAAGTCAAGAAGCCAGGGGTGAAACATCTGCATTCCCTGAAATTAATATAGAAACATCCACAAGTCAAGAAGCCAGGGGAGAAACATCTGCATTCCCTGAAATTACCATCGAAGCATCCACAGTTCAGGAAGTAAGTGGGGAGACGTCTATGTACCCTGGAATTAGTATAGAGACTTCAACAGTGCATGAAATCAGTGGTGACACATCTGCATTTCCTGCAATGAGCACTGAAACATCTACAAGCCAAGAAGCCAGGGGTGAAATATCTGCCCTTCCTGACGTGAGCACAGAAACAGCCCCAGTCCATGAAAGCAGCAGTGAAAGCTCTGCCTCGCCTGGTGTTCACATGGAAACAGCTACTGCATCTTCACTCGGTCCAGAGTCTTCTGGAGCTCCTGAGAGGGAAATGACTGAAGCAACATCTGAACCTCTGACACACTCAGACACAAACATTTCAGGGGAAACCTCTGTCTCAGACACTGTAATTAGTACCCAGATTCCAGATGTTGAATTAACACAGGAAGCCAGGAGTCCTGAAGAGGCTCAGCTAGAAGCAGAGTCCTCCACTCCCACAGCGTCAGGACAAGAGACAGAAACTGCTGCTGCTCAAGACCCTCCACCTCTGTCAGCCACAGCTACTGCAATCCTGCCTCAAGTATCACAAGAAGCAGTAGATGCATTAGGACCCACTACTGAAGGTACTGTGCCTTGTTCTTATCCTCATACCCAGGGAAGGCAGGGAGGGGACATAGCTTTTATATGTTAAAACAGATTGCAAAGAACTTTATTTGGTGGGAAACCATAAGCATGTGGGCTTTCCCACCTTGCAATAAAAGCTGAAACCTCAGGGTTTCAATTCACCGAGCACTGAGGGATGACAGCCCTGGAGAAAGCAATGTTCAATGTCCCTGGCCTTTGGGGCAGTTGTGCACCAGGAATATCCCAGCGTCAGTTGTATTAAGAGAAGTAGACATGACTCCAAAATGGGTCATGGTTGGAAGCTTCTGCCCTAACAAATGATACTGTCTGTGTTTGGGTGGGGAATGTAATTATTGAGCCAATGTAACAACATGGCCAGAATCCCTGTGGACTTCCCTTCCACCTGCCCACGGCAGTCACATTCCCCTGGTGATGGCCATTCCGTAGAGGAGCTCTGTCTTCTGCCACTGGAGATGGGGAGATGGAGAGGGGGTAGTTTGTTAGTTCTCCATGAACCAACAAACACAGGCCCCTGTAATCAGGTCCCTGTGTGTGATATATCTGGGGGAAGGCACTAGGGCACACACTTTTCTTCTGAAATTGTCTTAACCATTGCTCCGGTCTAAAGTAATAAATCATCAAATTATAGAACTGTTAAGGTTGGAAGGAACCTCTAGAGATCTAGTCCAACCTCCAGAAAAAATATTTCTTTTGCTGTGGAAACCAGAGCTCTACATGTCGAAGACGCTCACTCTGGCTGGAGAACAGGGCTGAGAAGTTAGAAGACGTTTCCATTTTGTTTCCCCTTTCTGTGACGTGTTCCCTTGCTGCCTGTATCCCTGAGTGTTTCATAACACTTGCCATGGAGTGGGAGACTGTCCATTAGCAGCTGCTGCGTGTCAAGGAACTAAAAGGCCAAAAAAAAGCCTTGAAGGAAAAAAATCTCAGCTCTCAGAGCTGCTTGTGCTGAGCACAATATTTGCACGGGGCAAAGTGTGTGTCAGTCTTTGTGTTGCCTTTTGGCACCACGCTTGGACACCCTCAGGTCTGAATGGTTTGCTGCTGCCTGCAGCTAAAAGCGTCTAAAGGATCCAATGTTTGAGACGATGCTCAGAGCAAACGAACGTTGCCTCTTGTCAGCCTCGCTGATAAATGCCATTCCTCCCATCCTGTTCCTTTTTGGTGCACTTAGGCTGTGTGCCTTGGTATAAACAGATACAATATGGAAATTGGAGTAACCTTTTACGGTGAAAATGCTCTGCAGGCCTTTGACAAGCCACCCCTGAGCAGTGTTCACGTGCCACAGAGGCAATGGGGCACTACAGTGAGAAGAGAAAGGAGAGGGGATTTTGAGCTTGTCAGCTACTGCTGCTTGGCCAAGGCAAGAACCCATCCCAAGTAACATGTCCCATGATGTCCCAGGCCCCAGATTACTTTGATTTTGCTGCAGTTAGGAGCAGGCTCCATGTCCTGTGGGTAGGTGTCATTTCAAAGCTGTTAAGTCTTGTGCTGCTGGCAAATGGTCCAACACAAGCGTTCGAGTGCGTCACAGTCCAAGCAGGCTGTGCACTCACACAGGCCCTGTTGCTTTGCCCAGCTCTTAGCAAAAACAGTGTTAATGCCGGGTTCCTCCTATTTGTTACATTCTGAAATGAATCTTCCTGGGTTAATTTGCACTATTCAGCATAGTTTGCACTGGATTTGTAAGGATCTTTAAGTGCAGGGCTTTGTGAAGCTCAGCCTGGCTTCTAACTTAATTTCCATTCCTAAAGTGTTTTGAATGAGTCACTGGATTTCTCTGCGTCACTTCTCTCCTTGGGAAAACAGAGGTAATCATAAACCGAAGGTCATTCCTGCTTAGAATACATGTGAGGTTATTTCTGTCCCTCTCAAACCTCTGTACAGTGGGTGCTACAGCAGGGCAAGTGAACAGGGTTGTAAATGCAAAGCTCTTCCAGCCTTGTACCAGGCTGGGGGCTTGTCAGGATGCAAGTTACCTGATAAAAAGCTGCCCAAATAAATACCCAAAGATCTTCTTTCTAGCCCGATGGCTTCTGCTTTAGGGCCACACTCACTGCCACGTCCCAGCCTGGAGGCAAAGATAGGGAAGGAAGGGAACTAGCCGGCAAGGCTAAGCAAAATGAGATTTTATTTTAAAGGCCCCAAATGTGGTTTGATTTCACTGCTTTTTCAGTTTATAAATTACCCACAAGGATGTTGCCAGATTCTTCAGAGCATTTGGCATTTGTTAGCCAGCATTCTTGGGAAGTATTTTGGGAGAAAATGGTGCGTTTGTCGGCTTGTGTGTGAAGTTTGAAAATGCTCAAAATGGAGCTTGCTTGGGTAGTGCATTGCAGAAATGACAGAGCAGCAGCCAAGGTTTCCAAGCAGGTAATGAAAGATGTGACTGCATAAAGCTTCATTATGGATTTATTGTAAGCTTGAGAGGTGCTTCAGAATATGTGCTTGGTGAGTGTTCTCCCCAAGGAAAGGTATTCCCAGGTAAAACATCTTTTATCCTTATTTCTGGCTATTTGCTGTGTCTGAAACTTCCTAGTCTAGAAATCTTGCAGAAACATCAGTGATAATATCAGTGCTCCGTGTTTGCAAGTGTAACAAATACCCTTTAAAGGTAGTTAATCTAGAGGAGCAGAAGAGCAGGGGCAAAAGGAGTTCAGCTTAGGAGACAAGTCTGGAGTGAGGAACAAGGACCACGGGGCTGTTGAGCTCCAGTCTTGCCAGTTAGATTCAGCAGTCGTTTTAATGGGAGGAATTATGAAGAATGATCATTTTCTGCTTTGCAGTAGCCTCTACTTCCCTCTGAAAGAAAGAACCAGTGAGGACTAACCCTTCAAGTGCTAGTACTTTTTATTCCTTTACCAAATTGAAGGCTACACAGGCACAGGAACCTCGCAAGACTAAAGCTTGAAGAATTGCTCATAGACTTGGCCTCTTCACCTGGAGTGTTGTCAATGCACTGGGTCCTTTTTACTTCTGGTAACATCTGAAAACAAATAATTATTAGCTGAAAAAAGCATGCTGGTATTTCAGTGAAAAGCTGTGGTTTGGAGCACTATAATCAACTGATGATTTAAAAATCACACTCAGGTCAGAGGGGAAAAAAACAGAAATGTGTTGAAATGGCAGCAATTTGTGCTGAATTTTGCTTGTGTCTGGTGGAACAAGTCCATAGGTTCTGCTGCCTATGGTCCCAAAACACTAAAAGTGAGAATCTAAGTGGAAAAATGTCTTCATGGAATTTCACAATTCTTTGTGCCCTATCCAAAGGAGTGGGGATTAGTTATTTTCTTAGTATTAATTATTTTAATGACTTAATATTCACTGGTACCCACTAATTGACTAGGCAATGACCAATGCTAGTATTTTTTTAAGTGTTAGAGAATCATTTTCTTAGATACTTTTCCTGCAGTCTCTGTAAGACAGTTACCCAACTGATCATCTGAGACCCTATTGTGATGATCACAATTATAAGGAGATGTGTAAAGAAGCGAGTGGCACAACACTGTTGAATATCCTGAAAATATCTAGATTTTTCCTTCTTTGTTTTTCCTCTTTGTGGAAGAGGAGCAGGAGTTCCCTGATAGTTACTCACAGCTTCCCCAAAACTATGCAAGTTTGCTCAGTGTTTAGGTGATAGCATCCCATCTGTTTGCAATCTGCTATTCCTCCATAAATATTTTAAGAGCAAAGCTAACCTTGTTTAATGGATATTTTTACTCACCTTTGATACAAGCTACCATAAACAGAAGGGCACAGATTGTACTGTTTTAAAAACCCTTTGCAGTTTCTAGTATTGTCGTCTTGGTTTGGGATGAAGGATTTCAAAAGTCCTTATTTTTCACCACCAACACCACATATTCACTTTTGTGCATCATTTGCCTTGTGAGCAAAACCTGGACCAAACTGGTTCTTTTTCCTAAGGAATTTCTCATACTAGTTTCCACGATCACACATGTCACCTGAGGCTACGGAAACTCAGTGCAGAGCATGCAAAGGCCTTGGGAAAGGCTTTGTGTTTAGTTGCATCAAAATAAAATAGTATTGATTAATATAGGATGTATTTGGCAACGTAAGAGAAAGCTTAGGAAGAAAACAGTGAAGCAAATTGAAGGTTTGCATCGTATCTCTGTAACCCCCTTGGCTCTCTGCAGCAAATACTTGATATTTCCAAGATGCCAAGAGGCTGTTTACTTTTTTTTTTTTTGTCTTTTTCTCCCTGAAAGTTAGATTTCAAGTCCTGTTAATAACATTAAGTAAAAATTGCTGACAATAGACTTGGATAATCTTTTACAACTTCTGGGTGATATTAACTGCAGGACGAATTGCTGAGTTTGCTTTTGCAATAAGAAGTGAGTTAATATATTTTAAATGGACTTCTTATACCTTGCACTACAGCTTTTTTTCCCCGCCTCTGCTTTAGAGCTGAAACTCTGGAAAACAAGAATTGTCCCTGCTCTGTGTCCCACATTACTTTGTCCTTTATTAGCACGCAGTAATAGCAGTAATAGCCTTTTTTCTTGTCTTTTTATAAGTGCTTGAGCTGCAGGACTCCACAAAAGTTGAGCAAAGCCAACGTTTCGAACGAGTGTTTACCAAAATAAATAAATAGCTGCAGAAGATTCTTGGATCTTAAGGATCCAATTAAGATGTTAAGGAGCGTGGCAGCCAGCTGCTGTCAATGCTGCTCTGTGCTGCACAAGTGCTGTGGGCTTTGAGGGCTTGGAAAAGTGCACAATGATTTATTAACTTTATCCAGCCCTTAGCTCTGTGGGTGTATGCATTAATGGTATCTAAAAGGTTGAGAAAAGCCAAGCATTGAGCAATAAATGGGATTTTGTATTTTTTTTAAACTGGAGTTCTCACCTCCTGCAAATCCTCTGGCTCTGATGTGATATCCTAGAAATGCCCACAAATCTGCTTGCCAGGGTTTCCAGCGGCAACAATTCCTCCAGTTTTACCTTTAGGACTTACTTTTAGAAAAGTCCTCTAGGACCCCGATTTTCTGGGGGGAACAGTCAGCAACGTTTCCTCCAAACAGACTGATGTGTTTGAGATTCCTGGTAAGTGGCTTCATGAAGCAATTCCTACATCTAATCACAGGCACAGTCATGGCCCCAAAGAACAACAGGCTGAAGGGAGAATTTGGCATTTATAATTGTAATGTGTTTAAAATGTCTTCTTTCCAGCCATTTTCAGCATGCTTCTCGGAAAAACATGCCTATTGTCTCATTGTTGTCTGTTTTTTTCCAATATCTTCAAGTACAGATCCTTTCTCTTTGCATGATATATATGAAAATATGTATGTATACTATAGGCACAAATATATATATACATACATTCTGAGGTTTATTTTTAGAGTATATATAATATGTGCAGTCATATTATATACAATACCTGTAAAAGGGAATCCTGTTCCAGTGTTATTTCCCAGCTGGAGATTTTGGCAATGAATTTGCATGTGTGTATCTGCTCCAGCTTCCTCCAAGATTGGGAATGGCAACTTAGAGCCGATCTCGTGCATCCCAGAAGAGATCTTGGATGCACCAACTGTTAGGCCACGTTGCCAAAGATGACTGAAGACTCTTTATTCCCTGCTAAACATTCTGCTTTAGCTCTTTTATGTGCTTTGTTTCTCTTCCTGCGTTGTACTTTCCACTTCATGGAGACTAATGGACAAAGGAGAGCTTTTCCTTACTTGTTCAGCTGGAGCCCACTGGAATCAATATGAACTTCTGCTGCTACTGCTGTTGGGAAGCCCAGGGGAGCCTCTACAGTTATAATCAACCATCAGAACACTTGTTTTAATGCTTTAAACCTTCAGAAACACCAAATGCAAACAATAATGCAGTAACCAGCCAAGTTTTGCCCTTCTCTTCTACTAGGCCCATGACTCCAGTTTTGTTCTGGAAAGTCTCAAAGTATTTACTAGTGTCACTGGAAGCAAGTTCTCCAATTTCTTTCATGTTGAAGTGAATATAATAATCCAGAAAGTATTCATGAATACTTAGAAGTGCCATCCAGAAGAAAAAAAAAGTCTTTTCTCATGAAGAACTAATTGCTAAACTGATCTAAGTGCTTCATCAGCCATCTAGGGAATAATTGCATTTCTCTGCTATTCTGCAGGGAGACCATATCAGACTGAACATACCCTAATCAGAAGAATGCAGGAATTGCTGCTTGGCTCTGGAATGGCTATTTCCATGACCAGCACTCTCATCATCTGTGCATATTTTCTCACTAACCCATCCACAAGAAGAGTGTTGAGTGTTAGTCAGCATTTATAAAGCCTTCCATTTTTTCCAGACTCTTTTACAGTCTTGCAGCAGAGAAGTATTTTCTTGCACAAGGATCTAGTCTAACCTGCATGGATTTGTTTCCAGTTTCTTCCTTAATATTGTTCCTTCCTTCTTGAGTTGAACACCTCTGAAATCTTTTCATTCTAAATTACTTCTGATTCCAAAGCTCTGTAAATAGGAGTAGCATTAAGTAAGAAAGATACTAAGAAAATAGCTATTATTTCCAGCAAGAGCTGAATTTTTATAGTATGTAGATACAATCTGGCTTTCTGTGACCCTCTTCAGAGCATCCTTGCTTCCCTCCTTCTATCTCAAGAAGAAAGTTGATGGAAGTGCTACCAAACAATGGCATTTACTACCCAAGCTGTTGCTAACTATCAAGCTGGGAAACACTGAAGACTTGAGGGTCAAACTTCTCATTACACCTTTCCTTTTTTACCTCTGGAAATGCAAGATTCTTAAAGCCTGCTCTACATGAGAAATTAAAACTCCTTCTCGATGAGGGAATCACAAGCAGAAAAGAGTATATGTGAGAACAGGACTGGAGAAAAAGGCATTTTTCTCTGTCATTCTTTGACAAGAAATTGCTTCCTAATGGTGCATCCTAAGATCTTCAAGGAGCAAAGGTTGAGGGTCTTTGAACCATCTTCGTAACTACTTTTCTCCCTTGCACTTAATTGGCTTTCATCTGAATCATGGTTAGGAAAAAAACTAGTGAGAATCTCTGTTTCCAGGTAAGAGAAAGATTAATTTCAGGATGTTTTCCCTCACTTATGAGAAGCCCACATTCTTCCTTCCAGCATGGACCTAGTGGAAGCCAAGACACAAGTTTGCATATTTGATCCATCAGGAAGAGACGGTGAAAAAGGAGAAGACACCATAGATATCAACAATAGCATGTAGTGGAAATGTCTCTGCTGAAGTTGTCTTGATATCTCTAGATGGTGTTCAGTCATCAAATAGGATTGCTCAGGTCTCTTGTGTTCATTCCTCCAGCAGCAGCAGTAGGTTTCAAAATAAGATCTTAATCGCTCCCCGATTCTTCCCAAACAACTGACACATCCTTCTAAACAAGCAAGGAAACAAGTTCTCCTGTTGGTGGAGTTCTCTGGCCAGAGCCCTAATGGAAGCCCTTGATTTCTTGCAGACATTGATGAGTGCCACTCAAGCCCCTGTCTGAATGGAGCTACCTGCGTTGATGGCATCGACTCTTTCCAATGCTTATGCCTTCCCAGCTACGGAGGGGACATGTGTGAGATCGGTACGGCCTCCTTGGCTTCAGCTAATTTAACTAACATCTGCATTAACTTGTTCTCACCCAACACCCCAAAAAAAGCTGATCCTGGGTGCTCCCATCAGTCATGCCTTCATCGCAGCGAGCTAACCTCTAACATCAGATTTAAATACTCACAGTAGGGAAAAGCTTTGATCCTTTTGCTTATATATTTTGGTTATTTTATTCATTGCAGCACTATATTCTAAGCAAAACTTCTGGAGTCATCTTTAACGTTTTTTCTTTTTTAATAAGCTTCCGTAGGGGAGCCTCACGCAGAGTGCAATATGTTGATCACAGAGGTCACTATCTCTTCAGGTAAAGGGTCTTCCTGTTCATCTGTAGCAGTAGTGATACGTCTAAAAACATCTTCACCGCAGGCAAACTCTCTCTGCTAGACTGGAATTTCATGAAAAGATGCTTGAACTGAGACGTGTAAAACGATTGTGTTTCTCTCTGTGAAGACGCAGCTGAAAGAAACCTCATTCCCACCAGGGATCCCCACCAATTTGACTCAGCATGACATTTTTGTCATCTCTTGAACGTGGCTTCTTGTGACAAAGTCAGCAGGGAATGTCTGTCTTTGAGGAAGTATGAAATGACCTATTTTTTCATCAAGATGAGGTACTTAGACCTGCACTAATATTTATTTTTCTTTCCACGAAGAAAGAAAAAAACATGCATTTTTTTTGAGCTTATAAGAGCCCATGCTTCCATCAGTTTAGCAGTGAGAGCAAACTCTCCTGCTTTGCTCAAAAAGAAGAGGAATAAGGTTACAATTTCTTCTTTACCCTGTCACAAGTAATGGTAATATATATTGTCTCCTTTTTTTTTTTTTTTCTTTACATCTCTCCCTGCTTTCAATGCAAACATACAACAGAGACCGCAAGAAAAAGGCCATGGATTGTTGGGTTATCTGGGCTGGAATAGCACTCTCTTCACTTCTCTTAACTAATGCAACTTAATCAGCTCCTGATTTCCCTATTCATGCCACCTGTTTCTCTGTCAAAAGATCCCTGAAAGAGAACATGAGATTTTTCTATCCTGTGGCTACTTATGACCTTGTCCAAGCCAAACTTAATTCCCTCTTTCCTCTTATTAATGGGCTCCTGACAGCTAGAGCCCATAGTCTAGGAGCTACAAGAGCACCCTACATTCAGTGGAAAATATAAATCTTTATTCCTATGAGACAGTTTTGCTTTCCCTAACATCTGTCACTCTCCAGGAACAGCAGGGACACTGTAGGTGAACTCTGCTGTCCGTGCAGACATTCAGTCCATCCATCTTATCACTACAATAGTGTCACTGCCAGGGACAGGTTTTTCATGATTCTTTTCAGAACTGATCCCTGTCATATTTACCCCCTAAGCAATAAATACGTAGGAAAGAGTGGCCTTTATCCCAGGCAATGTCCTGCTGAGGACCCATGCCATGTTCTGTTCCCTCCCCAGGCTGTGACAACAAGGGATGGCATGCAAACAGCAGGGAAAAAACTGCATTGCAAAGCATGAGTGTCAGTTCTGGACATCTGAGTTCAGGTTTTAGGATTGCTTTCCAAAGCAAGAAATTTCTGCAAGACAGCTTGAATTTAGAAGAGAAAGGTTGTTGCTTGGGTCAGTCTCTCATAAACAGTCCTAGAAAACCACTTGGGGGTTGAATTGCTTAGGAATCTGTCTGTCTCACTCAAATTTTCCAATAGTGTTGATGACCATACTGTAAACAGATGGTCTTCAAAGCAGCCTCCTCCCTCTGAGTGTTTCTTGGATGCCTTCTGATCATTTTCCCTAGGATATAACAGACAATATCAGGATTTGGTTTTTAGTGGATGTGGCCACGTGTCATCGTTCTGTGCCATGAGTGTGTGAGCAGCTAAAAGGTGAGTTGGAATGCTTCCAGCCACATGCAGCCAACTCCTTTTCATTCCCCCTTTGTGTGTTTCAGACCTGGAAAACTGTGAGGAAGGTTGGACCAAGTTCCAGGGCCACTGTTACAGACACTTTGAAGAGAGGGAGACTTGGGTGGATGCGGAGACCAGATGCCGAGAACATCAAGCCCACCTGAGCAGTATCATCACCCCAGAAGAGCAAGACTTTGTGAACAGTGAGTGATGAGGGCAGAAGATGGGAGGGCTTTAAGGATGTGAGAATGGGCATGGTTCAACCAAC
Source organism: Nothura maculosa (assembly GCA_032353885.1). NCBI lineage: Eukaryota > Metazoa > Chordata > Aves > Tinamiformes > Tinamidae > Nothura > Nothura maculosa. The sequence continues at coordinate 747,216 of JAUBOD010000175.1, forward strand.
CAATTGAAAGTATGTGGATAGACTAAAGGGACTAAAAAAAACCACAATTATCAAATGGATTTTCATATATTTCCTGTCAAATGACACCTTGTCCTTGCGTGAGAGAGGAGGAACTTATCAGGCTACAGAACAGTGGAAGGCCTGTTCATGACTAGGTTAGGTCTGTGCTCCCATCACATAGTGTGGTTCATAAAACATTCACTTGGTATAAGCCCAGTGACCCATAGCAGTGTAGGTGGCATGGAAGATTTTGTCATGATGATAAAGTTAACAGGGAGAGAGATGAAGCAGGGGAAAAAAAAGAGAGATGATTATAGGGGGAAATAAAACATGGAGAGCAATGACTAGTGACTGGGAAAGAGTGAAATGACCCTGATTTATCCTGGGAGAGGGGTGCTCAATGGGTGGAAGCCACAGCAAGGTGGGTCTGCTCTTTCTTACTCTTCTTTCCCTGTCCATTTCATCCAGACCATGCACAGGACTACCAGTGGATCGGGCTCAGCGACAGAACCGTGGAGAACGACTTCCGCTGGTCCGACGGGCACTCGCTGGTGAGGAAGGACGTGGGGAGTGGAGCCAGGGATCTTGGGATATAGCTCTTTGCAGGCAGGTCTTGGCTGTGTGGGCAAGGAAAGAGGCTGCTGACACAACTGGACACGTTCTGTGTGGAAAGCTTGGATCAGGTATTGAGTGGAGCCGCTCAGGACTCTCTGGACCAAGGGCTCTTGGTTTCTCCCAGTTTTTCCAGCCTCTGGTAGAATAGGGGCTGATGTGCAGCTAAGCTGCCAGGCATCATGGCAATACAAATAACAATGATAGTAGCATTGCTGTCAATAAATGCTGGAGAAGGGATAGAAGAGGTGGGAGGAGACATAGAACAGACAAAGAGGGAGAAATAGGAGAGAGGGAAGGACTCGGTCTTAGGGGAAGGGCTTCTCCCTCTCAACAGCAATTTGAGAACTGGCGGCCCAATCAACCCGATAACTTCTTTGCCGCTGGTGAAGACTGCGTCGTGATGATCTGGCACGAGCAAGGCGAGTGGAACGACGTCCCGTGCAACTACCATCTCCCTTTCACGTGCAAGAAAGGAACAGGTGAGCCCTGTGCAAGGGGGAGCAAAGCAAAGACGGGGGGAGCTGG
>JAUBOD010000175.1:757569-767624 GCA_032353885.1 Nothura maculosa
TGGAGACAGCAGCCAGGATGAGCTGCTCCATCACTTTTCCAGGGATGGAGGTGAGGCTCACTGGCCTGTAGTTGCCCGGGTCCTCCTTCTTGTCTTTTTTAAAAAAAGACCAGAGTGAGGTTGGCTTTCTTCCAGTCCTCTGGCACCTCCTCCATTGTCCAGGACCTTTCAAAGATGATGGCGAGCAGCTTGGCTATGGCATCCGATATTCATATTTTCAGTGGAAAAAATGAGATATTTCATATTTTCAGTGGAAAAATAATCAACTTTTGGATTATTCCAAGATTCTCCTTGAATACTCTTTTTGATTCTTCTTGCTTTTTGTGTTGTGTGGAACAGTGAATAATGTTTCTTTTTTTTTTCATTTTCCCTACATTATGCATGTGTCTTTATATTGCAATCAGACATTCTCCTTCAATCATTTCTTTTTCCAGGTGAAGAATGCTGGCTGATTTAGTTTTTCCTCATATACAAGTTTTTTCATTTTTTTTTTCTATTTTTACTTTACTCTTTTGAGTTATGTAGACCTGAAAAAATGCTTAGTATTCAGAATATACATTAATAATTATAAATTGCCAAAATAATGTTTTATGATTTTGTATTGTACCATTTGCCTTGTTCCTAAACACACAATTTTGATTGCTGCTAAGCACTGCAGCTTATGTAACATTAACTTCAATGACTCTAAGACTTTTACTAATGAGTTAATTCAAACATCATGATTGTATATGTATACTTAAGTCTTTCCAAAGCTTTGTTTTGCACTTATTACATTGATTTTTTTTCCTATCATTTATAGGCCAATCAGTTGGTATAATAAAATACATCTGCAGCTCTTTGCCATCTACTTTAATTTTGACTATTCTGAATAATTTTGATATTTTGAATAATTTTGATATCCTTATTTTTCCCCTCATTATTAAGCCCCTTTCCCAGACCACCTATGAATGTACTTAAAAATTCAGGTCCCCACATATATCACTGTGCAATTCTTCAGGTAACACTTTCACCGGTAAAAGGTAACTATTTATTCCTGTTCTTTGTTCTTCTTTAAGCAGTTAGTAATCATATGAGATGGAAGTACATCCCTAATGTCTGATAGGCTTTGTTTTTGAAAATTGTTTTTTTTCCAAACAAAATTAGACAGCTATTCAATTTATTAGAAGAGCAGCTAATTAAATTAAAGATATTTTGAAAAGCATCTTATTCATCTTTAACTTAGACATTCATTTATTTTTTTCTTAGTATGTTGTAGATACCTAAGTTTATCATATGTACATCACTTTACTGAGCTACTTGATAATTTTAGGTTGTTCTGAAATAAATTTTAGCTGTCATATGTGTCAAAACCATGAGCTAATGAATGTGCTGCTGTCTGCTATGATTTCAAGTTTCAGAATCATTCAAAATTGGCCCATTGCAAATAGGAGTGTGTCCTGAAATGCTGTGCCAAATCTCAAAAGAAATTTTCATAGTTGTGGTTTGCGAGTGAATCAAAATAAATTTAAAATAGAAGCAAATCAATTTCTTATAATACTCTGCACATTACTAAAATGATGAATTTTACTTCATACTTACCTAAAAGAAGAATACAGTCAGGAGGTACATTCACATGCATTCACAGCTTATAGATGTGAGGAAGTGTGAAAAAGAATCTAATAATGTACTATAAACCCAAGGAAATCTTTCAAAAGAAAGAAATAAATAAGAATATATTAACTTTCTAATAAAAGCCATACATTAAAAGCAAACAAATATTGAAGATCATTAGTATGCAAATCCTATGCCATGCCTCACCAAACCAGTCAAATACATAGTTTTGCTATATCTATCATCATCACAGATAATGTTTTGGCTTCTCCAGGGAGCCATTTGCAGTATAGGCATTGCAAATATCTATCTGGATTACTAAAGTTAGTAACACTTTTTTTCTGACATGAAACATACTGCTTAAGAATGTTAAATGCCACAAGGATTAATCCAACAATACAGCCAACAAGTATTACACTAATGCATGGATAAGGTGAACTACTAATGTATTTGAATCCACGTATTAATTACTCTTGTAATGAAGAATTGCTATACTAGGGAAGCATTCTCTTTCCATATAGAAATAAAGACAAATGCATCCTTTTGGCAATCCATTCAGCCTCCAATTGTCTATTGATATGAGATAATAAGCAAATACACTGGTAAGAGGAACACTGTAAACAAGATGCATGATACTATCATCCTATGTAATCTTCCTGTATAGAAAGACTGTTTTGACTGTATGTGTCTGAGTAATAAAAAACATTTGGGGCAGTAACCCACTGTCCTGCCAATGTGATTACAGACATGTGTATGGATTTCTATGCATTTACTTCTCACACCTAGGCAAGTTGACTTTTATATGCCACAGCCACTATGAATGTTCAGACCAATTGTACTTTGCATAGTCATTGAACCAATGAGCCTGCAAGTCTTACTGATTGTGCTCTGAGTGCATAAATGAGCAATGCAACTAGGAACACAGGAATGGTGATTAGGTTTTGGTATTGGACCTGTTATTTTTATAATAAGCATCTCCCCTAGTTAGCTGTTTCTCCTTATTTACCATCAGCTCATATGCTCCATTTACCTCTCTCTTCCATGACAGCTGCTGCATTCTCTGTTTCTATTTCCTGTTTCTCATAAATGATTCTCATAACTGCACACTTTCAGAGCTTCATATCAGGATATTATGGGAGACAGTAAAGGTAGACAGCATCTATGGCTCTCCTATTGTATATCCAGACAGTTATCCCATCATACAAGGCTATCATGTTCATCAAATATTTCTTCCCCTTGGTGAATCCATACTGACTAATCTTGATCACTTTCTTTTTCTTGACATCCGTGACATGCCTAGAGATGCTCTCTAAGATGACCTGCTCCATCACCTTTCCAGGAACGGAGATGAGGCTGACCGGTCTGTAGTTTCCCAGTTCCTCTCTTTTGTCCTTTTTGAAGATTGGGCCTCAGGCACCTCCTCTGCTCTCCATGACATCTTGAGGATGATGCAGAGTGCTTAAGCAATAAGACCTGCCAGTTCCTTCAGCACTCTAGGGTGCATCTGGGCCCACAGATGTATGAGTGGCCAGTTTGCCTATATAATCCCTAACCCAATCCTCTGTGACCTCTCATTTATCTCTCTTTTATCTAGGCTCTGTAATTCTTGGGGATCAGCCTTGACATTTACCTTCTCTGCATCCTCCATCACTAAGGCACCCTCCCCATTCATCAGCGGGCTAATGTTTTCCCTAGTCTTCCTCTTGCTGCTGATATATTTATAGAAACCCGTCATGTTGCTTCTGACATCCCCTTCTAATTCTAATTCTAATTCCAAGCAGGCCTTGACCTTCCTTGTTGCATCCTTGCATTCTCTAACAATGTGCCTATATTCTTCCCATATGGCCTGGCCCTTCTTCCACATGCTGTATGTTCTCTTCTTCTCATTAAGTTTACCCAACAACTCCTTTCCCACCCATAAAGGTTTTCTGCTTCTTTTACTCGACTTCTTTCTTGTAGGAATGTGCTGATCCTGAGCTTGGAGAAAGTGGCACTTCATTATTAGCCAGCTCTTCTGGAATCCCTTTCCTTCTATGACCCTGGAGATTCCTCCAAGTTGTTCCCTGAAGAGGTCAAACTTGGCTCTCTTAAAGTCCAACTGCAATCCTACTTCGTGCCCAGCTTCCTCAACGCAGGATTGTGAATTCCAATATCTCGTGGTCACTGCCAGGGACGTCCTAGACTTTCTGGTCCTGGCTGTGTGATTATCCCAGAAATTTTGTATTTTGTATTACTGAATAGTGAACAATGAAAAGCCTTATTTTTTTAATGACATCTCAACATCAATAAGAAGCATTCCATTCTCTGTAATAAAAGTTATCTATGAGCCTTGCTGCACACTTCAAAAACTAGCTTGTTACTATAATGAAAATTACTCTGCAATACCAGTACTCTTTAACTTCATATATAGTCGATATCTCTGGCATGAGTTGAAGATGACAGAAGTGTAATCAAAAATCTCTCTGATTGTTCTATTTGTAACAGCTCATGGAAGTATTCACTAAGAACCAATCTTATATTCAGGATTTATAGCCTTTGAAAATCTTGATGTAGAAAAATTAATATATTTTGCACTGCATTCCCTCATCTCTCTAAGTTATATATCAGGTTGCTAAAGAATTTAGAAGACATAAACTTTGTAGATGATTGATGTCAATTCCAGAATTTATTTTCTTGCTTATTATCAGTCCTCTAGAAACCTTATAAAGCAAAAAGGGCATGTTGGGCTAATGGTAGCAAAAGTAATGGCTTGGATATTCAGTGGCATCATCAAGCTAAAATCTTCCATCTAAAATAAGAATAGATACTTTAAATAATAAATAACCTCGTTGTCTGAATCCCTATCTATCCTCAAAAAGGTTTCTCTCAGTGTATCTACAGTACATTTTTCTATTTAAAGATCTAGAAACCACCTTCTTCAATCAAATACTCACTCTTGTCAAATGCACCCGTAAAGACATCTTAGTTTAGAAAGGTGCCAAACCTCTGCCTCATTCATATCTTTGCTGACCCCATTGCCCACTCATTTTTTCTTTCGCCTTTCTTGCAGCACCATATTGAAGTTGAAAAGCAAGTCAGAACAGAATCATAAAACAGAGGTCTTTTGGGGCAGATGAAGCAATTGCATAATTCTACACACCACAATCTGCTGAAAAGGAAACAATGAAAATAAGTCTATTTTACTGTTCTACCAGAAAGAGTTTGTTTAGCGAGAGAGTGACCCAAAACAGTATACATGTCTGTCTACAAATAGGGCTGCTATAAGAAGCTCCATATTTGGATAGGTAGTGGACTGAAAAGGATAAAAATAAAAATCTTTAGACATCTCACCCACCAAACATTTTCTTAAGCTTTTGTGTTGGGATGATGATGGCTGGTGAAATAGTTCTTTTTGAGAAAAGTTTTAATTTCTTTTTGTTTGATAGAAAAACAATGCCTTAACTACAGAATAAGTCTTTTTTTTTTCTTTTTTTTTCTCAGTATTTGAACTGCACATGTTTCACTTGGTGGCATGGTTCATTTGGTCTGAAAAGACCTTGGTTCAACTCCTATGTCAAAGATGAATTTTAGTAGCTGAGAGACAAGATGATATTCCAAATATTTCTTAATATATCATTTCTTCTTATAAATATCCACTTATCCTAACACTCCATGTAAATTATTTAAAAGAAATCTTAAAGGAAAAAAAATATTTGGATTTAATTCACAAATCATAATTTTTTTCTAATTATTTATTATGAAATCTCTCTCTCTCTCATGTGTTTGTGTATATGTATGTATGCAAGCTCAGTTTATGAATCAGGACTTTGATTTTGCTGATTTCTACTTTGGAAATTCTCAAATTCTTTGTCTCTATCATTCACTTAAAAGCTTATTTTTAACAAAGTTATAATTCTAAGAAAAAAGTGATAGAATAAAGTTCCTCTTTTTCTCTTAGGTTAAGTTCTTTGGCAGACATAATATGACAGTATAAGGAGCCAAAGTTTGTGCCCATTAGTTAAATTAAGGATATCCATCATGACCTGAACATAAATCTCTTAACTTTTATCTGGTGATAAATTCTAAGTAGGATTAATGTTCTTTGGACCTAGCTCACAGGAGATGAATAATTTTTCTGTTTGGCAACTCTACCTTTTAAGTGAGTTGTAAGATATAATCTATACAGCCAGATGTACTACTTCAACATAACTTAATAGACTGGCATAGTCCTTACTGCAAGTGTACTTTTTAGAAGTAAAATTCTCAAATTCTGTAGACACATCTACACTTGCAGATGTACACTTGTAGAAATATCAGTTTAATATTTCATAATATACTGGCATCAAGCACAAAAAGGCTTCCAGTTAATCTTAGCTTTTACTTCTCTTATCTTTTGATTTAACATTTACTCCACTATCAATACCTGTGTGGCTTTCATGTCATAGTCCACTTCACTGTATAAGACTATGCCCATAGATTCCTGTGTCCTCTATCTATGCCACTCTATCATGTATCCTCTGTCAGACTCTATCCTTTTTGTCCTGATAAGTAATATTGTACCTCAAGTTTGGGGATTATAATAATGCTTAAGGCAGTATTGCCAAGGTTCATTCACAATATGCTATACCAAGTAGAATCTGGAGGCCCTTTCAATCTTCATTACAAATATGCCACTGATTTTATTGAAATAGTCTTGGAAAAATAAGTTGAAATTCTTTATCAGAAATCCCTAGATTCTGAAATTCTTTTTCCAGACAATATTAACTATATTATTCTATTATTATATTCTATAATATCTCTCCCACTTTAATGAATTTCCAATTTAAGTAACCTTTCAGCTGTGAGAGAAACTATGCTTTGTTGTGGTTAGGTGTCATTTATAGTTTTACTTTGTCATTATCTTGCCTTGCCTTTCTGTGCACTCAGGATCAAAATGATTAATTTCCCAGTCTTTGATTACTACCTCAAACTCTGAAGCTCCACTCACACCTCCCATTCCCCAGTCTCCAAATTCTTTTAAAAGTTTTGAATATATAAATTTATATATCAATGTTTCAAAACTGTTTTGCAAAGAAATTGCACCAAATAGCTCAACAAATAAATAATTATATGTTTTAGTAACTGTTTTTAGCCTTTTGGATCAAATTCTGTAAATCCATATTACAGGAGGATATTAGAGGAGATGGCTGCCCACAGCCTTTTCTGTGCATTTTTTCCCATCATTTTGTATCTTTTCTCTCTGATACATCAATCAGCTGTTCTTCTACGCAATGTGATGCTTGGTACATAGCAAATATGCCAACTCTTGCTGTATTGATAATTCCAGTCATTAGAAGTATTTAACTTTCCTTATAGAAAGTTTCTTATAGATCAAACCCTAAGACGAACCTTCTGCTCTTCCAGGACTATTTGACAACTCCTTAGAACTCCTAGACTTTAGATTACCTTCCTAAACAACTTAAAACACATATCATGATACTACCAATCTGACCTAAACCTCAAAGCAGACAGATTTCAATGGACTCATGACATCTGCTCATGTTCCCAGAGCTAAATCTATTTACCTGTAATCAGGACTATATTCAGGTTATGCCAGTATCAATCCTGAGTACATGCTCAATTTATAACATCTGTTTATTGCTAAATACATGGCACCACTGAGAGGTCAGGAGGATCAGCAGTTGAGGATCAGCACTGTACCAGTGCCAATTTGTGATTCTAAAATCATGCACATTCATTCCACCCTAACGCCAGGCCATGTGACTAAAATGAAAGGGTAGGAAAATGCTTCTTTTACAGTTAATAACAGCCACCATCTTGCATATTTGACTAGTCAGTTCAAATATATAGTTTTTGACTGGACGTTTAGGTTGGTACCAATATTTTTTATTTCAAAATGATTTCTAAGAAGACAGATTCCACTCCTTTCTCCTTCAAACAATAAAAAAAAAAAAAGGAAAAAAAGGCATTACTAAGAAAACTTTGTGTCATTCTAGGATAGAATATGTTAATCTTGAATATTTACCTCTTACAATATTTTTTTTGTTGTTATTGGCTGCTGCAAATGCCTTTTCTCTTCCTCCCATCTCCTTTCACTACATTTTATACTTCAGAGATGTTGAAAATCTTTCAGCTATAGACCTTATTTAGCACATTCCTGCCTTCAACTTGTTCAACAGTACTGTTCAACTTATTCATGAATGAATAATTGGGTGAGAGGAACAGTGCACCCTAGCCAGCTGAGGTTGATACAAAACTGGGTGGAGTGGCTGACACTCCGTAGGGCTGTGCTGCCATCCAGAGGGACAACAGGCTGGAGAGTTGGGCAGAGAGGACCTTTTCATGAGGTTCAGCAAGAATAAGTGCAGGGTCCTGCATCTGATCAATATGTATAACTTGGAATCTAATATGTATAATATGGAATCTGATCAATATGTATAAATACTTGAAGGATGAATGTAGTGAGGAGGGGGCCAAACTCTTCTTGGTGACAAGGGGCAATGGGTACAAGTTGAAACACAGGAAGATCCATTTGCATGTGAGGAAGAACTTCACAGTGATCGTGGCTGAGCCCTGAAACAGGCTGCCTGGAGAGGCTGTGGAGTCTCTCTCTCTGGAGATCTTCAAAACTCACCTGGATATGACTCTCTACCATGTGTTCTGGGTGTTCCTGATAGATTATATGATCTCTAGAGGTCCCTTCCAATATTAACCATTCTGTGATTGTGTTATTCTTTGTTAACTTCAGATGAAGAGTGCTGCAGTACACAGACTGTGAAGTGACAGAAACCTCAAAAATAAACTAAAATATTAATTCTGCTACAGCTAGTGTTCAAGTCCAAGATCTAGTTTAAATCTTAAACTTTTGATAATCTTTAATATATATATTTGCTGATATCATATACTACTGGTCAAAATGGTATATTAGACTAGACTACTAGGTCTAGTAAAAGAGGAAGAGATCTGAATAAATTTTTAAAGAAAGGGAGAGCCAGCAATATATAACTAAGCTATTTGTTACATTATTATTTGATATTGGATGTTTTAAAATATTGCAAAAAAGTTATTGACTGGATAATAAATGTTATGTGTTCTTTATATGATCTTCATTCTTGAACCTCATATTTATTTTCCTCATCTCTGTTTATTTTTATTCAAATATGTGTAATACAGAGAAATTTTACACCATTTTAGGTGTGAGAATATTTGTCTAATTAGTTATGCATTTTCACATAAGAGATTTGAAGATGAGTTTTGAAATTAATCTTTAAAAAATGAGCTAACCTATGTGTCTGTCTAAACCTTGCCCTAGCAAAGTTTGTTAGAGAAAAGTACGAGAAAGGATTCACTTTTAAAATAGTAATAGAATGCCTCACCTTCTGTATTTCACATTGTAATTTTTATTTGATGATGCAATTTCAAAGATTCCTCAAAAAGTGTGTAATTTTGTTCTAGAGTTTAATAAAGAAAAATGTCAAAAGATGGATATTTCAGAATATTTAAAACTAAACTAGACGAAAATTACTAGTTTTCAGAGAAAGTAACAGTTCAATGACATTTCATTGGACTTTTTAGTCTCGAAACAAAGACATTCTTTGACTCTCTAATTTTACGTATTTTATTAGTGCTTCCCATAAGTATCTTAAGTCTAATGAACTCTTCCCCTCTGCAAGATTTTTCATGATAAATTTTAAATATCATCTTGAACAAAGTGAGAAATTTAACCTTAACTATTTACCTTTGTCTATATAATGTTCAAAGAGATATCTGATTCAAAATGTGTTTCTGATATAAAATTAGGATCCATAATTAAGGAACCTATCTTCTAAGCCTCATTCTTTAGAGAACTTATTTCCATCAGAGGAGCAAATGACATAGAAAAGATCATTATCTAAAAGTGTAGGTCAACAGCAAGTGGTAAGAATTTCTTAGCAATTTTTTAAATGAAGAGAAGAGCATCTTTAGGATTGTAAAGGAAGAATGGTGAGTACAACTTTCAGTTACAAAACTCCCATGTGAGTTTTGTTCCTTAGAATATCTCAAAAAAATGAAAAGTTAAAAGTGAGTGTCAAAATGCCAGGTCTTAGTTATTAATAATTAATTACTCACATTAAAAGTTGAGTTTAGGGAGGCAGAAAAGACTCTATACAGGAAATGTAGGTAGAAGGTATCTTTGAGAGGGGGAAAAAAAAAGTTTATTTTTCCATTGCAAATATTGACAAAAGTTTCCTGAACTTCAGCACATGGACATAGGGATGTCTTTTAATACTGATTTTTATCTCCATATGTTTTCATTTAACACATCTGATCAGCAAAGAATCTGTTTTAAAAATATCTGTTGTTCTGTTATTGAGACATTGCTCCCACATGCAGAGACAGGTTCATAATTTTGCTATATAATGAAAATAAATTCCAGAAGATCATTATATTTATTTACTGTTGTGGTGACTTATTTCCTGTGAGGACTCATTTGTTAATTTAGCTTA
>JAUBOD010000175.1:767724-784368 GCA_032353885.1 Nothura maculosa
ATTCCAGAAGATCATTATATTTATTTACTGTTGTGGTGACTTATTTCCTGTGAGGACTCATTTGTTAATTTAGCTTAGGTATACATTTATGAAGCATTTTTACACACCTTCACTTGCTGCTTTCCACAGTTTGCTTGTTATTCTGAAATACAAAAACACTCTAGCCACGCTGGTGAAGCTGGAAGAATCTGCAGTTACACATTAAAAAATGAAAATATAAAATTAATTTTAGTTCATTAATATACGAAATAACAGAAAAAGGAACTCAATCTTCAGTGAAATCAAATCTCAATATTTTTAAGGTTATTAAAGCAGTTTGTCAATAACTACTATGGACTCAAATATCTATTTTTTTTTTTAACTTACATGAACATGAATACACAGAGGAGAGCACTGTGGACGCAGGCTAGTAATATCTATTGAACATGGTATCTTTGAATTGAGTTTGTGTTACACACCAGTGATTCCTTGTGGATTGATGTTGACAAGTTCTGCAGAGTGACATATAAAGCTCATCTATTATAAGACATAAATGTATTACGGCTTTCTGGCATTGAGTTAAGGAAACTTGGGATATTATAAACACAACTTTTGATAAAGTGTTTGTGTCCTTTTCAATTGCTATTGCTTAATCCAGAACCACTAGGAATATGTTATTCTACAGTATACAACCTGTGTTAGGTATAGGTAGAACATCTTCTAATGTCAAGCTAGCAAAGAGAATGACAGATACTTTGTTGTGCTTTGATGGCTTTTAAATAGATTCATGTATCAATTGAAATTTACAGTACTTCCAAAAGACAAATTGGAGAGAGATGGAGAAATGTAATGCAATGCAATGCAGTATAATGCAATGTAATGTAATTTAGTTTAATGCAATGTAATAAAAAAATTCCTAATGCTTTCAATTAGTTTCAAAACCGGATGTTCTCAGATGTGTTCATGTAAGCAGTGAATCAAGAGATTTTGGTCCTAATGAATAAAGATAATATAATATTAAGCGCACAGCTTCCAATAAGAGATTTCAAAGTGACCCAGAATCATAGCAAAAAGATATATATTTTGAATCCTCTCTCTTATTTACTCTTTTTTCATATTTTTTCTTGTATTTCATAATATATCTTGTGATTTCCATAGACACATTTTCTTGAGTAGGATAAATGATTCTTGAGAATACATCTAAATTTTGCACTTTTAGCTGTAGCATCACAGTATATTAATGTTTGATACAGTTCTAGTTTCCTTCCCCCAAATTATATTTCTACTTTGATCTAAAAGCTCTGAATGAAAAATAATAGAAATAACAGCCTCAATATGATAAATACTTTAATAGCAAATATGAGCAAGTAGATTCTTTATCATGTTTGGCTGTCTTCTCTTCCTCCAATTGGCGTTCTCCATCATTATCATTGATTATGAGTTTTCTATAATTTATATTTTAGATAAAGAAAAGGATTTCTTTTCCAGTTCTGAGTTCCCTAGTAGTAAGACATGGATACACTATTCTGAATCCAGTAAAGGCTGACAAATATGATAAAGGGAATGGAACATTTCTCATGCAAGCAGAGGATGAAGAGAACTAGAACGTTCAGCCTGAAGAAGAGAGGCTTGAAATTTGAGTCTTATCTATGTGTTTAAGTGTGATAAAAGGGTGTAGACACAGTGCTAGACTCTTCTCAATGCTCCCAAGACAAGAGGTGTGGGACACAAACTGAAAGACAAAAAAAAATTTAAACACTGCATCAGTCAGTGTCACTTACTATACACTGGAAGAAGTTACCCAGAATCTTCATCCTCAGAGATATTTAAAAATCATCTGGATAGGGTCCTAGGCAATGTATTCTAGGTGATCCTACTTGAGCAGGGCATTTTAACCTGATCATCTGCAGAGGCCTCTGCCAACCTCAGCTATTCTATCATTCTGTTATTATTATTTTGTAAACTTGATGAATTCCCTTAAGTGAATTTCTGGACAGTCTACACAAAATTTTGTGCTCAATTTTCAGGAATGAGTCAGAAGAGCTATTATATACTCAACCTATTATGTACAACAACATTGTGCATTGTATATACACAATACATTCAAATTACCTTGATGCCTTTAACTGGGAAAACTATTTGGATAGCCATTTCCTGTCTTTGTTTCCTTTCCCTGTAAAGGGCAATGAATTCTCTACTGGATTGACAATATGTTAGATGAAGAAATAGCCATGTTAGCATATTTTTCTTTGGCCTTTCTCCTTTGCATCCTTTTTACAGTTTTTTTTTTAATATTTTATAGTAGGTAAGGAGACTAACACACTCACTTCCACTCTTTTTTAGAATATATTAGTCTTGAAAAATTCTCATATATTCTACCCAGTTGAGTAAGATCTCTTAGACAGACTTTCTGGAAACTTTTTGAAATATAATACGTGCATACTAATATATTTTATTCAGTTCTATACCATTTTGAACATGGCTTTAGATTTTTTATGATATATTGTTTTACTTGTCAGCACTGCCATGTTCTCATTTTCAGAAGATACTCACAACAGCTACATGTCAGTTCTTTCTCAATCTGTTGTATAATTTCTTTATTTGATATGGTTTTAAATGTTTTCAGTTTATGTTGATCAACTTATAAGTATATATTGATAACTAACACAAATCATATGAGTACCTATTCCCTTTGTGTGACATAATGTATATCATTATTATTATATATAACATAATATATTTATTACATATTAATATAATATGTATTGTATATTAATTATACAATTAATAAATGTAAAAAATGATAAGTCTTTACAATGAATATTGCTCAACTAGATCTCTCATTTTTCCTTTTTTTAAATGCAAACACAAGTAACTTACTCTGATGAATGCATGTAAATGAAGAGTGAAGTGCTAAAGTAACTATGCATCAGAGGAATACTCCAGGCACCAAAGAACTACAGATTTACTGGAAGAATATGTCTATATATGTCTAATACACTTTTGTTATACAAGAAAATTAAAATTAATTGTTTGCACATAGATAGAATTATTCCATACTTTAATTTGGATTTTGCATCTTATTCCAGTATGTATATCAGGCAAAACTTTGCTCTGACTTCTCTTCCAAAAAAGATATTCTAATTCTCCAGCTATCAAAAGCACTATTGGCAGAGGTTCCGTCTGATTTGGTAAGCAGCCTACTCAACTATTAAATCACCTATTAAAGCCTAGTTCCAGAACTTTTGACTGTGAAATTTGAACATTAGAGAATGATGGAACATTAATAGCAAAATTTTAGCATTATGAAAAAGACCTGAGTTTTCAATAAATATTTATATTTTCCCCAAGCACTGATCCAATTTCTGGATGTAAAGTAACATCTATGTAAGAAAAATATATATTTTAGTTATATTTCAGAAAATAGTAGAAGTCTTTCCAATTTAATTTCACTTGTTTTTAAATGCCCAAGGAGCAATCTGTGTGCAAAAGATTCCTGTTAAAACTAAAATTAGAAATTTATTTTTTCTCTGTTATTTTCTGCATGTTAGTTCAACTGCTTTCAGAAGCAACTTTTGTTTTTCTAACAGTGAACTATAGGCAATGCAAATTAATTTAAAATATTTCCAGTGAGAATTGATGTAGCTGTCAATTCCTGTAGATTTGTTTTCATTGAACAGAACTGTGATCAGTAGTCCAAGAAGAGATGTATAGCCTATGATCTATGTGAGAGAGTAGCTTTCTGGTTGTTTAGAGAAGTGACAGGACTTCATTCCTAGATAAAATGTTTAGCAAGCTCCCAAGATGCCTATAGTCAAAGCAATTCAATCTGAATTCTTGTTGTGTTGTGAGCGGTCATTTCCCCAGTGCTATCAACCAAGTGTTAACAGTGACAGCTTTACAAACCATGAACTCCAGAGGAAAAGTGCACTTATTCATCTAGCTTCATCACTGTGCATTTTTGAAGAGAGAGCTAAACTAGGCATTTCTAAATTCTTTTATTTATGTCAAAGTATTCCAAGAAAACCTTCATTCCCCTACTTGCCCTCCAAATGCATATGTTGTGCAGCCAGTTAATTTATAAAATAGGTACTATGCATGATACAGAACGTATGTCCAGGAATCCTGACCTATGATATGTCCACCTCCTTTTCCATCCCCTGCAACTACCATTTGTCATTCTGCCTCTGAAGCCTTCACTGTTGTGTTGGCAACAGCATTTGGTGAGTGGGAGCAGCAAACTGATTCAGATTTTAAAATGAGTAAAAAATGAGTAATTCAAGCTCATGTTATAATTCCAAAGGAGGGGACAGAATATCTTAAGATGCTATTGTCCCCAAGTTCTTCTTATCAGTAAATCATCTATCTTCACAGAAAAGCTCAGAGTTTTTTTTTTTTTTTTAATATTCTTCACATAAGTTTAGTAGGAGTGGCAGGGCGACAACATAAAGTGGCATCCTTTTGGATTCTTAGGAAAAAAAATGAATTAAATTAAATATTGTACTAAAGCTATTTAGAAACATCTTTAACATTTGCAATGGGTCAGTAAAGAAAAAAAATCAGCTGAGAAGATACAGACAAGGCTTCAGTGATACATTTTTTGTCACATATGCTAAAGCTGCTCTCTTCTAAACACAGCATCTTTTGTTGAACTGTTACTGTAGTTTATGCAAATTGCTTAATTTGCAGCTAATTATTTGATTGCATACCAAGTGTGAATAATAGATGATAACACAAGCACTCAATGTTTTGATTTTCTTGCTAAGAACAGACAGCCTCAGCCAACAAGGCAAGTCAATTATTATAAAAGCATACAGTAAAGATGGAAAGAGTGAATATTGTAGCGGCTCTGTATTGTATGACATACACATCCTTATTTTTGTTTGTTTACTAATTCAATGAGTGCTAGTTCAGAACAAAACACTCCAACAAAATATCACTGGATAAAATCATTTTCAGTGAAAAACCAAATACACTAGTTTAGATTTGTCTGGTTTTGTGAGGAGTCTGTCACTTAACCCATCATGAACAAGAAAAAAAAATTCTAATATCCAAAACTTTTAAAAAAATTAAAAACTTATTAAAAACTATAAAAGCTAGCAAATATTTTCCCTAGAAAAAAAATATTCATAATTGGATCCAAAAGGACTCTAAATCACAAGCATGTCACATTAGATACTGGAATTCTCTCTGCAGAGCTGAATTTATTATTTTCTCAATAGCTGGCTGTTTCAATATCCAATTTTAATTTCTCAAGGTGATTGTAAAATAAAAGTAATATTTGCTTTCTATTATCATTATGCAAAATCAAAATATTAAAGAATGACATACATATGTATAAATTATCTTACTGTTTCACTATAAATGATGAGTAAACTTTCACTAGCATTATGATTGTTTTAATTCCACTGGATGTAAATCCACTTCTCTATTTGTTGTAATAAAAATAGTTTAATTGTAAAAAGCACATCTCAAAGCTAAATCAATCACAAAATTATTTGTTTGAAAGTAACTTAGTTTTATGGAGTCAGTGAATTTAGAAGTTGCTATAGAAAAATATGTCATACAATAAAATGCTCGATAATTTAAAAATAATTGTATATTTGATATTTGTTGATTAAAATTCAATAAAAATAAATGATCAGCATTTTTATTCTGAAGGATATTTTGTTATTTTCCCAATTTCCTTTGCCCTGAGAAATCACTACTAAGTTTAACATTTTTTTTCCTGTTTATGCTTTTAGACATTTGAAAATCACCAATAGCCTTTAAGCACAATATCTTGAACTCTTGTTTCAATATGTTTTAAACAATTCCATGTACTAGAACAAATGGAAAAACTTCCTTGTTTTCCTTTAGTGGAAATAATATTTATTTCATTCTTGAAATATTTTATGGTAACTGAATCGTGTCGCTGTCATATATTGGTTGGCTTGTTTTTTTCCTTTCCCTTTCAGCATGTCTCAGTAAGCATGACATCAGTCGATGAATGTACAATATCTTTTTTTCTTCTTTTTTTTTTTTTCAAATGAAAACATTATTTTGTGCCCCTGCATCTTGCCTACTAAACTATATCCTGAGTGAATCATCTACATGTTTTTTAAACAATGCCAGCAACAGTGACTCCAGCACTTCCTGGACAACAAGTTGCAATCCTTCACCACTCTTTCCTTGTGGCATTTTTTTCTAACATCTAATCTGAATCTCCACTGGTGCAACTTGAAGCCATTTCCTCTTGTCCAATCAGTAGTTATTGTGGAAAGGAGAACAACAACTCCCTCACTATACCTTCCTTTCATGTGGAGAACTATAGATCTCGTCTGAGCCTCCTCTTTTGACTAAATAACATCAGCTCCCTCATCCGCTCCTTGTGCAGTCTTTATTCCAGCCCCTTCACCAGCTTTGCTGTCCTCATTTGGAGACACTCCATCAACCTCAATGTATTTTCTTTTTGTAATGATCAAAAGTGAACACAGTATTCAAGGTGTGGCCTCACCAGTGCCAAGCACAGGGGCAGCATGGCTTCCCTGTTCCTGCTGCCTATAGTGTTCCTGATATAAGCCAGAAGGCTGTTGGCCTTCTTGGCCACTTGGACACGCTGCTGGCTCATGTTCAACCATTTGTCAACCAACACCCCCAGATGATTTTCTCCCACACGGCTCTCCAGCCACTCTACCCCAAGCCTGTGATGTTGCAGGGGTTCTTCTGACCAAAGTGCAGCACCTTGGTTGCACCAAAGTGCAACATTTGGCCTTGTTGAAACTCATGTAGTTGGCCTCGGCCCCACCAATCCAGCCTGTCCAGATCCCTCTCTATAGCCTTCCTACCCTCAAGCAGAACAACTCTTCCTTTCATCTTGGAAGCTCAATCCCCTCATCCAGATAAATAGATTACAAAAGACGGATCCCAACACTGACCTTTAGGGAACCCATTGCCAGCTGGATTTAACTTCATTTACCACCACGCTCTGTGTGTCTGGCCATCCAAACAGTTTCTCACCCAGCAAAGGGTACACCTGTCTAAGACATGAGCTGCCAGCCTCTCCAGGAGAAGGCAGCAGGAGACAGTATCAAAGACTTTCCTAAAGTCTACAGCCTTTTCCCCATCCACTAGGCAGGTAACATGGTCATAGAAGGAGATCAAGTTGGTCAGGCAGGACCTGCCTTTCATGAACCCCTGTTTTCTTGGCCTAATCCCTTGGTTGTGATGCATATAATGTGAATTACCCTCAAAAAGCTATGCTGCATAGCTTTCCCCAATAGTTCTCCAGGTCCTCCATCTGACTCTGTAAATGGGTGTCACATTGACAAGTCTCCCATTGTCTGGGGCATTTCTGGTTGACCAGGACCATTGAAAGATGATGGAGGGTTGGTTGGTGAGCAATTCTGTCAGTTCCAACAGAACCCTCGTGTTCTCTTTTTTTTCTTTTCTTAAGCATGAGATTTTCATCTTCTGGCATTTCTACCTATACATTTTTGGCCAGTCTAACATAACAATTCAACTTGCTATTACATCAATACTTTGCTCCTATTAAACTTATATGACTATTCATAGATTCCCAGAATTCTGCTGTAGTAACTCTCAGGATGGCTAAGATAGTACTTCAGCTATTCTGAAGAGTATTACCTGTAGGTTGAGAGGAAATTATCTTAAGAATGCTTTAAAATTATTATATAAAAAGTAGTAAAAATTCTTTTCAAATGAAGGAATAAATTACAATCCATAGCTTACCATATTAAGCTATATGAAGTCAGATAAAGGGAAAAAAAGGCATGGAAATATTTTACTTAGGAAGTAATGATTTAACCTTTCTTAGCCTTTTAGGTTGTGCAGAAATTGGAAGGTCTACCACTCTATTTTTGGTAACATTTTTAGCTACATCATTCACTTCCTGAAACTAAGTAAAATCATATTTTTTTTCCCCAAGGAATTTAACCGGTTCAGATTAGATCATAGCATGAATCACTCATTCAAATTACAGAGTGATTAATAACATGATTCAGACTTCGGTTTAATATCTGTTCATCTGTGGGAGTTGCAACCATGTTGGACTTTCTTATGTTTTGATTATATTTTTTCAGCATTTCTTAAAGACATAATAGCTTCCTGGAAAGCAGACATTCATATTACTCAGAAGATGAGCTTGTCTTTCATATTTTTCGACCATTTCATTTTTGGATTAATATTTGCATATTATGGAAGCAAATATCACTTGGAACATGTCTACAGTCTTCACTGTTAACTTCCAATAAAAAATTTAATGGTACTTGAAGACTTCACTCAGGATGTGAGGGTAAGTTACTGTTTTTTCACATACCCTTTTTAGCAAAGTGTAGCTTAAGGGAAAACTTTAATAAGGGACAGTGGTGACATTTTACATCAGATAACTAAAGAAAGTGGACTGTAGAGAAGGGGCAACATAGTGAAAATATCTAAGAAAGACGTTTAAAAGTGAATGTGGATATAGAGTATTTACTCTGCTGGTCTATTAATGGAACATGAGCGTGGACTGAATGGCTACTTACCTTGGGAGTGACTGAAGAATATTCACAAATACAGAAGTGTAGGTCAGCACCATTTTAGACTAAGATATGATACGAAAAAAAAATAGAGAGTCTAGTTGTGATTTTTAAAACCTTTTGGATGATATGTTTTTCATAAAATGATTATAAAAATAGCAAGTAATTAGTCAGTACCCAGAAAGTTCTTCTGTTTTGAAAGCTAAATGCTTAGGCATAGCAGTATCAATTTCAGATCTGTGAGTCTCGGAACAGAAAAGCAAGCATTGGTAGGAAGATTCTCAGGACACAATATCCTCAGTTACCCTCTGAACATCAGTATTATGAAAAAGTTTACGCTAAACTAAGCAGAACTAGGAAATTTTGTCTTGTGGTCCACAGTCCATGCAAAAAAGCCATTTTTTTTCCACAGGCACTGAAAGGTTGCTTTAAAAGAACTACTCCAATGGTTCTTTATGCTGTTTCAAGGTATGAAATAATCTAATTTACATATAGATTAAGAAGCCATATATGTTATATATGCTACTACAAACAAATGAGGAGGTCAAATGCTTTGTTGCATTAGTTCAATTCATTTGCATTTGTATTATAATATCATTAAATGCTACAGCTTTAACATACAGAATATGGGAAACATTTACTATTAAAATGACCTAACTCCATAAAAAATACAGATCAGTTGTCAAGTGTCAGATTTAATTACTTAATCTAAATATGCTTCAAACTTAAATAAATTGATACATCACAAAGTTTATTGCCATTCTACTATCTACTGAAAAAAAAACAAAAAAACAGACATATGTTCTCTCTTAGAATTTCTAAGTCACAGTGGTGCAATATTAAAAAGTTCACATAGAAACATTAGCATAACTATATAGCAGGAATGCATTTAAGTTATTATATCAAAAAGGAATTTTATCAAAAGGAGAATACAAAGAAAACATTTAAAACTAAAAGACTATCTTTTTGAAGTTTATAATAAATACTCAAAACCAAAAAGCTCAGTAGATAATTATATACTGAAAGTATACATGTAAGCAAAATATTTCTTTGAAATTTCCTATGAAGAGGGTATATAGGATAACATCAACATACTAGTAGAGAATGAATAAGAGGAAATCTATGAGCACGTTAAAAACCTATGTTTTTCATAGTTTTAATTTTTTTTTGTTTCTATGAAAGCATAGTTTTGTCACAGTTACTTTTTTATTATATTTCTTTGGTTTATTGCCCCATATGTTCCATATTTTCTCTCTTAGAAATTCCATTTTGCCTATGTTTTACTTATAATTCCATTTTCTATTAAATATATATGCTATACCACTTTCAGGAGTTGCAGTTGTAAGGCAGAACTCTTAACCTTTGAATTTACTGAGATTTTAAATGTGCATACTTAATAGAGATTTAACATGGCTTCTTGCATTTAGTTTATTATTTATGGGCATTCATCCATCAAGTCTCAAATTCTGATGTGTTGAACATTAGTCATATTCCACGGAGAATTGCTGGGTCATGTGAAACATACATTTCCAACTAATTTTAGGTGTTTTAAAGGAAAGAAGAGAGTGAGATATGAAAAAAAAAAAATGGAGAGATTCATCCATTACATGCAAACTGAGGAGAAACAGTTTCCACTGTGTGAAACAGAGACTAGTGAATAGTTCAGGAAACAGGAAATTACTTTCCTCATTCAAAAGATATAGTAAAGTTGTCCCACAGAGGGCTAAGTTTCTGAGCAATTCTAACAAAGCAGAGTAGTAAATAAAGAAGTTAAGTCTCTAGGTGAGGAGACAGTTCACACTACCATTTCATGTTTTAAACCTTTGGCCACAGAAATAAGTGGGAAATGAAGTCTTGGAATTTGTCCACACTTAGGAGTAGTTCTGTTTGTTTGTTTGTTTTTGTTGTTGTGGGTTTTTTTTCTCTTCTCTGTTCTCTGCATTACTGTTTTTCTTCTAATTGTTTATAATATTTTAATATTATCCTAGACTATGAATGAATCCTCTGAATGATGAACAGAAATTAGCGAATCCTTTTAGGACCTTGTATGAATATTAAATAATATAAGACATAATCAAGAAATCAGTGGTACTACCTTCTATTATCTACTTCTTAAAATTGAACATAATTAATTATAATATTTGACAAGTGAAAGAAAAAGAAGTACATAAATAATTTGTTCCATTCAATTAAAAACAAAATATGAAATAACTTTTGTCCCAAGCTTCTTCATTTTCTTTTTTTTTTTATCTTTATTCTTCATTTATCTTTTTGTTTACTTTCATGTTCTATTAACATTTAGACAACAACCCTACACCACAGGATTTTTGCTCTGTAAGCTTATGCCTAGTGTTTAGGCTTCAGGCTATAAAATCTTCCTTTTCTTCCCAAGTATGTTTGTGTCTTTTTCTTTCTTAGGTTCTTTCAGTATATTCAATTTGCAGTACTACTGTTTATTTTTAAGTATGTCAAAGGATAAAACATGTTTTCTTTTACTTCAGTATTTTTATCTAATCTTCTGGAAAGTCAGATTCATCTTAATTACATACTGGGAGAGGCATGCCAATCCCCGGCCATGCGATTGAAGTGCAGGGAAGCAGTACAGGATTGAACAACAATTCATCTTGAATTATTGACAGTGAAGGAACTAAAGCTGTGAGACTTCTTAAGACATACATATGTGCAGTAAGATGTATGTATAGTTGCTTTTCAATGTGGATACAGCTTAATAACAGACCTAATAAATGCAGAGAACAGGTAGCTAGTGTGAGGAATACTTGGTGCAAGGATAAGGAAGTCCTTTGATACTCCTTTTGCATGCTTTTCAGTGGGATCCACTTCTGCTGTGCTTTTGAATTCAAGAACAAATGAGAAACACAGGAGAGACCTAATTTTAAGAAGTTCATGAGTATTATAGAGGTCTGAGACTATCTAGATGATAAGACATGGACAGGTAATAGACAGGAGCAACACTTAAGACAGAGAAGCTCTAAAAATTAAACTGGACAAAAAACTTCAGCTGAGGAGGTTAGAACTAGGACACTGGGTTTGAGAATTGTCAAAAATATAAGATGACTGGAAACAGAAATTTGCAGAAAGACTGCACATAATTGGGTTATCAAAGGTCTTATTACAATGTTTATGCACTGGAATACTGAAATAAGGTCATACCAGTGCCCTTGACGTATTTGAGCTTGTGAGGCCTTGGAGGATATGAGTGTAATTGCAATATAAATTAAAAATAAATAACAACAAAAGTCAGATAAGTTTAAACAGCCAGTGTTCTTGCATGAAATATATTTGTGAAATAATCTAAAAGAAAAACATTGGTCTGGAAATCCAACCTTCAAGCATGTTTGAAAAACTAAAGGTGAACTTGTCAGGTCAACTTTTTCTAAAATAAACACCATCTATTCTGCTAGTGGGAGAGGTTATAATCTGTCGAACTCATAGCAGAAGAAAAGCTAGTACCATATAAACAACAAAAATAACTCTTATACTGATGTCAAATATTTTTCCATACATACAAATAGTAATATTAATGACTATTCACCTTCGGGATTAGGTAGTTTAAATCAGATGACACAAATCACATATCACAATGATACATGGAATAACTGTTTTGATGACACGTGATCTGTGGTCAAACAATATTTAGTGCACTAGCTCAACTTCACATTGCTTTCAAAGTAGTTACAGAAGAGCAGTATCATACTTTCAGTATGAAATTTATTCAAATTTGCATATTTGCAAGTCAATAAAGGGAGAAGTCTGTATGGAGAATCTCAGTCCACTTCAGAAATCTAGAGGAATATGCAACTTTGTAGTACTGGAGATGGAAATAACTTTTGGAGTACCTGAAGCTATTTTCTAATTTGGGAAAAAGTAAACAAAATATTCTGAATTAAAGAGGTTGAGGCATTTGTCATATGAAAACATTCAGTGATTTCCTTTGTGATATGACTGGCATCATGCCAGGGCATCGTTTTCTGTCTTTAAAAATGCCTCTGAGAGTATATCTTAAAGAAGAGCATTAACAGAAGAGTTAAATAGAAATAGAATTTCTCATACATATTAGTCTATTTTATTTATCATTTCAATGAGAAAACTAATAAATGTGAAACAAGTTTTTTTTCTTTTTTTTTCTACTTAGCTAAAATGTGAAAGAAGTTTTTTTCCTTTTTTTCTTTCCTATTTAGCTAATTCTTCTGTCCTCACAACATTAACTTGATCTGTGGTGCCTTTACGAAAGGCTTTCTTTTTGAAGAATTACATCTGCAATTGCTTAAGGTCTTTGTGAATTCCATTGAAATCTGTATTCTGGCCTTAGAGTCTTAAAACAGTATTCTACAACAACGTGATTTATTTTATCCACAATTCTTTTTTGTTATATATGAAGTTGATCTTGATCGGAAAGACAGGACATCCAAAAGAAATTTGGGATTCTGCAGCAGAGGTCAGAGTTCAATGCTGACAGTAAATAGACCAGCAAGCACGCAGGCTTATTCAATTAGTTTATCGCAAACAAAATGGCCTATATGTAATAAAAGCTTATTAACTCTTCACATAATGGAATAGAGCATTTCTCTCTGCTCTGATACCTGCTTCAAAAATCATGCTGGAAAGCTGACCACTAATCTGTCTTATTTGGCTGCAGTAACTTTAACTGATTAGTGGTTTATGATATGTTTGTTAGGACCAGGTGGAACCATAAAATGTTAGTTGTATTTTTCACTGCTGAAGCAAAAAATATGGAAGATGATCTGGTTTTTATGTATTTGACTATTCAACAAATCAGTAATATTCTGAGATCCATTTCAATGCCAACTCATGTCCCTCAAATAATATATGCTTAAATTAAATAGCTCCTTTTTCTCCCATATTCATGTTTCTAATTCATCAGGTAAATAAAACAAAAATAAAGTGCTGCTAAAACAACCAGCTAGTCTTCAAACTGGTATATGGTGTAAACCTTTTCTAATGAATGCAGATAGAAAAACATGGTAAAAGATCATGTTTTACTAATGCAAGCAAGTTAGTCTTTTTACACTATAGTGTTTATAAGATAGATACATTAAGGAAGTATGTATGAAGGATATGACAAGCTGAAGAAAGAATTGCAACAGTAGACTCGGTTACCCATGCTCCTTGGAATTGGTACAATTGCTTAGGCAAAATGAAGTTACTACCAGTACTGAAAAAATTCCATGAATAACTGACATATGTAACTTAGTAGTAACACTATTTGAAATCTTTATTGCTTGCATTGTTCAGCAGGAAGTAGAATTTACCCTTTGCTGTGCTCCAAGTCACTGCTCTTGCTTTTATTAACATTTTTAATGCTGGTATTTGAGAGTGCCTATTCCCTTAACTTCTGGCCCCAAATTAAAATAGCTATCACTATAATAGCTTTTTTTTGTTTGGTTTGTATAATTTCAGAATTTTCTTTCCAAGTTACTTTGCTTAAAAAATACTGCTTACCTTTCTTTCCTTTATTAGGAATAGCAAATACTTTGCTTTACCTTTGTGTGCATTTGATCACTAAAGTTTTTTTTTTCTGTTAATTCTGTAGTGCACTCTAACTTAATTTACCTTTTAGTAACATTTGGTGTAAGAGAAGCATGGAGGATCTGACAAATGATGTCAGCTTTCTAATCCATGAGGGAGGACCAAGTGGGTTCAAACTGAAGCAAAGTTAGGGAAAAAGCATTCATCTATTTCTAACATAGCAGATCTAGAGCATGAAGAATATGTAGGTTCCTCAAAGTGATGACTAGCTGTCATCAAAGGGAAAGAAGCAGGAGACTGCTTTAGAAGATTTATATGGCAATTTAGTTCAAGCTCTGATAATGTGGATTGAACAGAATCTGCTTCCCGAGAGAGAAGCTGAAAGTGGATAGATTAAAGATGGAAAAAGACAAGGAAGAAGAAAAATGGAAGACAATTGTTTAAAAGCAGAGCTATTTGAAAGAACACTAAATCTAATACTCTATTAAAATACCAACTCCTCTTTGCACAAACACAGAAGACAGACATCCTAATGATTACACTGTTTTATCCATCTAGGAGAAAAATTTGATGTCAGATTCAATAAATATGAAGACACTAGAGAAATCACTTGATTTTTTTTTTCCTATTGCTGAAGGAAAATTATCTCCAAGTTAAAGGCAAAGATAGCCATAAGGAAAACAATAGGAACTCTATACACACTTTGCTCACCAGAAAAAGTGCTTTTGCTAACTTATGTGTGTATGTCATGCTATCTTCATGAGATTCCTTTTGCCCTATTACATTTCCTCCAGGCTTACTGTAAAGTTTAACAGATACATGTTTTTCAGTTAAACTCTTAAAGAAAGCACAGCTACTAATTGTCACTCTGTTACAGAATAACATAATAATAGCATTATTATTATGTTAATAATAATAAAGCCAACACAATTAAGTGTGTTGAAGTTGAGTACTGATTCTTCAAAATAAGCAATAGAGAGAAAAAGGAATAACAATAAATAAGAAAGAGAGGAAATTAGAAGTGCCAAAATGGAACTCTAAATGCTTCTCAGAAGTGGGTGTTTTATGGACCTGAAGGAAAAGAAAGCTTTTATATATTAGTAAGAGTTAAAATAAACAGACAAAATAGACAGAAAATACTGAGAACTGGATCATTTCTTAATATCATCAATGAAAATGCAGTAGTTTGGGCCTTGTTTAATAATTAACATGAGGAATCCTGAGAGACTGATTTGTCAGAAACAGCATTTTTGGAGCAAACTAACAACTTAAAAAAGACCATTCCACTCCAGACGGTATATACCCAGGAGTCTGAAAGAGCTTAACCGTGAAGTGGCTGAACTGATAACAAAAATATGCAGCCTCTTATTCTATGAAGTTCAATGATTCAGAGATTTGGAAAGCAGATGTTTTAGCTATGAGAAAAAAAAAAATCTAAGCATTAAACTGAGAAATTTTAAGTCTTTGAAATCTTTACACCTGCACCTTCCAAATGGCTGATGTGCAGTAATTGAAAACAGAGTAATGAAAGACATGGAACACGAAGAAAGAACAGAACTTAACCAGCATGATGTGTAGAAGAAAATCACCTCTCACTCAGTTCTTGAGATGAAGTGAAAACATCAGAGATGTAAATTATAAAAGAAAACTGGAAACACACTTCATTAGACTTACAGGTCTACACAGGGTTTCATATAGAAGTCTATTAAGGAAGGAAGCTAAGTATTTATAGAAGAAGGGGCAAGAAAATGAGCATGGGATTGCCCAGCTGCAGAAATATGTTTAACTATGAAGAGAATATGTGTAAAAGTTTATATTAGAGTGTGTTTAGGTAGAGAAATAGACATATCTGTGTCTTAAAGTATTTACAGAATGGAAACATTCTTATATGCCCACTACTAAATATTTTTCTTAAAAACAAAAGATTTTCGACAACAATCTTTGTTCCTCTTTCTGTGGAGTGTTGTGTGAGGATATGTAGCAGTAGTGAAAGGACTTTTAAAAGTACTGAATCATAAAGTGAACACAAATCCATGGTTCTAAGAAAAGGTGCCAGCCATAAGTTTAATTGTGTGTACAAAATAGAATAATTGTTATTATTTATTACTGTTTGTATACTTTGTATTTTGACCCAGAGTAATAGGTTACTGATTTCTAATTAACGATCATCTATGCCTCTTTTCAGTGGTAGCAACTGATAGGACTAGAGAAAATGGCCATACTGAAGCATTGGAAGTTCCACAGGAATTTTAGAAAAAAAATCTTGACTGTGAGGGTGACAGAGCACTGGCACAGGCTGCCCAGAGAGGTTGTGGAGTCTCCTTCTTGCAGATCTTTAAAACCTGCTTGGATATAACCCTGCGCCACGTGCTTTAGCTGACCCTGCATGTGCAGGTGGGTTGGACTAGATGACCTCTGAGATCCCTTCCAACCTTAAGCACTCTATGATTCTATTCACTCAGAATTTTTTTACCTCTTCCATTTTTTTTAATGCAAGAAATTACACTCTCCTTTTGCAAAATATGACCTTTATGGTTAGATTTTTAGTGTAAAGCAGTTGACAATTTCTAGTCATCAGCAGTGAAGTGAAGATTTACATACAGAGTGGAAAAAATGTCAATTCTATGTTGGATACTGT
>JAUBOD010000175.1:784468-827152 GCA_032353885.1 Nothura maculosa
CAATTTCTAGTCATCAGCAGTGAAGTGAAGATTTACATACAGAGTGGAAAAAATGTCAATTCTATGTTGGATACTGTGTAAATATGAGTTGATCTTACAAATCATTTATCAAGCACTGGAGATGGCACTAGGCCAGAAAGAAAAAAAAAAGTGCCCAAACACAAAAAGTTTGTTCAATAAAATGAAATTAAATCCTGAAATCGAAAAATTTGATTTTGATATATTTGAAAGGGCACATTCTACTTTGAAAGGGCACATTCTACTTCTTTTTTTAATATAAACATAAAAAAGCAAAATTCATTAAATGTTTACTTTAGATACAGATTATTTTCATACTTAAAGCCCGATACATACTTAAAGTCCGAACTTTAGATACAGATTATTTGCATACAAAATATTTGCATTATTTTCTTAAGCTTCTGACGTAAATACTGTTTCAGAAGGTAAGCATGAGAATGCAGTGTTACATATTTTGGAGACTTTTTCTTAATGTATTGCATTACAGAAATGTTAAAATATTTTTAGTGACAGCAACATAATCTACCGTGTAAATGTATGTAACCTTTCAGAGAAAATATTATGTGACTGCTATGTTAATGCAAAGGAGAGAATTTTGCAAATTTTAAAAATACATTTCTTAGCATTTCTTAACTTAAAATCTTGCCTTTGTTGCTATTTAGAGAGGGGTACAGATAGGTAAATGAAGCTTAAAAATTGCTGTTATTACAGTAAAGAATCTCATATATGAATCATAAATTGTGGATTGTTTTATTTTACAGTCACAAGCCACCAACCAAACTGCATTACTAGGGTTCACTGTGCTTAGTCAGGACATTCTGGAAATACTTATGTCAAGTGCAAGATTTGTGTATCTAAAATATACCTTCTCTTGTCTAAGAGAAGGGAGTTCAATTCTCACTCAAATAGCAAGTACTCCACCAATTTTTGAAGTCTCTATAAAGTGCTATTGTTCTTGACCAGAAGGCGGAAGCAAAGTCATTTGGTGGATTTGCAGATGACTTTACAAACTTACACACACTTATGATCTTATTGTACAGTTCACAATTCAATACCCAAATCAGTCAAGACAGTAGCGGCATAACTGTCCATGAGGAAATTTATGCTGTATATCAAATCAGACCAATTTTACTTAGCTAAATAAGCTGGATGAAGTTAGTCTTGGCCAAAAAAAAAACGTTAATTTAATTTTTAAAAGCTAACATTTTTCTTCAGTTAAGTCTAAGGTCAGACAATAGGAAGGAGCTTTTGTACTTCAAACAGGTAACTGCTGGCCTCTACCTATAGAAAATATGAGAATAAATACTTGTCCTTCCTTGTTTTGGTGTTCTTTATAACATGCAACTGTCATAACTCCTGAAATAGTAGTAACTCTAGTACTCTAGAGTAGTAGTAACTCTAATACTCCTTTCTGTGGAGATATATTTCTAGTGAGGCTTAATTCGCCTGTGGATAGATTCTGTATTGGAGCTACTTGTGTTGACTGTCTTAAAATGAAAAGAAGCAGGTGCTTCTAGAGTTCCTATAGTTTATCTGCCTCTAATGCACCCATCCCATGTATCTTTAATTCCTCCTCATTTAATATCTCCTCATTTATTATATTGCAGACCAAAAGATTATGTTTATATGCTTTATACATAAATTATGATGAAATTTATCTAATTCATCCAGGCAACACAGAAGGTGATTTTTCTGATCTCCTTTCTTTTTCAACATCTACTGTCAGATGAAATGTTTAGATAGCATTGACTAGAATGACAGCAATATAGAAATGATTCATAGTTTTGCAACATATCATGTACAAAGATGATCTACTCCTTGAACAAGCTCAGTTAAAACACTGCTGTGTGATGGGACAGAAGAGAGTGTCTTTGACAGTACACACAAATAAATTATAGGGAAAAAAAATGGCTATATTACTGCTTGTTGACATATAGCCCCTAGTCCTCTTTTAGTGCCTAATAGCATAAAGCTATAAACCACAATATTATTCTGTGATGAAGGGATAAGTAATCCCTTTTACCCCTGGTGAAACACAATTGCTGTGCCCATGAAGGGGAGCACTGATTAACTTCCTAATGACATTGCTGGCAGGTAAAGACATAAGGATTTCAATAGTGGATGGTGATAGACATAAGGATTTCAAACTTTCATGACACCTTTTAGACAGAAATTCTTTGGAGTCTCTGCTGCTTAAGTGTGATTGACCATTCCTGCTAGATATAGGCAGTATGAGAAGGGATTCTTCCCTCTTATGCCCTCTCCAACTTTCTGTCTATCCCTCATGTAGTCAGCATAATTTTGATCTGAAAGGTCTGTCTGCGTATGAAGAAATATGTAAAACTTCACAATAAATCAGTTCCACAAGGTGAGTTTCATTCTTTCTTTTGAATATGTAGGATTATAAAATAAACATCTGAAATAAACAACATTTTATCTTATGGGAGAAGTAAAAGATGATATTGGAAAGAAGAAAAAACAACAGTTATTTTACCTATACACCATCCACTCATGATTTGATTATTCAATTTCCTTCTGCAAAATAAATAATAAAATAGAACCTCCTACTGAGGCCTCAAAAGGAATTCTTTGCCTCAACAATTGTAAATAAAATAAGTAAAAGAATTGAATCTAAAATATACACTGAATGGGGAAAAATATCATTTTCATCTCATGACTTGAGAGCTATCTAATAGAAAATATTATATAGTAATTCATTATTAGTAAAATTGCCAGATATAGAAAATAATGTTTAACTGAAATTTTATTTCACAGTAGGCATATATTACAAACCGAACATTAATTTTCTGTCTTCTCATTGACTTATGTAGAAGCGGCTTTTAGCTACCTAACTTGTAATTTTATTTATTAAAATAACTTGAAATGCAACAATTCAAGCACTGTTTTTGTTGTTGGTTGTGTTTGTTTGTTTTTGTTTGTTTTGCTTTTTCATTTTGTCTTCACCTTCTGTTTGGCTATATGAGGCATTAAAATAATAACTCTCACTTTTGTTGTTCAAATGCATAATTACTAGTATATTTTATTGTGGTGCAGAATGGATTCAATTGCCTACATAAGAATAGAGTTATCCTGCCTAATACAAATATATATTAGGAGTTTTTAGGTGGATAGTTTATTCATCTGCTAGGCTAGCTTGGTGACCTTAATTTTTCCTGTGGATTATTTATTTGAAACAAGAAGAAAGTCAGATTGTATACTGAATATTTAGCCAAAACTGGCAGAGACTTATTTTCTCTTCAGTTTTCTTTTGTGGTTTAACTTCAAATATCAATCTTAGAAATAATTCTGATTGCTGCTTATTTCCTATTTCAAATACTAAAAACTGTAAAAACTATAATTTTTCAAAAAAATCCTTTTTTAAAAATCTTTTATGTTGCATGTTTCTGTCTCTTCAAATAACACTACCACAGGATAGAGAGAATTTTAATAATTTCATAGACATGTATAATAGTATAGTTTTATGGCTTATGTCAATATCTCAAGGTAAGTAAAACTTTTTGTCCAAAGAGAAAACAGCCAAAAATCACTCTAAATTAGAAAGGACTTAAAAATAATTACATCAGCAGAACAATCTGTTACATTGAATATTTTAAAAATAATTCCATCAGGAGAACAATCTGTTACATTGACGATTTTAAAGACAAAGAACCTTTGGTTCTCCACTGCTTATTAAAGGTCACAATTCCGTAAATTATTCCAGTATAGCAAGAAAAATTTTGTAATTTGAAAGATAGCAGTCAAATTTGTAAGATGACTTGCCAATAACGTTAGATGGTAAGTATCCAGCATAAGTATCTCAAGTTTTGAATTGAGCTTACACTGAGCCGGTATTCCAAAAGGCAGAGATGAAGGAATTACAAATACTAATTATTTCCAGAACTTATATAGTTGTAAAGGTAAAATTACATTGAAAAGGAGCTTCTTAAATTTCCTGGATATTTTCTGGATATCTCCTTAAATATTTTGTCATAGAATTATCCTCTATAACAAAGAATCAGACATATGATTCTTCATAGTAAGCATAACTCTCACTATGTATGACTATGTATGTAAATCTCACTACAGCTATGTGATTCTTCAGGCTACCTTGCAAGCCAAACCCAATCTTGTACTCTTTTAAGTCTTTGGAAAGAGGTATAGGTAGAAACAGTGCTATTATGAAAGCCAGCATGCCTACCAGTTCTTCTCTGCAGGGCAGAGCTAACTGTGAAGATGTCATGTGACTATCACACACAAAATAAGGACATCACTGTTTCTAGGAGCTCCTCAGTTCCATTTTCCAAAACAATAGCACCACGGAAGAGGCACCACGGTACTACAACAATCATGGCAGAGCATACTCTAGAACAAGGGTGAAGAAGTGTCAGAAGGGTGCAGAGGTTGAGTAAGGGAACTTGGGTGTCATGTCATACTTTTAGTGGCACTGTCCTTTTGGAAACTGAACTAGTAACTGTACTGCACTTCATCAGAGCTGTGAACTAAGCCCAAAAATCATACTCTGGGTTTTGTTGTTGGGCATTGCCCTTTAACTGGAAGTGGAGAAGATGTAACCTTCCAAGCTGTGTACTTACGTTTGACGAACTGCCAATACAAATGTAGATGTAGAATGAAAACAATGTATATATTTAGAAATAAAGTAAGCAGTGTAGGATATAAAATGTATGTACTTATAATTATTGGAAAAGTCATCTTATGTTTTATAACTTGCCAATTCTATATAGGCACATAATAAATGCAATCATTGTGCATGTTTTCTAGCACCTAGGGATAAAATTCCATGTGGAAACTTAACTTTGCTGTTCTCATTTTTATTAACTTGTCAGGTAACCCTAGTGCATATATTTTCTATAGAAGAGATTAAAATATATCATAATGGCAGACACACACAAAAAAGTATGTTCTTTCTGCATTGATTAATTTAGAAATAGAAGTGGCTTTATCATGTAGCCACAATACACTGCTAACTGGAACAGCAAAAGATTTAGTGGCTATTCATTTTGTAAATAATTGCAGGGTGAACATTCTTCATTTTGCCTAGGCAGCAAAAGTCCTAGAATCCCTGCTGTGGAAGGGATTTGCTGTTCTCTTTGTACAAGAATAGAGGAAAGGAGGAATGTAATTTAAAGAAAAAATCATTTTCTACAAAGTTAGAAAAACTTATTTGGCAAGTCTTTAGTAATATTGTTCCTTCCTATCATCTGACTTATTTTCATACATATAATGACAACTGAATATTCCTGCCAATGTTTGTGTGCAAAATTAATAAAGACTAGAATGTTGTGCCACTATAAAGAACACATGGAATTAATACTGAAAATAAGTTTTTGGCATGGTCTTCAAAGTAACTACATTCATATTTCAATTGTAAGAATTGTTTTATATGATTTTCTTTGCTGTCTAACCTGGTCTGCCTTAAATGAGAAAAGTTCTGTGGGTACATATACAGTTAAAAACTAGTACATAGACCTATTTTTTTAATTGACAGCAATGTAGGTGCTGCATTCGGGTTTTTTATGTTAATTGAACTCAGTTATTAATTTTTTCTTTTTATTTTAAAGAAGAAAATGAAATTGTGAGATATAAAACATACACTAAGTGATTTTTCCCTATAGATTCATTTCACACTGTAATTCTTACAAAATAACAGGAGTGCCACATTTGAACTTAATAGAATACAGATTTACACATAATTGGCAAGTAGCCTGACATCCTTCTTCTTCCCAGTATGATAAGCAGTAAGTGGGGGAAGCAGTAAGTGGAAAGTCATAGAGGGCTGGGTTTTGTTTTTGAAACTAGATCTATGACAGAAGGATTAACTCCCTTTGTGAAGATAACTTTCTTCCAAAGCCTCCCAACCTCAAAAACACTCAGATAGTACCATTAATGATGGAGAAAAAAAATGAAGAAAAAAATTAGCAACTGAGACTAATGAACAAACCCTCTTTAGTGTGTGTGTGTGTATGTGTGTTTCTTGAAAAACCTCAAGAACTTCTTGCCTTTTTTTTTTTTAACCACTGTATTCTGACTTGCTTCAAATTCATATCAAATAACCATATTTGTATTGTTCTGCCATTCTTACTCTACCACTGTGGTAGCACTGTATGCTTTGCTAGGTAACTTTAATGTAGTCTCTATTTCAGAGTTTGAGCCCTGTGACCCACATACCCAGATAATGCCCTTCATACATGCATGCATGGACAAGGCTTATATTCTCTAGCTGTGACATTCTTTTCTGTCCTATTTGTATATTCTTGTAGCCATATGATTTCCTAATGAAATCAAATTTCTAACACACATTGATCCTACCTCCTGCTGCCCTTCATTACATCCTTGGAGATCAGCGTGCTCCTCTTAGAATACATTAGTCATTCATTACAAATGCCATAAAAGCCCTGAAGTCCTAGAAAAGAAGAGTCTTTCCTTTTACCTTTCTGTTCCATCTCTATTAATAGATAACTCCCAGCTGTTATTTCATTTTTCTTCTGTCATGAAAGCTGTAACTACATGATTAAAATGGTATGCAGCTCTAAAACTACTATCAATTATACTAATTAAGGTCAAAGAGAATTGAGCAGCACTCTTCATAGAAAACAATGTAGGCAATGTAAACCACTAGTAATTTAAGGGTATCATATGTACATATGACAGCTTTTACAGACCTTCTTATTAATTATTTTTAGACAGTCTCTTATAATCACATCTCCAAGAGTTACTCTGTTATTTTGCTATTTATTTTCTGAAAACAAGAAGCACAGATGAAGATTATTGTTCTTGCAGAGGAGCAGGTAAAAATGACCTCTTTTTATTCAAAAATTTATTTTTTGATTTTTTTTGGCTTGCACTTAAAGACTATGAATGAAGGTTCACTATGAATTTTTAACACATAACATAACCTGCAGCTATGCACAGACAGAGCAAGTCAAGCAGGACTTGACCTAACTAGCAGTAAATGTGCTCTAGCTAGATCCTAAATAAAGATTTATGATGCAAAATAATGACATCCACTTTCTGCAACTGTACCTCAGTTCTTTTCTATCATCTGACAGGCATACAGTCTGAAATGACAACTGTGGGAAAATGGTATATGTATAGTCTAAGAAAATCTTTGCAGAAAATTAATAATGTTCTGACACTTCTTTTTTCTAACTTTGATCACACAAATTGATTTTACTTTGAGTGAGAAAGAAGGTGAACTTTGCACAAGAAACCAAAAAAGTTTCAAATTTCAATTTCAATTGTTATATTTTAAAAAGCAGTGACATTGACACCTCTATACTAAGGAACCCTATCTAAGCAACATCTCTCCTCATTTTCACTCATTTCTGGGTAAGCAGCCATTGTGCTTAACCAGCACATTCAGACCAGGGGCTGAAATGAAGATATTTTTCATTTTAAAGAATCCTTAAAGGTGAAAATTGTTTCCTGTGTTGGTATCATTGCAGCTAAGGCCTGTGCTTCAGAGAGTGCTGCTGTTTTCCCCGTTTTCTATGAGTGGGGCTTCTGAAAGCTGCTGATAAAATCATTAGCAACATAGAGTCAGTACGCTTGGAGATTATCATACCTGAACATTTATAATCTTCGTGAATATTTCTCTGAATATTGCAACATGATCTATTTTAAGTCCAAAATATTGCTTCCTAACATCAAGAAAGGATTCCTACAGTATAGGAATCCACTTGTTTACAGCTTTTGATACGTAATCATTGGAGTATTATCAACGGATCAAACCAATGTCACAAGGTGCTGTATAATACATTCAGAAAAGGAAGAGAGTGTTATAGAAAGAAGGGCTATAGAGAATAAGGGATCATAGGCAATATCAGAGATACATAATAACAAAGTGCAAAATACTCTGTAGCTAAATTATTTGAAATTATATGTCTTCCCACTTAAGCAACTTCCTAAAGAACTTTTCTTAACAATTGGAGTGATTTCACCAAAATGTTTTCAATGATCAGAAATTTAGAGAAGTTTTACTGTTTTTTTTTTTCATATTTCCTCTGAATTTCCTCTCAAGTTAACCTACAGGGACATTTCACTCATAGGAGAGGATTTGGTAAGCAATGAAAACCTTAACTAAAATTCAACACAGTTTCACTTGATAGGCAGTGACACAGCTTAATTAAATAAACAAGAGATCCACCAGTTCAAATCTGCTGGGAATCTTTCCATGGATTTCAATGGAACAAAAGTGATCACACCCTTAATTACATATGTTTTCTTCCTTACTTTTTTTCCTCAATACCCATATTTGTCATGTACAATTTTCTGTTCTACTCTACCAAGGAGTCATCTAGAAAATGTAGCCTAAATTCTGTGTAGATTAATTGTAGTCTATATTGCTCTCTCTAAAAATACCTCTCCAAATATGCAAACTTCAGTCACAGTTTATATTTCTATCACACTATGCCATACTTTGTTCTTACCTTTGCCATAAGGATGAATTACAGCTACAGCATAAAATTGATTTTGCACAAAAAACATATGAGAAGAATGTTGTGAGTACGGGGGGCTTAGAGTGCACTTTATTGGGAAAGTACAGGAAAAGTGACACAAATACTGAGAAAATGTAAAATACTAAAGAAAAAAATAGACAAATATGGGATGGGAAAAGTACAAGGAGTAACACTGATGTAGACTGTCAGCAGTGATGTTTGTCTTTGAGGAAGTTTGAAGAAAAATTCTTGACTGTGAGGAGGATGGAGCAGTGAAGGGGCTGCTCAGAGGAGTTGTGGAGTCTCTCAAATATTCAAAACCTGGATGCAACCGCAGCATGCTCCAGGTGTCCCTGCTTGTGCAGGGGGGTTGGGGTAGATGATCTCTAGAGGTCTCTTCTATCTTTAATCATTCTGTGATTCTGTGACATATGTACTAATGTATTAAACAGCAAAGTTATTTATGAGTTTAGTGGCAGCTACTGTTTTAGACCATCACTGAAACCAATGAAGAGTTCTCAAACAGAAAGGAAGATAAACTGAGCTAAGGAAAATGTTAATTTTATTGAGGAGATCAATCTCTTGGTTTAGCAATTCAGGACACAGAAAGCAAAAAGAGACATGTGGATTACTGTTTTAAGTCAAAGGAAGGTAACAAAGATCATGCAGGTTACTAATATTAGAAAAGATAAAATGAGATTGAAACTTTTCACACAAAAGTCAGTTAAAACAGACTATATGCTTCATTAATTTCAGTAAGAAAACTCAGAAAGGAAAATATGTATTTAATTTTGTAGCTTATAGAAGAAAAAGAAAACAATATATTTAGTATTATCTGAAGCCAAGGTAAGGTAATATTATTAGATTCTGTCTAGAATGTATTCAGAAATTTACTGAGATTAAAGGAAAATTTGGAGGAAAATGCAGATGAATCTATGTTTCATTTTAGTATCATAGAAGAAAAAGTATGAATTTTGGAACGAGAGAGCATCATATGAAGACTACAGAGTTATTGGGAATACTCAAATACTGAGTGTTCACAATAATGAGAATTTACAGTATTTACTCAATATTGAGCATTTGGTCCATGATCAAATTATTTCTAGCATTTCCTCTACTCTTTTACTAAAATAAAAGCTGAGTGCAAGTTACCAAGGCATCACTTAGCAAAGTAAAACATTGTTTTCCTGGAGAGTAGAAATATATTAACTAGCTTTTCTTAAAGAGCTCATTGACACAGCAATATATATAGGAGCACATATAAATTTTTTGCATATATAAAATCTATACTTTATGAAAAAAGAACCTCTTACACACATACACACACACACACACACACAAATAAGAAGAATACAACAGAAATAGGATGAAGATAGTGGATGCTATAATTTAGTAGAATCATAGAAAGGGTAAGATTTACAACTAGAATGCCATGCTGCCCCAGTAGGTACTAATGTATAAAAATCAGTTCTTCATATGCCTTTCAGAAGTAAGTAATGTGGGACAAGGAGGTTTATCAGAGGACTCAAAATATATGTTTTTATGCTAGAATTTCTCTCAGATTTTTCCTCTGAAAATATTTCATGCAGAATAAACCAATAAGCATTCTGCTCTAAAAATCCTGATCTCCTAGTGTCACTACAGCCACCAAAAATGCATATTGACATTTGTTTCAGGAGAATGAAACATAGATATATTACATCTCCAGCCTCAACCTCTCACAGCTGAAATGTAATCACATTATGGGCTCATACCTCAGAAAGCCCTCATACTCTCACAATTCTGCAGGTTAAAGTAACCACAAATTCCTTCTTTCTTTGACATTTCTTACGTAACATCAAGATAAAAAAAAAAGAAAATGATTACTTTTTTTTTTAATACAAGATCTGCATGCAATTCATGCTGACACTGTCTAGAATGACAATTAAGGATTATTTTAGTTTGCACTTTAGTCTTCAAGGATACGACATAAGTGAAAATAAGTAAAACATACATTCTTTACAAAAGATTTTAAAAATAATAACTTTTAATTTAAGTGGCATGTGAGATTATAGCACTTTAAGGTAACAACAGATCCAGAAAATATAAGAATGCATGCTACTGTTCATCTCTCACTCTCTCTGACAGTCTGCCAAATTTAATTATTCATTCTATTGGAGTAATTAATTAATAAGTACAATTCTTTATAGGGATTAAAGTTTACGCTACTATCATTTGCCAATACCGAGGTTCCCTGGACTATACTTCCAGTAGTGCCATAAAGATATTGTTTAAAGATGGTCCATGTTTAAGCTCCTCATTTTTAGAACAACTGACGAAATGTGGGGAAAATGTGTTCCCTAGAAATAAGCTTGGGAGTTGCTTAGCTGAGATTCATCACATAATCATATTGCTTCATTTAGTGTTTGGAAAGGATCATGAACGGAGGGCATATATTGTGTAAGGAATCAAATTTCTGCTCTCATCATAAGGTTGGACTATAGCAGATCACTGTTTTTCTTAACAAGTACCATCTAAGAAACAATTAATCCTGTAAAATATTGCTATTTTTTTTTAATCCTGTAAAATTATTGCTATTCGATAGACATATCAAAACAATTGCTAAAATATCCAGTGCCACTTCCGAAGATGGCCTTGGGTATCAAAGATATGCATACTGGCTGAGCAGGGATGGCCTCTGCCCTCTGGGGCTTAGTCAGCTTGATCTCAAATACCAAGCATCAAATACAGAAGCCTGTATTTTAACAGTTGTTTTGTTTGCTTGTTTGTTTCTATTTAACTGATAAATCAATAAAAGAATGATTCATTTATTTGAACATAGAAGTCAAGTGCCTTCTGTGACGCTTGAGTAGCCTGCCTGTCCTGCAGACCCTGGCCAAGGAGAGTGCAGGCGTCCCATAATACCTATGTCTATCTGTCTCTTCTCAGGAAGGAAAATTGAGCCATATTGACATATAGACATTTCAGATATCCTCAGCCATCTCAAAGAACAACTCCTCTAGTTAGATAACAGTATCTCCTCCTAGATTTCTAGTTTAAAGTTAGCTGAACTTATTTCTAGGCTCCAGTGATTGCATTGATTAGCTCTCCATTTATTATAAAGGGAGATAAGATACCTAGCTCACATGTAGACATCTGAATTTGTGAATGTTAATCTAAAACTGAATCCCATACATAGCAAAGCATTACCATTTTAAATCATTCAGACAGATTTAAGCCAGGACAGATTTAATCTAGCGGGCTAATGGAAAATTCCCCTCAAAATTCAGCTGACTCTATCTTGTGCAGAATGGTTCGACCAGCTTTAATTACTGCAACCATTCTAAAACCCAAGATGTTATCACTTTAATAGGCTATGCTTAATAAAGTGAAGGTTAGTGTTATATCTTGGATATAGTCTTCAATCCACATGACACTTTATATGCGTTTTACTGCATATTAATACTAAAAAAGTTAACTCTTTTAGAATGCAAACAAATTTTATCTCACCACTCTTTAATTCACAATGTAATCTATGCTGCCAGATTATTTTACCCTCTGACGTTAATTTAATTAAGCAACATTGAATACCTGCATTAACTACCCTTATTTATTTCTTTAAATTTTTATCTTTGTTAAGTACAGTTTCAAATATCACTAGCAGTATTTGAGGTATATTATGCATATCATACAAAACTTGGTTTAGTAATATAGCAATAACTTACTGTCATTTTTAAATTCATCTACACAACTATTAAAAAAGACTTCTGACAGTAACCTGTCCTTTCCATACCTAGTTCTCAAAGCCAGATGAGATGAATATAGCACACATCTTTAAGACTAGTTCACTTAATGGCTTATCCTTCCCAGGGTTGAACTGATTACCGCCTGAGTATTCAAGAAAACTCACTGAAGAGCACTATCTAGTTTCATTTTTTAAAATATCTATAGTTTTGGTGCATATCTTCATAATGTTGTAATTGTATTAAATATTGCCATACTAATACTTTCAAAAGAACCTTTTTGTTATTTTGAATAATCAGCAAAGCATCATGAAGCTTTCTGAAGATTATGAATAAAATTTATCCAGTTATTTGTCAATTCAGTTTAAGCTTAACATTTAACACATTAGAAAGGTCAGTTGGTCAGTCAGCACCATCAGTCACTTCTGCCTTTTTAGTATAATACACCTTTGTACATGGTCATGGTAGCTACAGAATTGAACTCTTCATTTTGTGCTGACACAAAATCTGATAAAACATGAAACACTGGCACGTTTATTTTGAATAATCTCTTCTGTGATGACTTCAACTGAATTGCTAAACAAAAATGAAGTTCTTATTAGCATGACATTCAGGAACCAGTTGAATCTCTGTGTGAATCAGGATGGGCCGGCCATTCTAATGTCATGCAATACATTTATTACATAATGTTGGCACTGATATTCATTTTTGTTGTTGTTGCTGTTTCTACTGTCCTCCCTAAATAAGCATTGGCCTTGCCCAGCTATGGATACTTACAGAAAATTAAGTTGGAGAGAAGGGAGCTTGAATCACATCTTACAGTGATCAATAGAGATGTTTGCAAGACTTGAGACCTAGACCTGCAAAAATCTACCCTTGCCTACTGAGTTGAAAGACCTTTACATCTTTAGTTATGTCTTCTTTATTTCTTAAAACCAAATTGATAATTGTTGTGTGTTAATTGATGATTAATTTCAAGTCCTTCTCGTTGAGACTAACACATTTAACTGACTTGCAACACCAGTTCAATCTAGTGCTATCTTAAACAGGCATTTGGGATTGCACTCAACTGAGCACACATA
Organism: Nothura maculosa; assembly: GCA_032353885.1. Lineage (NCBI taxonomy): Eukaryota > Metazoa > Chordata > Aves > Tinamiformes > Tinamidae > Nothura > Nothura maculosa. The sequence goes on from JAUBOD010000175.1 coordinate 797,747, forward strand.
ACATGCACTCCATTTGCTGTTTGTGGTGAGCATGTGGACCAGCACATATATCTTTATGGTTAACTCTTCCAGTTAAGAAAAATCCTGTATATTCACAGTTAGTTATCTTAATTTACGTATCCTGAGTATAAAACTTGAAATCCCTTTCTTGTGGCACTTTACACAGCTTTATCTACAAGCTGGAAATGTATGTTCATGGCATTAATGTATTTTGACAATTTCTGACCAAAGAGTGACACCTCTGTAACAAAAATTCTCCAGCAAGACCACTGGTATATTATTACAGCGCAGTCATATGAACAAGTCACTATGGGATTGTAATTTGTAGTGGATCATCTGTTTTGAAATAACTGTCAACATTCAGGATCATGTCATGCATTGGGCAGCTTGCCCTACCTTCACAGAAGACTAAATTACCTCAAATTACCTTATCTTCTTATCACACCTCCTGTTTTTTTTTTCTCCCTTTAGACCTTTTACAGCTTTAATTCCACTGCACATCTCAAATTCTGCAATGATGATTTGACCTATTAGTACTTTGTATTTTCCTGTTCCAGAACTGCATTTTTCATTATGTAAGATGCTGAGAGCAGGTGGGTGGCTCTATTGCCGATGCATTAACAAGTTACTGATACTACATGTTAGCTGACCCACAATAATCCCTCCTGTCCCATGTTACTTAAAAAAGAGTTTGCCTGTTTTCACAGAGCTACATAACAATAAATTATTTTGGATTTACTACAACCTACAGGTTTCTAACACCTCTTGGTATATATGTAAAGGGCCTTGGTCAATGGTAAATTTTTGGTAGCTCAAGGTTGTTTACCTCTCTCTGAGAGATCAAAAAATCCTTGACCGAGGTGGAATGAAAGGTTGCACACAGGTACATCGGTCAGATGACTTCCTTTCCAATGACAATCACAAGTGGAAACCATTTCTTTGAGAAATGATGACAGTTACATCAAGGTTTTATTTTAGCTTCATTCATTAGACTTAATTGTCAGTAAAAATCTTTTAACATTTTGTCTATCTTTCCTCAAATCTGAAATTAAAATCTTCTCAATTATTTGTGAGTTGTTTCCTTGCCGAAAAGTTACGTTTCTGTTCACTTGCATCAATTTTACAAAGCAAAAACAGTCATTAATTATGTGTGATTAATTCTTACATATATTTTTCACAATGTTTTTTACCTTAAAAATAAATATATTTGGTACATTTTAATAGCATAAATGAGCATGCTTGACAATTTGAGATATTAAACAAAATGGAAGATGTAAGCACTTATACTAGAAAGCCTATTGACCTGTGCTTACAGATTACAGGTGACAGCTTTATGTATATAAACATTTTCTTTACTACCAGTAGAGCTTTTAATATTCTTTAAAATGAAACGTGCTAAAGGAAATGCTGAGTTGGGCTCTGGATATTAAGGTGCAAAAAGAATATGCTTCTGAATGGAGATCTCTTTCTAAACTCTGAAGTTTTTGTGAGGTAGAAAGTCATCTGCCATCTGCAACACTTCAGCAAAATGTAGGAAATTTTACCTCAACATTGCAATTAATTATGTTTAATTATTTGGATTGATTGAGAAATCTTATTGAGGTGAAAAAGTGTACCTACTGTAAAATGAAAAAGACATCTATTAACATTTTTCAGGTTGAATACTGTAAGGATTAGTGACCATGTAAACAACTGCCATCTTGTGGATGAAAAGCTAGTAAGAGTCATTTACTCATATTGCCAGAATGCTTAAGGGAAAAATGGTTGTAATATTTATCAGCATTACCAGACTTGGCACTTGGTTCTGAAATAGGTTTCTGAAAGCAGCAATTTTGAGTTTGTACATTAATTCAATAAGACCTTTTATCACCTGACTGAGTTCTAATTTACTCCCAAATCTTTAGACCTAACCCTTCCAAAGTTAGTAACGTATAGGTTAAGCAGCACTGAAAAACTGCTTGTGTTTTTCAATTAGTGTAGTGCAGAGCTATGTTTTGTTATATAAATAATTGGTTTAACCATTAAATTGATGTGACAGAAATAATTGTTAAGCAATTAAATGCAGTAATGATTTCAGCTCATGGGAAATATATACTAATAAACCTGAGTTTCGATTTGCTTGAGAGCCAAAATATACCATCTTACTAGATTCTTCAGAACTGGCAATTAATATTGTGTTCTAGACAGAAAGAATGTGTTTAGTTACTGAAAGTCATTGGTTCTTTTCTTTCTTTCTTTGTTACTTAATTTTTTTAATGTGATTCATTCGTGTGTGTGAAAATATGACTAACAGAAAATATCACCAGCTATAGTTACCCCTGTGTGAGTGCCTCATGTGAGAGTTAGCAGACTTGTCCAATCAAATAAACAATCCATGGCACAGTAGGGAAATATGAATTGTGCATTCTAGTTTTCGTGCACGTGCACTTGCTCACATTAGCTTCTCCTAAAGAATTTTAACGTTTTCCATGCATGTATTTTATTTAATGATTTTTCATTTGATGAAATGGCCTTATAACTTTTTGCTTAAATTATTCTGTAACTATTGCACATAAAATTATAAAGGATATACAATTTAATTTTCATATTTTACTATCTATAATATCAATCATACTAATTTTAAAAGGATTATAACCTGATTATAATACGAAAGCATTTTCAGATGTGAAAAATGCTGTGAATTCTTAGAATCAGGTTGTTACCTATAGCTTCTACCTTTGCTAGACCATACCTCTTCCTAGCATAACACAGTTGGAACTCAACATAAGGTGCATATATAAATTGCCGTTTTGTCACTAATATTCATAAGTCATTTAATTTAAAACATTCATGTATCATATTTTACAGCATAAAAAATTTAAAGAATACATCAACTGTTTTCATACACACTAGCCATCCTATACACATTTTCTACTAAGTGATTGTTTTGTTTACACAATGTAAGCTCTTCATTATCACTGAAGTTAACATACTTTGTGGGCATTGAATACTTTTTAAGACTATTGCACTCTACCATTAAAGACAAACTAGTAGGTCATATGTGAATGATTCACACTGTTAAGAGATAAAGTGTAGTGTATGTAAGAATAAAAAACAAGTAGAATTTGAATTAATCATGATAAGATTAACTAGATCTAGGAAAACAGTGTAGTTCTCAGACAAATCAACCCATGTATTGAGTTTTATTCAACAATGTGTCTTTTTGGTCCAGAGTATTTATAGCATTAAAATTTCAGAGGAATGTAACTTATACACGTTATATCTAAGCATATTTTATCTCATCAATAATTCTTTCTACTTATGACTCATATCTTCTTAGCAATTACTATTCCTTACCTTTATCATTATTCATGATCTCTAATTCAGTTTTATGTCTCTTTGCATGGCAATGAATTTATTTCTTTATATACATTTCCATCTGAATTCCCATGTTTTCTGAGCAGAAATAAATGAACAAGGGCTTTCATTTTGGCCTAAAGTACGTTTTGACTAATAGGTTAGCCTCCAGGTTAGCAGATCAGTCCACACAGAACTGCTGTTTATTAAGTCCCCAGAATTTAATCTCCTGAGTCTCTATAACTTTTTGAAAGCATCACAAGGCAGGGGCAGTGCTGTTTATCAAGTTTATTCTAGAAATCTTCCAATATGTTTCCCATAACATATATTAAGCTAAAACAGGGTCTGCTTATATTTTGTGCTTTTTCTTTGAAACCTATTTTGGCAGCAGGGGTAGTAGACTTTAGGGAAACTAGTATCATGCATAGCTTAAATGTTGAATCAAGTATCTATCCATTCGAATGGACTAGTTTCCATTAATGAAAAAAAATGTTGATAGAAAATAAAAGATGTAAATGCAATATATATTAAATAAGAGTTCTTTTTCTGTACAGCAATAGCATATTTAGTTGCTTAGTGCTGAGACATTAAAATATTCTTTTATGGAAAACACAACTTAAAGCACAGATTTCGACTCAGTTTAAACTTCTCATGATTTATGGGCTATTTCCAGTAATATAACAAAATACTTAGTGCTGCTGTATTTGGTACATCATACAGTGTGTTTCATGCCTCATTTACTCCAATCTGAGTTCCTACTTAACATTCAAAGAATATGTGCACATATATGATGATCTTTACTTTTGTTTTTAAATTTAAATGCATAAAAAGTCTACTTGACATTGCAACAGTACAGTATTTTTGAATTTGCACATGTTTTTTATATGCATACCTTTATTAAACTCTATGGCTTAAAAGGAGGCAATGTAAAACCATTAAAAAGTGAATTCTCCAGATGCTGGATGCATTAACCTTTCCTTTAATACCTCTTCTGTACAATATTTTCATGATTACTATCATTTAGTAAACAGATTGTGAAAATGCACTTCCCTGGAGGTCTTGTTTAATAATTTAGGCTGATTAGTATTCATGTTTTTTTCTTACTATTACTACTCTTTTGAATGGCTAAGCAACAAGGTCCTGCCACCTTTTGTCCCCTAAAACTGGAACCTTTAGTACAGCCCACTTCTCCCCTACCAAAAGCAAATGTCAAACAAAAGTGTAACGTTTCTATTCTGATTAGAGAGGCACATTTCACTTTGTGGCTGACAGCTTAGGGTTAAGATATGATTCCAGGTAACAGAAGCCAATGAGAATACACCCGGCTGATGTTCGTGACATCATCCTACAGCCGGAGCGCGCGGAGCGGCAGCCAAGGGAGCTCTCAGCCCCAGCACCGCCAGTGCGGTGCCGAATGATGGATATTTACACATCTTCGTTGAGAGGCAATTACCTCGCTCTGGTGTGAGGCCCGAGGCTTGCTTATGCTGCCTGCTTGCATGCAGCACTGCCGGATCTAGCTCAACGAATTGTGCTCTCTGTGTCTGGTAAGAGTCTGCTCTGCTTTACCTTTGCTTTCAGAATAAAGGTGATGTGGCTAACCTGTAAGAGGAATTTTGTTCATACTTCAGAGGTTATCAGGCTATAATGTGTGAAGGGTAGCTGTTAATGGAAGAAGAGAGGAAAAAAAGCATAGAAAGAGAATATATTAAAGGTGAAGGAAGTATATGTCTGGTAAACTCTATTTTGCTGTATGGAAATAGACAGCATGGATGTTTATTTTGCACTTCAGATTAGAGGATAATTGGACTTGTAAGACCATTACTCAAAAGGATAATGCCTGCGTTTTTTTGTTCTTCCTTTAAAATCTAGCTTTTGTTGATGAACTAGGACATGGGGGGATTTAGAAAATTTAATGTCATACCAACTTTAAAAAATGTTCCTCAATACTTTATGAATATAAGTCTGAAGTTGAGGACATTAATACCAAGAGGCTCAAGTTTCAGGTTTGGCATAAGTTGTATTTACTTTGTTCTGCTGTTTTCCATAATTCAAAGTGATAAGAAACCTATTCTAAGATTAACAGTGTTGAAGATACAATCTGGTCCTAGCAAATAACCTGCCTTTTGCTTCTATTCACACACAGACACTTTACAAGAAATACATGGTGTTTAAAAAAGTCTCATTAAATAGTTATACAAGTGTGCAATACATAAATGAGGAAATAAAGCATTTGTATCTTTTTCATTGTTAGCAGGTTTGTGCTTTCCACAGAGGGAGGAGGGAGAGGGAAAAGGTTCTGCATGTGTAACTTCCCAATTTTGCAACAGACTAAGTACATTTAAAGCTTCTGAACTGATGTGGATTTAAGAGATTGGAAGTGACACTGACTTTAACAAATCAGATGCAATAAAGGATTTAATTGACTGAAGGAGTTCAGGGGCTACTATATGAAGAATCCAATAACCAGTTTAACTAGTCAAATAGTGTACCTAATAGGAGATAATAAATATCAGGCTGTAGTTAATTTTAAAGCTTGATGACATTTATTTTGTAGTGATCACAATTCACTAAAAAGCTAGGCCAGTTAATAACTCTCAGAAGTTCTTTCAGTAATCTCTGACATAGATCACTACACAGGAACAACATAAAGTTTTAAATAATAGTATATATGAAAGCATTATAAATGCTTGAAATGTTGAGATATAATGTTATTTAATCTAGCTACAAATAGGAATCACCCTATTCCCTAGCAACAATAGGTTTACCCTGGTCAGTATTTATAAAGAATATTAGTTGTTTTCAGCTTTAAGCTTCACTTAAGACATTAGGGTTTCTCAGATGTATTATACTTTCACACTTTTTACTACTCCAGTCCTGCCTTTGTAGCTCCTACTATTTAACATTGTTAATTCAGGTTTGGGTACTAATATGTCCAGACAATCTCAAATTGGTACTAGATACTTTATCTAGTATCTAGGGAAGGCAGACCTTCTAGTTCAAATGGGATAACAATGGCATGTAGAGGAGAAGAGTATATTATATTTTATTACTTCTCCCATCTTGCTTGGATCATCATCAAACAGAGCTAATATGTATATTCTAATAGGAGCTTTAGTGTAAGAATTATTTACTCTTTTAAAAACAAAAATTAAAGGTATTTCAATCTCTCTCAGTATTACCTGTCTACGTAGTGCATGGGTACATGCAGCTTCTTAACACTTTATCACTAATATTTGTTTTATCTCACGACATTTCTGTTCCCAGAACTCACATTAGTCAGAATTCATATATGAACAACTATCTCTATCCCTGCCTAAATACAATGTGATGGATATACTGTGGATTTAACACAGATTTGCTATACTTTAACAACGTTCAGGGCCAAAGTATTCAAAGACTTCTTCTGAGTTCTTCTATATACTAATGCACATTGTTTTTCCTAGGATATTAATCAGAGACTTCAGAAAGCTGCTGATACTGTAGTAAATGACATCTACCAAAGAGGTAGTCAGCAACTTCAGACAGGATATAATGCATTCTTGTTTAATTCAGTCATCTAGAGGGGAGACGAATAATTTCTGAAAGAGTATTTTACTTTTTTTTTATTATTATCTTTTGGCCCATTTTCCACAGCAAAGTAAATTTAGCCTGAAAAATCACAGAAAATGACATTCCTTGCATAAAAAATACTTTTGCAATCCTTGCATAATAAACATAGCTTTTGTAATAACAACACAGACCCTGCACAGCAACTTGACCATTAGTCAAGGAAAGAGTTCTTCATGTTCTTTGCTTGAATGATAGTTGATATTCACTGAGTAGTATATTTCCTATTCCATCTATGGTCCACTGTATTAAAGGAAGAACTAGCATTTGATCACTTATTTTTTTTTTTTTTGAAAGGTCATTTTGTTTGTCTGACTTTCTATGAATGAGTCAACTTATACATTTTCACAGTGACATCAGGCAGAACTCTTAAAATGAAGAATTGAGTCATTCCTCCTACATAAGGTACTCATGTCTCTTGTCATCTAGTTTTGAGCTGTCTCAAAAAGGGTGAGAGTTTTGTTTCCAATTTTTTTATTTTAATAAAATATACAATGAATTTATTTCTTAAAGAAAATAAAGATATCATCTAAATATAAATGTTAGAGTTAAACCGATTGCTGAAAAAGTATTCATATCATCATCAGCAAAAAAAATGCAAATAAAAAACAGTTCTTCTGTAACAGGCAAGGAAATTTATCATTAGAAAACACAAAAATAGGATTGTGGTGATACACTTTCAGCTGCATCCAGTTTACAGTGGATGTAGAAGGGAAAGGATTTTTGTTTGAAATCCCAAATTCTTGTCCAAGGACAGATGTTTAATTTATCTATCATAGGTCACATGGAGGCTCATCTAGGACTTTCCAAAGTATAAAAATAGCCATAAAATCCTGTGCTGCAGCCATTCTCTTCCTCTACCAATGAAATTTTTTGTATATAAGGGTTCCAAAGAAGGACATTTAACAGCCTAGTTTGTGCCTATCTCTTTCTTTTGATGCCCAAGCCAAAAAAACACTTTGTCTACTAAATTAGGAAGATATTTATTTATTCCCTCCATTTGCCTGTCTGTAAAGTCAAAGGGAACAGAGATAATCGAGTATTTCTAATGTGGGAGATGTGAGATACAAATCTACATCTAACTCTACAGGACACTATTCTCCTATGGAAGGACTGCATAGAACAAATGCACAGACAGGATAATACACCTTGAAGGTCCTCCAGTAAGTTATTTGTCTGGATAGTCAGAGGACCAGTAATACAGATCATGCACCTGTCAGTACAGATCTCTCTAAACCGCAGTTTAACCTCATTGCCTTCCCATGGATAGCAGGAGTGCTTTTTGTTCTAGCCTAGGTTTGTGGCATTATCAGCCACACAGAGACAGTTCTTTGTGGCTTAGTGAGGATGATGCTCATTTTAGTTAATTTCAGTTCGAAAGGTTCTTCTGGTAATCAGTGGAGAGAAAGAGTTCTCTTCAAAAAATGACTCATACTATTTTTAAAGTAATTTTTCAGCTTGGTGAACTAAATCACTCTTCGGAGATGTCATGTACTTAGTCTAATGAATATGTAGATAGCATCAGTAATTAAGAGTAGACTTTTAAATATGGCCTAGTTAGGATCTCTAAGATCTCTAAGGAGTGAATTCTACCAGCACTGGACAGTTACTTTTTTCATAATTGTCAACCCAAGAATCCTATGCATGCTACTGAACATTGGAGTAACACTTATTTTTTGAATTAGATAGACTGTAGACTCTGTTTCTGCAGCAGTAGAGGATTTAACCAGGGTACTTGGCACAGGATCTGAAGTTCCACAGATATTTGCTGAGAGTCAGGAAATGTTAAAGTACAGGAATATTAAGTTCCAGGGCTGCCCGATTGTCCTCCATTAATTCAGTTATTATCGCTTACATTTAAAACTGTTCTAATTGTTCTCCTTGACCTCAAATTTTTGGATATTTTTTGAGACTTGCTTTTTTTCTCCTTAAAAGACTGGCAGCACGTTGGATTTTTGTTTTGTTTTGGGTGTTTCTTTGTTTCTCCTGTCAGTTTTCGAGTCCTGGAATTAAAATTACAGACTCCTCAGATATTCAAAGAAAAGTATTAAGCGTGGAAAATATCCCTTATTTAGTCATTATTTGAGGACAGCATTAGATATTTGGTATTTATAACTTCAGGAGAAATGGTTAGTGGCCATCAGTGTTCAAAGCCACTTACAGCAATAAAAGCTGCCGCTAACAGCAATAACAGCAAACAGAACTTTTCAAGTAGGGTCACTGGGCAATCAGCCTGTCCTTCTAGTTGTTGATTTTTCCTTCTAAATCATTCTATATGCAGGAATATTTAAGAAATCTTACAAATAGTTTGATCATTTAGTCTGACTCTGCATAAAATAACCCTAAAAATCTGATCAGCAAATCATCAAGCCCATGAAGTTTAAAGCAGTTTATTCTAGTTTAATGGAATTCATGCAGACGCTAGTTAGAGTCTGCCAGATCTGTTACTCCTGAAAAATCCAGACATTAATCTGTAAATTAATAGGTACAATGTATTAATAATTTGTATACACTTCTAATTATTAGCACAAATCACTTATAAAGTTTGTGTTTTAGGACTGGACTTTCTGAAAACTGTTCTTTGAGAAGTTAACACTAAAAATGGATGAAGAAAAGTCTATATCCAACAAAGCAAAATCAAAAAAAAAAAAGAAAATACTTCTCTTTCCCTATTACCTGACTTAGAAATTCATCAAATAAAATATTGTGGTTGAATTTCAAACAAATAAAAAGAGTTACTGCTTCCTGAATGAAACATAATACAACTAATCTGTTCCAATCTATCATAGAATAATATCATGTTATCACTCGCAAATGGGAAGTATGGCTTTCACAGCTGCCAAGCTGTAGTTATCCTCATCTGATGGTCTCCATTAATTTTTAACAATTGTCCTGTCACCAGACCAGTGAGCTGTAGAAAGTACTCTGGAGATATATCATATTCCTTGATGATTGCAGTTAATGCTGCTGCCCCTCTGAAAAAGCATGAAATGTAGACACATTTATGACTGAAGCTTCAATATCAGATTTGATCATACTATTTATTCCTAATGGTCTGCAGCACTGACAAGGGGTTGAAGTCATTCTCTCTGTTACCTTTGTTTCAGTTGTAAAGGCAGCACAGACACCTGGATCTTATACATAAAAAACGAGGCAGACAGTAACAGTGCAAGTTAGTTATTGGTGAGAGATTTCAGTAGGCTAAATTTGTGTGTGAACCTTGTTAAAGTCATTCATTTTGAGAAAAATGAGTCAAATGATTTTGTTTTTTTTTAGGTCAGTTGCAGTTGAAACAAAAAGACTTTCAGTGAGTCCAAAGAATGTAACTTACATTGTGTCTTCTATTTGGTCTTATATTTGTCTTAGAGGAAAGGTTGTCTGAGAGAACTAAGTTGAATTGTAGGAGAAACAGGAAACAACTGTATTTGGATTTTAAACATTGAAATCCAAATTATTATGTATTATTATAGTAGTAAATTGCAGTATTAGAATTTTTTCAAAATAAACATTGCCTCTGTTCCCAGAATGAATGGTTTACTTCCAAGTAAACAACTTCATTTTGCTTCCAAGTTAAATTCTTAAAAAGTTTTGCATCTAGTTTATTCTAAAGACCAACATTTTGGAAGATTTCTTGCCCAGTTAACAGAATAGTTAGAAGAATCTGTGCCCTTTTCCACCTCTTCTTCCCTCAAAAGTATATGTGAATCTTCTTATGCACAATACCCTTAAAATTATCAAGTATGTTTAATGTCAGTGTACTTGTGATTGCTGCTGTACCCAATGTACTAAGATCAATAGGAACTGTAACCGCTTGTTTCATCATTTCATAATTCATATAGAACCATGGAAAAAATAAAGCAATAGAAACTAGCAGCACCTAACATATTAATGATCCTTGGATATGATGTTTGATTTCCTATGCATTTATGTCTCTCAATTGATTAACTTTTTAAGTAAATTGTACTAACTTTATTTGCTATCACTCTGTATGCTTGTAAGATTAAGTCATTCTTTTCTCTTCATGAGTAATAAGTATTGACTTGTGCTAACTGGTAAAAATCAAGTACTTTCACAAGCATACAAGTGATCCATATTCTCTATTTCTGTCCTTTCAGCCTTCTTCAAAAACATAGCATGCAGGAATTAAGAAATGATTTACTGTATTTTACTACATATACCTTACCTAAAAGGCAGTAGAGAACTATCTTCAACATATCTAAATTTGATGCTTACTACCTCATTCAGAAGTCAGATAAGGATGCAGAATATGTCTATTTTCTGAAGAAAAGAAGCATTACGATTGTATATAACTGTATAAATATATGTATATTTAGAATTCTGATAACCTTTTTGAGCTGAAGACATCACTGGAGAATGTCTCTGCTCTTTTCTGAAGATGTTTAGAAGGAGCTTGAATTTTGCAGTTTTGAGGAAGAATGTAGAATTTCATGATTGCAATGCTATAAGGATGTGGTCTGTAATATATTTCCAGCATAATTGACATACCCAGCATAATCAATTATATTTAGAATATATCTAGATATTTACATCTAGCTCTTCCTATGCTAAGTTCCTAACTTCACTTGCTTAAATATGATTTGGTAAGATTTTATAGTATCCCTTCCATAGTATAATTTTCTATGGATGCTCAAAAGTATCAGTATCTCATTGAAATCTTTCCAGAACAGGTAGGATTTCTGAAGGGTTCCCTAACAGGATTAATTACTTTATATTAATTTAACTGAAAAATGCTAAAAGGTAAATGTTTCATTCCTCACTGGATAATATTTTTTTTCCTTTATCTGACAGAGACCTTTAAGTTACTTCTAAATTAGAAGTAGCAAATAGAATAAGTAGCCTGGAATTCTCAATGGGCTTATTAGCTTCCTTATTGTGACAGAGTGAGGAGATATCAGTTTCTTGCACATTTGCAGTGAATTCCCTCCTGGACATCACAATGTCTCATACTGGCACTGTGGGAGGCACTCTGAACTCCAGGAAAATTAAACTAAGAGAAATAGTTAGATTGACTTTGCAGTGGGTTTCATAAATTCAAGAACCACAAGGAACAGTGACAGACAATTAAAATATCATTGATATGAATAAACACGCTTAACCATAAAGAAAATAGATCATTGAAAAATTCCTGCTTGGCACATGCTTCCAGAGGAATCCAGAGACCAAAAATCTGCCTTTTCGCTAGAATTACACTTCTTTTCAGGAATGTCTTACTCATTATGTCTTATTTGGATACATTAGAAAACTCACTTCAGCTCGATCTTCTATTGAAAGTTGTTTCCAACAACTTTCCATTGATTCCATTGTTAGAGTTACACTCTTAAAAATATTGAAAAGGTAATTGACACATTCATGAAATTCATTTCTGTAGATTCTAGAGACTATTCTGCACATGAGGTTAAAATTTTCATGCAAGCCTATTCTTATGTTAAACAAGATGGTAGGAATCTTAAAATATTAAACATCTGAGTTCTAGGCCAACTACACTCTGAAAGGGTTGAAATTTAAAAGGGAAAGACAATGTTGTCTTTACAGGGAGTGCTATCTGAAAGTGTTGTCCTTTCTCAAATATGGCCAAAGAGACATGGGGTGGGATGAGGCAGAGGCAAATTCTTCCCTCCACAGTCAGCTGAATATGGGACAGTGTGCAAATACAGGAGTATAGAAATACAGGAATGATGACAATGTAAAGCACATAAAGCTTTGTAGCTTTTTTGTATGCTAGTGAAAGACACATGCTGGGTTTTTGTTTTGTTTTGTGGGTTTTTTTGTTTGTTTTTTTTTGTTTGCTTGGTTTTTATCCAATTAATGTTTATAATAAAATTACAGAGGGAATTCAAACACTAGGCTGCAGAGCCTGGATAGTTACATTCCAAAGATGGAAAAGAGTTTTAATACTGCAGGATGACTGGGGACTAGTAGAGCAATGCAAAACACAGCCTGTCGGACTCACATTTAGACATGGTGGTGGTTTTAGAGAAGTTGATGTGGTCAGCATATAAAATATCTTGACTCTTGCTCAAAGATATTTAACTGGTACATAGAGAGTGTCTAGTATAGATAATCTGCATTGCTTACTAATCACATATATTTTAGATGGCATGATATTTAAATTCTCTAAAATGAACAGTCTGATTCTTCCAATCAGAAAATAATATATTTTCAATAGTATGTATGTTGTTGCTTGCCTATGCTGTTGTGCATTCCTTACCTGTACACGTGCATTCCTGCTCTTTAGAACTTAAAATCAGTAAACAAAGTTATTCTATGAAGGACAGAGAAAATGAAGACAGTTTGAAGAAATTTGGTGTGGTATCTCTCCCTAGGTAAAGATTTGTGATTACACTAATTGCCTGCAAGCTAGGACAGGGAAAAGTGCTTGGCACACAGTAAAGACTTTTAGTTTTCACATATCTCCTTTGCTGACTGTCATTAGAGAAAAGCCTGTTAGTCCCAGTTAAGTGCAAAGATGGCTGAAAAGATATTTGTCTCTTCGAGAAGAGAAATTGACTGAGGATGTACTAATGAGAGTGTACTCTAAAGTGAGCATATTTCTTTGAAGCCAGGTTTTTGGTTACAAACAAATCAGTGCCTGGCATATGTGGAAAAAAATAATTTCCTTGCTTCACCTGACTTCACCTTTTCAAATTTATAGATGATGTCTGCTTTATAGACCCAGTTTTACCTCTGACTCATGCTGATCTGGCCAATGACTGTGCACAGTATTCCCAAGACTGTGTCCTTGCTCTTCTGAGGTCAGATTTTGTCTGTGTAAAATCTCTGTAAATTCCTTTGCACTGTGGAACTCATATGGACTTTTTTAAACTCCTCACTGATTTTGTATGGATTTTGTATTGACTAAAAGCCCATTGGGTGTTTTTTTCCTACCTCAATAAATGAAAGTCTGTCTCGATTAAGTAACTATACTCTCAAATTAACAATTTTAAATTAGCATGAATGAGGCACTTAAAGCCCCTCACGAACACACACACAAATCTTAAAATAATTAATAGCTCTTCCACTCATTCTATAGTACTAACAAAATCTTGCAAAGATTTCTGGAATCTAGGAAATACCATATGACTTTAAAATCTTTATATGTTTATGTAAAAGACCAGCATAACAGGAAGAACAGCAAAGAAATACTGAGTTTTTTGAAAACCCCTGAAAACCGCTAACACTTTTTGCCTCAGCCAAATAAGGGAAATAATAAAAATACTTGAAATAAAAGAATTCATGATAGAATTTATGGTTTAGTGATTAAAAGCTGTATAGCATTGGCATGATCTGCTTCCTACAGCTGTGCAAAGCCTGTTAGATACAGCTCTTCTAAGGATGGCAAGGCAGATCAGCAGCAACAGATGAGAAGGAATTAGTCTTTCTTGATTTTTCAGAAAGAGATTTGACTCACACACCCTGTGATTTATTTGTGGCATCTGAGCCCGGGTTCTTTTCTGCCTCTATGTTTAGATTTCACCAGGGGACAAACTAGAATGCAGAAGCCTGAAAGTGCCTACTGATAGATGGGATGACACATAACCAAGCTTTCTGCTCATGATGTTTAGCAATCACTTAGAGCTCAGAAATCTGACAGATGTCTGATTCCTTCAGTGCTTCTGCTCTCAGCAGTACTATGCAAGTTGATCTTTTGTCTAGTAGAATGATCGATAGCAAATCACTCACACCAGCTCTTCTTAAATTTACAGTTTTCCTATTTTTCCTTCATATTCTCCACATTTTCTAAAACTTTACCACTCTATGATAGAATTAGTACATTAACAACTTAGAAAACAATTTTTAAAAAGTGTTTGGTAGCCATATTTTGTTACTTCAGTTTAAGTATTAATTAGAACCTGCAACAGTAAATTCAATACTCTATATTTTATGAATAGAGATATTTTGAATATAAAATATTGGGTGTTATTTATTATTTGCTGAAAGAAAAATAAAGATGATGATGTTAATGTTGCTTATTTTCATCTTGATATAATTTGATGAAGATTAGTGATGTTACTCAGATACCCTTGCAAACTTTTCTTGACGTGGCTTTCCATTCCAGTGCTACATGTCACAGATGACTACTCCCAAGAATTATGAGATTGTAAGCATCAACTTTACTAATACTGAAGATTTTCTTTTTTTAGCACTGCACTGTCTACCTTTGAGAGAGCAAGACATGATAGGATTTATAAGATATTAAATGAGATTTTAGGATTAACTTCCAATTTAGCAGGTATCATCACAGTATAGCTTCAGGTTTACAAAAATAATTTGTTCATTTGAAAATATTGACTATATAATACCATTTTTTCTGATAATGTGGATTTCCACCTGTATAAAGCACAAGTGTAGGTAAATTCAATGTAATATGCCCAGAAGCACTAACTTACATACTCCTTTCTGAAAATAATCAGTTATTCATAATCTTGTGTCCCTTAGTCATCTCCATGTTCTTTATACTTTACTCTCTTATCTTTCAAATGCAGATCAAATTCAGTTATAATCTCTATCTGTGAAAAATATTTAATTTAATTCTCAGATCCCCAAATTAGTCATTTGTAGATCATATATGACTCCCAACAGTGCTCTATTATCCAAAAGAAGTAAGGATTACTTTCCTGCTTTTTCTGAGAAACTATTTCTCTCTCCCTCACTTCCCAGCTATTTTTTGAACATAGCAGCTAGTTTACGAGAGAAAGTAGGTGTTTAAAAGTTAAAAGTTTCAAGTTCTGTGAAAAAATGATGACATGACAAAAAAAAAAAAACACTACTGAAAGAAAGGCAGACATTTCCATTTGTTTACACTGTTTGCAGAACCCAGCTGGCTAATGTGTGGAGTTTCACTGATCTGGCAATATGCCTACAGCTTGCATCTCTTTCTTGGATAGTAATCATATTATAAATGCCCAGTGTAGTAGCGGAGGTGACCACTTCACACGTAGAAAATGGGAAGATATAAGTCTATAGTAAAGTTCATTCATTGGTTCCTTTCCTCAAACAAGGCATGTTGTTGCTGCTGTTGTTGTTTTGCCTGCTGAAGCTTTCAGTAAAAGTATTCTCACTTTCCTGTGCCAAAAACTTTTCACTAACCCATCATTTCTCTAAGCATTTCATTTAATTTAATTACTTCAACACCTTTTAACTGTTTGTTTTTTTTCTCTCCTTTTAATATTAGCTTTCATCACCTCATATCTTATTCATTCAAACTCATCTCTATCATTTTTCTCTCATCAGACTGGATATTTAATATTTATTCCAGTGCTACTCAACTTGCAGCACGTGGACTAGCTTGTAGATGCCAGAAAGTGCTCAGTGAGATTTTTTTTTTTTTTTTTTTTTTTTAATCAAGCCCATTCACACACATAGATGCCAGGAAAGAAACAAGGCATTAAGGATTACACAGTTTCCAGTATGCACTGTGTCCTTTTGGTAGATTTTTTCCTACATAGAATGTGTCCCATTCGAACCTCAGCTACAGAGATTAATTCTTTATCTCATGTATTAGCACAGTTTTCCAGTGCATTGAATAGTCTACATACCTACTGTTACAATCCAGAGTGTTCAGGTTGAGTTTCTGGTAATCCTGTATACTTCACCTATGAAAAATGTATTGCAATACAGCCTCACCTGCAAATACTGGTCCTTCTCTTTAAACTGCTAGAGCTTTCAGGGTGTTTTTGTATTACAATTCTTCACTGAGGTCTACATCACATCAGTATATTTCATTATTATTATTACTGTTATTATTGTAATTATTATTGTTAATATTATTATTGTTATTATTATTATATTTTGGTGCTTTACTCCAGCAATATTGTGGGTTTTTTTTCCAGAATAAGAGAAAAACTTTAGTACTCATTCTGCTGCACAAAGCAAAGAAAAAGCCTGTGGCTTTCTTAGTACTGAGTATTAGGTTCTGCTGTAAAATAACTTAAGTATGTAAAGCGGAAACAGATGAGTGCAGTAAACGGAAGTACAGCCTTAAAAGCAGAGAAAAAATCAACATTCCAATATAAAAGAGAACAGAGAACAGTACATACTGAATGTACATTCGAAAAGAGATTTATTTATTTATGAGTGGTCTTGCATTTAGGAGCAGGTTGTAGGGTGTAATTCTATGTAACACAACACAGTATTGAAGTGGAACTCTTCATAGAAAAGCTGAACTCTTTATTACAGTTATCTTTCTGAATTTTGTGATTTTTATCATTGATCATAATTTCTAATATAGACTCAGTGGGGAAATTTTCATTCTCAACCTGATGAATGTCTGTAGGACACTGATACTGGAGACACTTTGTGTTAGATTTACAGTTTCTAAACTATAACATTACCAGGTAGTTTCCAGCAGTTAAATTAAATTCTCTGTAACTTTTAATAAATTTCATAGTAGTGATAAGGCAATTCTAGGACATGTTTTTTCATGGGAAAATGATTTACCTTTATATGTTTTGCCAAGTTTTTCAACATCTTAGTAATTTGATTATATAAAGTTACTTCAAGAATAATTGCTTCAAGAATAACATGCTTCATTTATGATTTACTATATGAGTACTTGATTGATTGAATGAATCTTCGAAAGATTGTATATGTAGATAAAATACGTGTCCTGGAATGTCTTCTACTTTATAAATCAAATTACAGGTCACAGGCAAATAAAGTATATTTCACCAGAACTATATTTGTACATACTCTTTAAAAATGACTATCAGAAAAATAATGTTTATGTTGAGTTTCAATGGCAATTTCAAATAGGGAGAGCTAAGAGCTTGATCAGATACATACTACTCATGCATACAACATACAAATCATATTTGTTATAGTTCAGACTCTGAAGGTCATATCTTGTAAAGCTGTATTTACTTTCCTGTTAATATGCCTTATAAGTATTCTTTCTGAAGGTATAGTCAGTCATTTGTGTCAAATTCTCTGGAGGTGGTATGATAACATTTAGTTAATCAAATAGTTGAAAATGTTTGAAAAGAAATGCACTTTAAACAATAGAATTTATATACTTATTGAATACCTATTCAATTAGATAATTATTCAATTCATTTTTCATTTCAGAAACTTTTTCAGTGTTCAGGGTAAGGAATGTAACAAAAAATTACAAATAATATAAGAAAGTAGATTGTATAAATAAATGGAAAATGCATTGATGCAAGAATTTTGACTTGCAGACAATATCTTGCATAATACAATTTATTTTATTGCATTTGATCTGTGAAGAGGTCAAAGAAAGATGTTGAACTTCTCACAGATACACCAAAAGTGCCTTCTGCAGAAAAAAAATTCTCTAATGTGTGCTGAACTCCAGTTCCCACAGAAGTGGAGCTTGGTTTCAACTATCAGTTTCTGTGTTTCCTTTATCATGTTCCTGTGTTCCTGTTATCATGAACATAATATTCAGTAGTCAAATAAAAGCTCATTTTGATACTGTTTTTAAAACATAAAATGTATTCCATTTTCATGTTTGCATATATTTTATGCATAGCTCAGTCTATAGTCCTTCAAAAGAGAAAAAAAAAAGCAAAATTTTCAGATCACATTCATTGAGACTCCTGGCCAAAATACAGTCATGCAAAATTTTCAGTTTCATTAATTTTTAGAGACACTTTGGATTACAGGAGATCACATTTTCTTTTTTACTCTTTACAATGTGATACAAACCTCTTAAAATCAGTCCAACTGGGAAAACATCATGGTCATGAATTTGAGAGGTTTGAGGTTTAGTTAAACAGGCTTTTAAAACGCAAGAAAATTAAAGATGTGTTTAAAATCCTATTATCAAATGAAGGCAGTCAAATACTACAAGCCACGACACAGAGCCTAAAGGTTAAGAAAAAAAAAATAATCTTATCTAATTTATGAAAAAAATTGTTTTGCTACAGAATAACTGTGTTTAGTGTAATAATAATGTTTCTGTCACAGTCCCAATATAGCAAAAGCATTACTACATATTAATGCAATATTTGTCATTATCCTGTGAAATGCATAGGGATGATTATCTCTGATCATTTGATTTAGACATCATTTGTCACTAGCTTTAAAAATAATTTGCTTTGCTATTTTTTATGGCTAGGTTATCAAACTGGTCTTTAGTTCACTGTAATAAAAGTGTAAATAGAAGTGTAAATAAAAGTGTTCACTGTAAAAAAGTGCTGATGGAGAAGACAATATGTGGATATTTTAAAAGTAGAAGCATAAGATTTCTCACTCAGATTCAGACATTTTCTGCAATATTTAGTCTAAGTTGAACAATGACTGCATATTTTGCTACCATTAAAAAAAAAAAAAAGAGGTTTACTGCCAATAAAAAAGAGGATAAACAAAATATATATTTGGAGAAAAATGTGTTTTTCTCCATAGAGTCCTGATATAAATATTTCAGTTCATGAATTATAGGCAGTGTTCATTTTGGGAAAACATATGCAAAGTTCTCTATGCTGTGAAGCCCTTATAATAGCCTGTAGAAGGAATATGCTTGGAACTGCAGCAAGAAAAGGACTGTATGGATTTGCAGAACTTTGCAGAACTTTGTCATTCATTTTGGAATGGTGACTTCTATAACCAAAGTCTCTTCTAAGTGTACATATGTATGTCTGTATATAAATTGGTTAGATATAATCAAAAAATCACAGAACCTCCCCAAAGCAAGGCTAAATAAAGGAGGCAGCACAAAGCCATGCATTGTCAGGTTTTGAATATCTTGAAGAACAGAGACTCCACAACCTCTCTGGGCACTTGTTCCAGCATATAGCCGCCCTCAAAATACCTTGTATTTCATTGGAATTTCCCATACTCCAGCTCCATTGCCTGTTATCCTTCCAAGGTGTCCCACTGGGAAATGTCTGGGTTCGTCTTTTTATCCTCTGACCAAGCAGCACTAAATTCTCCCTGAGTCCTCCCTTCTTAAGGCTGAACAAATCCAACTTTCTCAGCCTCTCCTCGTAGGCCATGTACTCCAGCCGCCTCATTGATCCTCCTTTTTCTTTGGTACCGGGGAGTCCAAAACTGGACATGGGGTTCGAGGTGGAATCTCACAATGCTGAAAGGAGGAGAAGGATCACTTCCCTGCACCTGTTGGCTGCATGTCACTGCAATCCAGGAGGGAGGTGGCCACTTTTGCTGCCAGAGAACCCTGGCTGAGGTTGCATTTGTTGTCCAGCAAGTCCTTCTCTGCAGTGGTACTTTTCCAATAGAATATTGCATGTGTTTGTGTGTTATTTCCTGAGGAACAGAAATGAAAATATACTTTCTTTCTAGTAACCTGTATTGTATGAAATCTGGATCCACTGTTTTCCGAGCAGATTTTTTCTCAGGTTCCGAATGAACTGAGACTGAACAACACACTCGAAATAGTCTTTCTACTTAATATTCAGATGTCTTGTGTTCTGGTCTTTTCCCAATTTTTGCAAGAATACCATAATCTAAATTCAATATTGAGTTTTCTTTTCTCTCTCTCTCTTTTATATGTGAATCAAGAAATTAACTTACGCAAACAGCAAGCTTAGAAGGGACTAGCCATACAAAATTTCCAGATTTAAAATACATGCATTGATCTCGAACAAAGATTTCAGCTCCCGGATGTTCATAAAAATAAAATATATAGATAAAAACCTCTACTATTTCTTCTTTTACTACACACGAACACACATACCAGAACCATACATGAAAAAATAACAATAATATTTATTTTCGCGTATCTACTCTTGAACTACAGTAAATAACTTTTTTTTTAACACGAGATCTATTTTTATTTCACAAAATATCACCTGCAGTATTTGTGAAAGTACTAGGTCATTCTGCAGAATTAAATGTTATGTATTTTTCTAAGCATATAAAAATTCCACACAAATATGTTATGCATTTTTTAAATTAATTTCATCCTTGGCTACTAACCTTTGTATTCAATTTCCTTTGTTGGTTGAAAATAATTATATTATTAATATATTATGTTAGAAAGGTAATTCCTTACTGGTTCCTGAACAAATTATCCAAATTAAAATGCTTCTGGGGAAAGATCTGCTTTATAAGTTGCTCAGATACCTAAAATACTACATCTGATTAATAAGACTATCTATAGTACTGAAAGTCTTAACTTATATTGTTAAAAATATAATACCTTTGTTTTTTTTTAGAAGTGCTCCATTGTCAGCTGCTGTCCTTTAACCACAAAGATTATGTTCACTGTGCAAAAATGTCAGGAAATAACCTATTCAAAGTCTAATATCCTTGTCTCTCTTCAGACATAAATTAAGAAAACAATCAAAATAAAGTGGTTGGTGCAGGTAATCATCTGATAAAGGACAATTTTTCAGGGATGTCTTTTCCTGCAACTGTAGAAAGAACACTTGCCATGTTCATTTTTACTTAGTCTCTCTGTCTCTCTGTGGCAGCTGCAGAGCCTATATATGTTCTGTTGCAGAACATTTTTGCTATAAGATGCCAATGAAGCTCAATACTTATGGTCACTGCTTCTTTTATAGGTAAAAAAATCCTATTTCTGATCAAGTGAGATTATTTTAAAAAGATACTTTTCCTAGATACCATTAGGAATGTATTGATTTTGTTGTAAATATTTTAAGGTGTGCTTTTTGGATGATTGTAAGACATCAGGAAATATTTATCACTTAGAATGAAATTGATTTTACTTTCTGACTTGTAATTTCCAAAGTGCAAACTTCCTCTCCCATATCTTAGGATAGAAATGTTTTACTTAGTGGTTCTTCCTATTAATTTTCAATAACACACAGCTCTACTTAGAGGAAAAATCTCAAAGAAATTATGAAATTCAAAATACACTTTCAAACTAAATAAGAGTAGAAACTTATCCTGTGTAACACTCAGAAACATCAGAATACAAAATTATTTTGATAAGACTGAAACAAATTGTTTTTACTTAGGTATATAAATCAATAACCGTAATTCAATATTATATAATCAGAATCTTTTTACTTTAATAGGATACTTTGCTTTCATAGCTTATATGTAAGAAAATAAGAAATATTTCAAATGGTTAAACCCTAATTTTAATCATGTAGTTGTCAAAAAAAAGATAAAAAAGAAAAAAAGAAAGATTTTAAGATTGAATAATCTGTCTTTAGAAAGAATAGTCTGTCAGAATATTTTCAAAAATCTTTAGTAAAATGCAATAATTGAAAACATGACAAGACCCTTGTTCTGCCACGCTCTCTAAAGGTTATTGTACCAAGCTGACAACTTGTTTGTGATACATAGTTTTCTTGATTTTTCTTGACAAAAGAAAAAGCAGAGGGGAGTTGCTTGTCATTTTGACATCTAAGAGTCCAGGAATTCAATTTTTTAAGATTTTTTTTTAATGAAACATTTATTTGTCTGAGTAGGAAGTGGTAAATCTTGACTTTTCTTAGTGTGTACCAAAATGTTTAAAGTAAATTTGTGATGCACAATTGTGCAATTAATTTTGGCATAATATCAATAAGATTCTCATAACAATCCTGTTTCTTGTGTGGTTACAGTAAACATTTTTTTCCCTTCTGAGAAAGATTGAAATCAAATATGATATACATCATGGAGCAGTTTACAGTGATACTGTTGTTCTCTCATCAGATTTATTAGATCATAGGATGCTTTACACTGCATTCATTACAAAGAGAATTTTGCACTATGATCATCAGAAGATTTCTTTTGCTTTCTGTATGCTGTAAATCATCCTTATTGAGCCAGTACTCTCTCAAAAAAACCTCCATTAATTTTATTTTTGCCATATCAGTTTGTAAAGAAAAAAAAAGCCTTTGCATTTTTCTTATTGTTTAAATTATTTCCCATAAAACTGGATTGTGTGCCCTGCTTCCCTTCTAAACAATCTGTGAAATATAAGAGGTTGCTTTAATACTGTGTTTCCAAAAATTAATGAAGAAGGAACTTCCAAGAGATAATTATGAATAGCATTTTTGTTGTTTTGATTTTTAACTGCAAGTTCTAGGTAAAACAAGAATCAAAACCAAATAAAAGCTGAGCATGTTTAGCTCATGAAGATTGTTGGAGGTATTGGGAGAAAGTGGTTATAAAGAAGAAACTCTGTTGAGTGTTTATGTTGCATCTGTGATGGCTAGGCGAGGAAACAGGGAGGTGACACCCTTCCAGCATATTTGCAATTCCTCCCATAAGTTTAATGTAAGTTTTACTTTGGGCCTATTAGGAAGAATCTGATCTCCCGCAGAGCTGGTGGTTAAACATCACTGTACGAAGTTGATACATGCAGTATTTGAGCCACATATAGCAACGACACCATATACATGTTTGATTCTATGCCAAGATATTAATACAAATTGAGATTGTGGTGTGACTGAGGGGGCTAATCTACTTGTGTCTTCTTCTACTTTTCCCTGTGAAGAGTTCTGCAATCCTAACAGTTTGTGTGCCTTCAAAGAAATACTATATCACAATAAAACAGAGTATAGGAGGTTGTATATTCATCTTTTATAAATATAGTAGAGGATTAGCACCAGTAATTTATTTCAAGTGAAGGGAATGCTCTCACAGGAAGTCGTAAGAAAGAAAATTAAGTGGGCAACTGAAAGAAATTATTGTTTTCCCAAGCAGCAGAATCAGAAACATCTTCACAATACAAGAAAGGAGGATAGAAAACAAACTTATTTTCAAAACAAAATTTGAAAAAAATAACATTAGTTGCATGTTGTTTTTTTCTAGGACAGTATGGAAGTGTGTTTGATGAATCAAAAGACACTTTCCAGTCTTATATACCGTGAAAACAATACAACTTGCTTCCAACTAAATTTTGCATTCAATCTATAACGCAATATGTCATCTGGAAGTGTATGTGAACTGGGAAATTTTGAAATATTTTTTTAAAATAATTTGCAAAGTCCACATTAATATCCTATTGCTGAAAAAGCAGGAGTGTCACATTCAGGGATATTTGTTTCTCTATGTCGATGATTTGTATGGATTACATCATCTTTTGTTTGAATCATGGATCAGATAGATAAATGTATTTCTCCTACTAATGTTGGAAGACTACATATAGACATAGGTAAATGTATGCATATGAACATGTATTCTCTGTTCAGAGTTCAAATTGAGGAAAATAATATTTTTTGATGTGAAAAGGTGAAAATATTTTCATAAAATTATATATATTTATTTTTATAAAGTATTTTAAAGACTTAGCAGTCCATTTTACATTTACTGTTAAATTAGATTTTAAAGGCAGCAGTAATAATGTACAGTAAGTACTATTAATATATTCCTGAGTAAAAATACAGCAATGGAATGTAATACTTTTCATCATATATGTCTCCATCATTGTTAAAATACTAATATGATGAATGATTAAGCTTGCAGATAAGTTTTTCAAGCTTAATTAATGAGCACCATGATTAGGAAAAGTACAAGTCAGTTATTTCTCCCCTGGAATCAAAATGCATCTCATTATTACACCAGACATAGGAAGCCAGAAATTCACATTTTCTTGACAGTGGCTTTGATAATTACTGATAGCATTCTCCTGCTGGCAGGAATAGTTCCTCAGGGACTCAGTCCACAGAATCTCTTCCTCTGGTTCAACTCTGCTGATCCTAACAAGAATGAATTCCCTTAGTACTAGTGAATGTATAAATATTGATGCCTTTCTAACCTGATTCTGTATGCCAAAGTCAGCCAAGATGATTTTTAGATAGAACAATTATGTATATTAAAAAGGAATCATAATCCATTTTATAGGTCTTTTGGTGAGGTCTCATGAGTATAAATCTCAACTCTTTTCATCAGAGTGGTACAAATATGGCAAAAAAAAAATTAGTGAATGGGATTTTCTACAGAGCTATGCCTGATAAAATCTGCAGTTGAACTTTTTAAGAGTGTAAGTTTCAGGACTGCATTACAATAGCAAAGAGTCAGGTGCAAACATTTAAAATCTTTGTATTCCATAAGCATGTGTGAGTCTTATTTATAAGTATGTACCTTTTTCAGTCAGAGGAAGGAATGATTGTTAGCAAATATGCTGTTAACATTACAGAAAAAAATTACTGAAGACACTTCTGTAAATATCAAATATAAACTTGAAATTCTGTGTTGAATAGGAGCTGATAAGTTTTTGTTGATGTTATTTTTTATGAACTTTCAGAAGTGAATCTTCAGTTAGAATACATGAAAGACACAGACCTGTAGTTAAAGATAAAAAGCTACATGTAAATGATTCATATTTATTTCTAAGGCTTGTTTATATAGTTGGCAACTGGATGAGAAGTAAACAAATATAAAGCAGTGTTAGTAAGAAACTCTTGTAATTTTTAATGGAGAAAAGCAAGAGTTCTGTTTTCCACTCTTAAATATTCTTTAATATTTTTAAATAAAGGTATAATGTCATTTTCAAAGAGACAGAAGACAGATGCTTGCTAAATAAAACTGTAGATTTATATGGCCTTTTGAAATGTTATAAATGAAACTTCAAGAGCAGCAAATATAATATACAATGGATTTTTTTTATTTTAGCAATGATCACATAATTCTTAGAATTCCTAGAATTGTTTATGCTATTGAAGTTTGCAGAATCAAGTTGATTATGAATTTTAGGTACTAATCACAGGATATATAGACTGAGGAAATAACAGTTTAGATATGTACAACGTTGATATAGTTTTCCATTCACCTACCTTGTCTGTTTCTTGCAATATTTCTCATTCGTAAAGTATAAGCCATATTTTTAAAACATGATTTCTGGACTGCTTATTCTATTCTGCCTATTTATCATAGGCAGTTATATTCCTCATTCTTTCCTATCTACTTTTGACAGATGCTTGATTTTTCTAGATTGTACATGGTTTTGTTATATATTCTAATTTCAGAAAGAATTCCTGCAAATTGAAATTATCGAAGGATTATCTGGCTTTTTGCAGCAATGAATCCCATGATGTCCTTAATATAATTAAAATCATTAATGTGCATAGGGTAGTAGTAAGAGTATAAAAACAATAATGGGAAAGCTGTAGATAGTATGCACTGGATTGTTGTGGAGGATCATATGGACATCGCTCTGGATCTTGTGATTAAACTTAAATACACAATTAATATATACTTTAGTCTATAAAATACTTAAAAATGAGGAAATATCTGAGATATTAATCTGAGTTTTTATTTATGGTTCAGAGAACAAGGTAAAATCTAATCCATAAAACACTACACACAGTAGAGCAAGTCACTTCCCTTTACTTTGTGACTTCTAATATCTTTTAATCTTGAATCCTCATGTAGTCTACTTTTCTTCTTTAATGGATTAATCAGAAACAGCTATTACTCCCCTGAGATTCCCACTTTAGCTAAGGAGAAAAGGAGCAGATTTTAGCGGCAACATAGGGCTCATTGCACAGTTCATCAGAGTAATACAACTGCATGTTTCCATAATCCAATAGAGCTGTCAATTTAGATCAGTAATGTTAGACACCAGAAGGGTAAGACCATTAGGAAATCTGAAATAAATTATAAAGATATCTTCCACTGCAAATTTATCTAGAACAAATGACTAATGGTCTACCAATTGGGAGGGAAGAGATAGCTTATCACCTTTACAGACATTTCTATATATATAAATTCACCTCTAACTCATTCAGAAATTAAACATGGCCTTTCCCTGTTTTAAGACAGGTATCTCTTCAGAAAGGAGAATGAACTTTCCCATTTCTAACTGACACACATCAGCAATATAGATTGAATCCATTATTTTTCTAACATCTCAGAGACTAAAACACTTTCAGTTATGACTTAGAAACTTAAGAATCTGTGCAACATTGAAGTCAAAGGGGTTTTGGTTCTGATTACTCAGCTCAGTGCAGTACTTGGTATCTCAGACTTTGCCACGAGAGTATTACAGTATCTGTAGTATACAATGTTGCTAGCCAATCCTTCCTAAATACTATAATAAATAATTTGACCTCATAGTTTTCCCACTTAATATCATCTTTTATAAATTTATGTAAGAGAGAGATTTTGCAAAAGAAAGAATAGGAATATTAAATAGCTCACCTAATTTCATGCTAGATTAAATTAGTTTGATGTACTGAAATTACCAGTTGAAATATCCTAAGTTTCAAATATCATTTACATATGCAGTCAAATAAGATTTAAAGGTTATAGTTTTATTCACTGCAGCTTTATAAACTTCTGCCATGTTTACTTAAGTGAATTGTTGTTTGGATGAATCAGTTCTCTTATTGACACTATATCAGATATACAAATCGGTGAGCTACTTATTAATCTGTATTTTTTCTGCATCCTCGTCCCTAAATTTTAATTAGTCTCATAAGTATTAATAAGAGAATGAATAAAAATACATTACTGATATGCTGCTGGATTGAATTCCTCCTTCCCCTTTGTTGTTCTTGTTCTTGTTGGTAACTGTTGCCTCTCATCTTATTGCTCAGCATCAGTGAAAAGAGCTAGGCCATATGCTCTCAACACTCTCCCTTCTGATCTGAGGTCTGTCATTCCAACATTTCTCAGTCCACCTCACTGTCTGCTCATCTAACTTGTACTTCCTGATCTTACCTTGAGGATGTTATGAGAGACAGTGTTGAAAGCCTCGCTAAAGTCAAGGTAGACAACATCCACAGCGCTCTCTTCATCTATCCAGTCAGTTATCCCATCACAGAAGGCTATGAGGTCAGTTTAACATGGTATCCCCTTTGTGAATCTTTGTGAATATTAACTATTACTGATCTCCCATTTGATCTTCATGTGCTTAGAAATAGTATCCATGGTCAGCTCTTCTGTCAAGTTTCCAGGGATGGAGGTAACAGGCCTGTAGTTCACTGGGTCTTCCCTCTTGCCTTTTTTTCCAAGACATTTGTTTTCTTCCAGTCTTCTGATTTCCATGATCATCCAAACATGATTGAAACGATAAATGGCCTTGCAGTGGCATCAGCCAAGTCCCTCAGTATTCACAGATATATGCCCTCAGGGCTCATAGTTTTGCTTATGTCCTGTTTCTTAAGTGATCCCTGGACCTGCTCCACAAAGGCAAAGCCTTCCATTCTTCAGATTTTCTCCTTTATCTACTGGGTCTGGAATTCCTGATACTGATTTTATCAGTAGAGATTGAGGCAAAGATGGCATTCATTGTCTCTGCCTTTTCTGCTTCCTTTATCACTAGGGCTCTTGCCCCATTCATCAGTGGATCCAGATTTCCTCTGTTCTTTCTTCTATTGATGTGAAACAGCCCTTCTTGTTGTCCTTGGCATTCTTTGCCAGATTAAATTCCAGATGAGGTTTGGCCAATCATCAAGCCTTCAAACATAATTTCATTAGAAGAAATAGACAGTGTATGAACTCGATTGATTTGAAACTCTCTCTTTGACAGTGAAAGGATATGAAATAGTTTTCTTTCAAAGGACATCATACGAGATTGTAGCAGTTTTCTATTATGAAAGTTTTGCTTGTCAACATTGGTGTCTTTTTTTTTCTTACTTTGTGAATTTGTGACTAGGAAGATTTGTTTGATCTTCAAAAATGCTTCTATTTGGTGTAAACATTTGGGATTTCCTCTGACAGTTTACTAACTTTCACTAATTAAAGAATATTTGGCATTTGTAATTATTGTTGGTCCGTATTTCAAGCCTATAAAAAGTGATATTGTAATGTTACTTTCAGCAAATGATCTAGTCAGAATAAACTGAAAAAAACTTCAGTGAGTTTTCAGACAAATATTGAACTTTCTTACATCTGAACTATTTCATCAAATGTTAATAATTAAAAAAAAAGATTTTCAGGCAGAAAAAGAATAGGAAGTTTTCTCTTGTCTTGATATCTATGCTTAAAAAATACATTCATGGGCACTAGCTCTTGCATTATGGATTGAAACATATATTGTATATATCAGGAAAAAGTATTGAGAAAAGTTATGCCTTTTAGTTAAATTCTTATCTCGAAGAAAACATTCCCTTTTCCTACTTCTTGAAAAGATTTATTTATACAAATTGGAAGGAAAATATAGTGAAAATGGATTTTTCCATTTGAGTTGGAAATTAAAGAACTTGTTTAGCCAATTATCTAATGGAAATTATTCCATATGAAAATAGCTAGTTTTGGAGAATAATGTTCTAAAGAATAGTATTCAAAATATTTTATGTAGTGTTTTAATAAAACCAGAAGTAGTGAAAGAGATGGTTAATTTCTAGTTTATAATTAAGTAACTATTTTAGAGAAGTCATGTAATTTTTTTCTAGAACGTGAATTTTTCATCTTTAAATCACAGATGCTTATTTCATTTGTATAATTTTCATTTTTAGAAAAATTAATACTAGTCTGGTCTTGGTCACATAAGCATTCGTGTATTAAAATGTTATCCTTTATAACTTTTGATGCTTATATCATAGAATCATAGAATGCTTAAGGTTGGAAGGGACCTTAGAGGTCATCTAGTCCAACCACCCTGCACATGCAGGG
>JAUBOD010000175.1:830321-859918 GCA_032353885.1 Nothura maculosa
TGAGCCATTTGCTCTAGGTGACCCTGCATGTGCAGGGTGGTTGGACTAGATGACCTCTAAGGTCCCTTCCAACCTTACATATTATATGATTCTATGATTCTATGATGTGACAGATGTTGCTTTCTGTTATCATAATGTGCCACAAAATGAATATGTTGAATAATGGAACTTCTTTTTAAATCAAATTTTCGTATCTTGGTTTGCTCTGTGTTTTATACTAACTAAACTTTACTCCAGTCTACTTAAAATGCCTCTAGTGATGTGGTTTCTCTTTCAAATTTATTCCACTGTTTCTCATTCAGTTGTATTTTTATGTTCTTAATTCAGTGAAACTGAGATGAGTGAACATTAGCTTGACTGAGGCTATATTTAAAACTGAGAGGACAGCCAAGGTTTTGTGGCTGTATGAATATCTAAAAAAATCAAAACATGCTTATAGGTTACCAAACAAATGCTGCAAGTGGTGACCAGAGCAGAGTGAGTGTGAATCAAGGGCAATGTCCTTTGTTCTCTACATTTTTTTATTCTAAACAAGAAAAATCAAATTCTTCATCTTTATTTAAATAGACACTTTACCTTGCAAGGAGGTCTTACTCCATGTCAGGCAACACATTTTGCAAGTGAATTTTAGGAAACAGCAGCTATAAATGTTGTACTATATTAGTAATTCTGCAGTTTGCATTCCTCAATTATTCTAAAAGGACTCTCAGTTTTTCACAGAGCATTCCAGGCACGTGCATTATTTTCCCTAGTAATATGATTGAAAAGGAACATCACAAGGGATTGACAATAGGGAAACAGACTTCCGGCCATTAAAATTATTCCCCAGCTAGTGAGGAGAACATAAATTTAGGTCAGTATCTCTAGAGGAGAACTTTAAGAAATAGATAGGAAAACAAATTCATTGTTCACAGCAAAATTGCTTATGCAGTTTAGCTGCTGACATTTTATTTGCTTCTTAACATCGACAAGAAATACTTTCCATTGTGTGCGGAAAAATCTCGCTGTCCAAGAGAGGGGGGATGCAGTCCCCCTATTATCCTAATCTCCTGGCTGCGGTGCCCTCTCATTTTCCCCATTGGCCAAGGGACTCAGGAGTCACGGCCTGCCCCTACGCCTACACTCATCTCGGTGCCTCCTCCCACGTGTTTGCACCTCAGGTCACTTGACTCCTCTGTGTCTCCCTCGCTCCAGGCTCCCCGCAGTCTCTCCCTCACTCCTGGCTCCACTCAGTCTCCCACCTGTCTGGGTTCCTTTGTCCTGCTCATTGAAGATACCAACTTGTGGTGTGTATTCTGCGCAAACTCAAACTTCTTGTGTGTTTTCCACACAATTGGATTTTTCTTTTAAATGCTTCTTTTTGTAAAGATAATCTTCGGGATGGTAAGGAAGAAGTGCTTTGGAAATGTGAAATGTTAGACTGATAATAGTACTTTTTATGAAAAAAAGAAATTGAACAGAAGAGCAAGAGAAATGTGGGTGATATGAATCTTACTCCATTAAAGTTCTGTAATTGTTTATATCCATTAATTTTTAAGAGGCAAAGCAGATGTGAAAATCTCAAATAAAAATCATGATTTCCATACCATAGTAAGAGGTATCTAATGTTTAAATTCTTCATGAGCTGATATTCCTGAGTCTGCATGAAGTGATGATGAAGTGACTTGTGTAATAGTTTTAAAAATATATCGCTAAGAGAACTTTCCATTAACGTCAACATGTCATTCATGATCATCAGGGAATCCTAGTGTTTTTCTATCTACTTCAACTCTCAGTTTCAGGGAACATGTGCATTTTATTGGCACATTTTATATGCCAATATAAAATTGCCAATATAAAATTGACATATAAGATGTGCCAATTTTATTCCTCTGAAAGGAATGCAGAGACACATCTATTGGAATTAGTAAAAATTACCATAAAATAACCCAGCATTATGATTATCTGAGGTCTGCCAATGAGAAGCCATGTCAGATGATCAGTTATAGGGCACAAAAGGCCAGGAGCAGTTCTGGCTAGAATCTTCTCCCTTGCACACTCCTCCATATTTTTCTTCCAGTAATTTTTCCAGCAATTCTTTATTTCTTTCTATATTATAGGTGCTCTTAATTTTTGTATCAGTCTGAAACAGAAACAGGAGCAATTACATCCAGTGAATTAGCTGAGGCTAGGGGCTAGTGACTGGTCTAGATTGACTCAGTGAGCACTGAGGACTCAGTGAGCACTTCCAAATATCTGGATCTGCGTGCACTCTTTAATCATATCCCAGCTTTATATTGAAGTGAGATGTAAGCATGTACAAATTTCATCTTGTATGGAAAATAAATGTGAGTAGCCACTCCAAATGGAAGGAGGTAGTTACAAACATAATCTTTACACCACTGATAAAACCACTGGTTAAAAAAGATAATACTAGAAGTTATAAGGTATCCAGAGGAAAGAACTACTCACTTCCTTCCCTGTCTCTTCTATATTTTACCTGTGCATTAAAAGCCAGAGACTGAATAAGGCAGGGCGTTGGCCAAAGGACTTTCTTTCTGATCAACTGAACCTTTTAAAATTATCTTACAAGATGGAAATGAAACTACTTTGAGAAAATAAAAAGCAACACGTTGTTTTGTGGCCTCAAAAGTAGAGCAGTAAAGGTTTTTCAGATGTATTTGCCTGAAATTGTTGTATTATGTCCCTCTTTTTGTGAAATTTGCAGGAAAAAAAGCAACATAGTAAAATGAAGATATTTTGGAAATGTAAACAGAAAGTATAATAAGCATTTTAATACCTATAAAGTTAAATACCATTTATAAGTCTAGTAAGAGAAAAAGTCATATTACTTTCTTCACCAGAAAGAAGGTATTATTATAAGGTATTATTATTATTTTCATAAAGACCAAAAAGGATCTTTGCATACGTCTAATTGTATATACTATATAAAATTGAAAGAAATTGACTGAAAAGAAATTAAGTGTGATTTGAATTAAAACAGAAATGTTGGTGTATTTCAGGAAACTACAGATCTATCCATCATGCAGAATTTTATGTCTTTTCCTATCTATTTGAATTCAGTTTTGATTAGTTTACATATCTCTGCTTAAAGCTACCCTCTCCATCATATTTCTTTAACCAATGTGGTGCTTTTTGTCAATGATAAGAATAAATACACTCTCCCTCCAATATTATTAGGATATGCTGGAAAGGAGATAAAGGAGATAACAGTTTAGAGCAGCATGAATGTCTTTCATAAAATGTAAATTATAAATCTCCATCCAATGGTCTAATCACAATGCATTAACCATCTTCTCTGATAAGCAGGAAAATTGCAGAGTGAGATTCAGACACATACAATTAACAGAATGTAGAAAATGGGGGAAAATATTTCTAAAGAGACTCTAATCATAGGGTTTTAAAAGAAATCCTTTTTACAGAGGATTAATTGTACTATCAAGTACATTTTCCTGATCATCAAAATAATTCTTTTTGCTATGTGTGTGATCTGTTATTATTCTTAATAATAGGGTGTGGAAGCTACAAGAAAAACAATGTTATATTTTCTGATAATTCTAGATATAAACATCTTAGAAACATTTTGGGTGAAATATTAATAGAAATATATAGGTTGTAGCTATTAAATTGCTAGAGAGCTTCATTATCTTAAAATTTCCTCATACATTTGGAAGATTTTGTTTGGTCTCACTGATTTCCCGTTGTATGTGTTTGTATTATGCTTGAGCTCTTTCCCAATTAACTTAATACAGGTTATCATCCTATCACTTAGTTATTATAAGTTCATTATTTTTCTATAAAAAATACATTACTGTGTTAAAAATTTTAGTGTGAATTTTTTGTGATTCAAAGATAGATGTAATCTTTTTCATACATGAGTTGTAGAAAGCAGGGAATGAGTGGCTTAGCAGCAACTGGGATGACACATCCAGTCCCTCCCATGCTTCTATAATGAATGTTTATTGCT
Source organism: Nothura maculosa (assembly GCA_032353885.1). Classification (NCBI taxonomy): domain Eukaryota; kingdom Metazoa; phylum Chordata; class Aves; order Tinamiformes; family Tinamidae; genus Nothura; species Nothura maculosa. Next base: position 834,289 of record JAUBOD010000175.1, read on the forward strand.
CAGAAGATATTTTATTTCCTAAGATGCAAGAGAATCTCATGTTATGGTTCTAACTGAAACTTCCTCCATCAAAATTAGCCATTGTAAAAATAAGTACCATCCCTGAAAACAGCTTAGCGTGACTTTCTTAAAGATTGCCATTTCTTAACATATTTAATAATACTATACAAATGACAAAGCAGTAACTCAGATTCAAAAGAAAGAACTATTGTACTGGTTGAAAATACAAGTATATTGTTTCTGTTTGTTTAATCTTGTATAAACTTTGGCTAATGGATTGATATGAAAATTTACAAACCAATCAATACATATGGTTTTTAATTACTCAACTTTGCAAAACTTGTAAACAAGGGCTGGACTTCATAATATTCTCCACCAATTCACTCCCTACCCTCAACACATACCGAATGCTTTGCATCATAATGGGCATATAATGTCTTTATTAGTACTTCAAAGAAGTAAACACAGTCTACTCCAAGAATTAAACACAAATATGTGTTCCCATGGCAAGTGTGCTTTCAGTCCACAGAACCAGAGTAGACTGATTCAAAGTAAGCTCCTATCATGCCTCAGACATGCATATAATATGGAAATACTCAGCAAAAAAACCTGTATCTACATATTCACTTGTGTTGGGTCACATCAGTTGCTAATGCAGATATAGCCAATGGCACAGTCATTACTTGAACGACAGAATGCTTTTTGCTTATATTTTAGGTTCTATATGAAACCAAAAAAAAAAAGATGTGGATTAGAACATGATTTGACAGAGAAAGGTCTACATCTAGGTCTGTTAATACATTCCCTAAGCAGGGTAATTCTTCATGTAATCAGCTAGCTAAGTGGAGATCAAGGAAGGACTGGAAGATTACTTTGTTCTGGAAGATTACTCTGTTCCTCACTGGAAAGACATGATTCATAAAACCCATAAAACATGAAATACAAGAAGCCGAACTCAGATGTGAGTTGTTTCCATTTTGAATTAATTAAGTGGCAGTAATTATTATAAGTCCTAAAAGAGAAAATATATCCTGATAACACCATCTTGTTGCAGTTATGTTGAATCATAGAATCATAGAACTACTGTGGCTGAAAAAGACCTTCAAAATCATCAAGTCCAAAAGTAAACCCTTCACCACCATTCCTACTGAACTATATCCCTAAGTGTCTCATCTACATCTTTCTTGAACGCTGCCAGGGATGATGATTCTACTACTTCCTTGGGCAGCTTGTTCCAATGCTTCAGCACTCTTTCTGTGTATAATTTTTTCCTAATATCTAATCTGAATCTCCCATGGTGCAAATTGAGGTCATTTCTTCTTGTCCTATCAATAGAGAACATATTGACCCCTATCTCACTACACATCCCCTTCAGGTGATTGTAAACTCAGCTCCCTCAGCCGCTTCTCGTAAAATCTGTGCTCCAGCTTTGTTTCCCTTCTTTGGAGACACTCCAGCATCTCCACATCTTTTTTTGTAGTAAGAGGACCAAAACTGAACACAATATTCATGGTTTGGCCTCACCAGCACCAGGTGGAGGGGGACAATCACTTTCCCATGATTGTTGCTAGTCCTGCTGGCTACACGGTTCTTGATATCTGTTGGCCTTCTTGGCTATCTGAGCACACTGTTGGCCTTGTTGAATTTCATGTAGTTGGCCTCGACCCCACCAACCCAGCCTGATCATATCCTTCTCTACAGCCTTTCTATCCTGAAGCAGACTAACTCTTCCTTCCAGCTTGGTGTCATCTGCAAACTTGCTGAGGATGCACTCAACCTCCCTCATCCAGATAAATAGATTACAAAAGACTGGTCCCGATACTGACTTTTGCGGAACTCATGACCCATGGCCAGCTGGATTTAACTTCATTCACCTTCACTCTCTGCATCTGGACATCTAGCCAGTTTTTTACTCACCAAAGAGTACACCTAAGACATGAGCTGCCAGCTTCCCTAGGAGAATGTAGTGGGAGACAGTGTCAAAGGCCTGACTGAAACCTACAACCTTTCTTCCATCCACTAAGCAGGTCACCTAGTCATAAAAGGAGATCAGTTTGGTCAGACAGGACCTGACTTTCATGAAATCATGCTTTCTGGGCCTCAACCCCCTGTTGTGGCAAACATGAATTCATGCTGACTGCTCCTCAACTGCCCCTCAGAATAAGGTCTGGGAAAAATATGGGAAAGAAACATGCAATTTAGTTCCTGTGGAAAAGAGTTTATGACCAATATCTCATTTGGCTGTATATCACAGTATAATTTATGCTTCATTTTTATGATATGCTATAGAATTATTAATTATAAACAAAACCTTATCTTTCATAAATATTTAATTTGGAGTTAAGGAGTCCACAGGAGATTGAACCTGTCTTTTTATCATATAGAATTATTTAATGCTACAATTACTGTTTTCAGTTTCTTAAATATAAGTTTGGCTACAATGCTCAAGCATTATAGGATTTGAATAGACAGCAGAATTCTTAAGATGTTTTATGGAATCACAGCTAATTCTGATAAGCTTAAATGACTGGTAATTTCTTTGTTTGGAATAAGAAGATGACAATAGGATCTTGTATCCTCAAAAGGACATTAAAATTAATGCATTTAGCAGCAACTAAGGACTTGCCAAACCATGAGAAATAAATCGTTGGACCTATGTGAAAAAACACATTCATTACCTGGATTTGAGATTTCATACTTCAATATGCTTTTCAACATCTACTTACATTGCATTTTGACAGTCAAATTCCTTTTGCCTAATACTAGAAAACTGTTATGAAACCGATTAATCTATACCAGAGCAAGACATCCTTTCAGTCTGAGGTTCACTGTTTGAATGCTTACTTATATCAATGCAGAAACTGCAGGCATAAAAGATAGATAACTAATATCTGCAAGAACTGAATGAATAGTTTACCTGATCTCAGCTTTTCCATATTCATAGGGTTTGCATACTGTGGACACTTTCAAATGATAAAATTCTACTGAATGACAATCTATGCTCCATTACCTTTTATTCCGTGGCTACAGAAGATTGAAACTTTTTTTTTTAATTAAGTAGGCAGTTAATCAAGTACCATATGCATCAGAAATAAAAAACACACTTTGTAAAGGTAGCCCTTAAAATCATGTTATTGTATATGTGTGAAAGTCCAGGAAAAAGAGTCACATATGATAAATTTGGCATTGGATATAGGCAAATAAAAAATATACAAAGATAATTTATCCTCTATCTATACGATTTATAAATTCACATTGAACAATCTTAGCCAATTAATTAGAAAAAATATTCAAAGTACTTACTTTTGTTAGCAAGGAAAACAGTCTAGAGACTCCAAAAGACATATGAATGAATAGCACAAAAAACTCCCAAATATCTGGCATCTCTTCTTTGTTCTTATTCTTGCAGTTGCCTATGCTATTCTTTTCAGAGAACCTTTCAGATGCTACTCAGGATAGCTGATGGGATACCGGTCATGTAGGTTAAGCTGAGACTTAGGAAAATAGATATTATTTCAAAGTAGGATTAACACACTGTTTTAGTATTCTGAAAAGCAGACATGTGTATCATATTTTAATTTATAGATACTATTTGCTGTGTGCCTGTATAATAAAGAAAATACAATCTTTCTATCACTACCATTTTCACAAGTGTTTTTCCATGCTTATTAGAAAGCATTAGCTTTCTTGGTCAACCACTTTATGTTCGCATTTACTTGATATTATCATTGACTTTTATTCTTTCATTATCAGATAAATTACTATTTCTTTGTAAAATTGTCTTTATTATTGCTTTTATAAAGGCAAACACTTTCTTGGAATAATATTGCTACACTAAATGACAGAATTGTTGAAATTTTCTATTATAATGACATTAACAGAGTTTTCAGAAACTTATCCTTCCTAGTTTCTGTGGACTGTTATTTTCCCAGTTACCTAAAGTAATCTTTCATGATGTTAACATGATGTAACCATGCAGTTGTTACACAAATAATCAAGCAGCTTGTCTAAATACCAAAGCCCATTATAGAACATATAGAAATGAGCACCCAAAGCCAATAAAAGTAATTGCAAAGGTTTTGATGCTGGCTTCCTGAGATGACCTAAATATTTAATATGAAAATTGATATTTATATATAAGATTAAGACTACTTTTCTGTTGAGAAATATCAGACTATCACTCCAAAAAACCCGGTGAAAGCATTTTACTTACACTTTAATCTTGGCAGTATATCTGACAATAAGGATAATATAGCAATATATTCCCTACAGAGTATACTTTTAAATAAAAATTATATGACAAGCCTTTTCAGTTATACTTTTTCAAAACCATTTACTGAAAAGTAAACAGTGGCACTTTTTTTTTCTTTGGAATTCTTAGGATTTGAATTTTAAAATTTTTACCTATGAACTTCCATATTAGAATTTAAACTTAAAAAAGAATGAATTTTTATGTAATCATGAGTAGATTGTATGGTTTCCAGAAAAAAAAAATCCTAAGCATAAGCATACATGCAATAAATGTGGAGTTGACAAGCTTCAGTTTAAATTTCTTTATATATGACAACCAATCTTCCTAAATAAAGCAATGCATAAATATGTATATATTTGTATATATGTAGAGGGAGAGAGAGAAAGAGAGAAAATGAAGGCTTCAATGAAATGACAACTCCCATGAAACGTTTTTTTCTGGTGGGAAAATGCAAATTAATTCTGAATCAATTCATGTCATATCAAGTAGTTATTTATAAGATCAGTTCAAGAAACTGTAGTGCTTTGCCTAAAAAATTTCAATGTTTAGTTTTAGTCTAAAATATTGAAATAAGTGTTGATATTTCTAAATAATTTGTTCTTCTTTAAAAACATATATTTAATATTTGAGTCTTGAATGCAGATGAAAAAAATATTTGAAAATACTGAAATTAGAATTAATTGCCACCCTCTCCTGCATATTCCTTGGGAATAACCAGCATCTGTTCTCCCCAGGTTTGATATGTTGATATGTTTATAGCACTGCAGTAGGATCTAGTTGTATTACTCTATATAAGGTGTTCCCAGTTGAGAAAAAAAGTTATACAAACACACTAAATGCATGATCACCAAAGAAAATTATTGGACAAATATTCACTTTAAGCTGTGGCATAAATACTTCCCTTTATGCTTGTGAAATCTGCGTGCTTTATGTATTTTTGTTTCCTGTTTTGGTTCCTGCTTTATGTACTTTTGTTTCCATCTTTGAAGTTATTCAGTAGATTAAATGATTTCCCTTAAGTCATCATGAAGGACTCCATCAGTCCAGTTTTAAATGTCCATCAAGCAAGAGAACCCAAAAGAAATCTCTGCTGAAAAGACATAGATTGAGAGTTGCTCAAAGAAGCATTTTTGTTTGTTTGTTTGTTTGTTTGTTTTTTTGTTGAAAGATTAAGGTCATGCTAAGAAATGCATTCATTCAAATTGTCCTTTTAGCATTCTTCTTAGAGTAGCAGATCTAGTTGCCCGAAATAATAGCTTTTACTCATACACAGTGTTTGAAAGAGTTTCAATGAACACTGTCTTGAAACATCTCCAACTGTAAAGTTGATCCATCATATGAATATAATTTTGTGCATTACAATTCCATTTTGTGGAAAACAGGGGTTATTCAGGTTCAATTTCTTTATTTTAGAGAAGAAAGGAACTCTTGAAACAGCCTTTTCTTCTAATACAAGTAGATCAAGAATAAAATCTAGTGAGCTGTATCTCATCCCTTTTTCATGATTTGTTAATTTGTTAATAAATTAACTGACAAAACCAAAACAATGACAGAGGAAGGATATCACAAAATTACAAAGCTATTAGGAACATCTCTGTTTACTACAAAAAGTTCATCTCATAAGTTCTTTTAACATGAAAGAAATAATGTGATTTAGAAGTGGAAAATTAACAGATGGTAAAAAAATAAAAGACCTAGAATATCTTGTTACAAATTACCTTTTTGTACTCTTTCTATCTTAGCTTGTTCGGTTTTCATGACTTCTTAATTATCAATGGATTCCCTACACCTTGTTTCCAAATAATGCTTGATTCAAGAGTTTCAGTTTAATTGCTGCAGAACTATGTTGCTCAAAATAAGTATATTCTTGAAAATTTTGCCTTTCAACTTCATCACTCAGCCAGCATGGCATTATTTTTTTACAGATATCTTTTTCTACATCATCTGTATTATTCGCCTTGTTTCATCAGAACCAGTTTGTTCCAATTGTCTGATGTCTTTCAACACCATATGACCTCAAGAAACTTAAACTAGATTTGACTACCTTCCTGAGATATGATCTCTGCATATGCCCATCTCCATCTGTCTTCATGGCTCCCACATCTCTACCCCTCTCTGCCTCCTTATAGAATTCTACACTGAACAAAAGCCAAAAGTGAATACGGAAAAATGAAATGAGAATACACAATTAATTGAAAATACCATTAAATAAAACAGCCAACATCTTTTCAGTGTTCTACAGATCAGTCAAGAATTTTTTTTTTATACTAGATGTTTCTTACATATTTTCCTACATTTCACTGCAATAGCTAGAAAGAATAAAGACTTATAAATTATGCTTTCCTTTTCCTCTGTGTTATCAGACAAGATGTTTAGCCCTCATCTTAGCAGAATTAATTTTCGTTCTTTATGTTTGACTTTATTTTTATGGATCACACAGGATTATGAGGATCTTTATTTTCTTGGCATTTTGTATGATCAAATGATAATAAGCTTTGGAAATGTATCTAAGGATATGAGCAGAACAATTATTTGCCTTTTTTTATAGATCAGACTAATCTGAAATTTGTCATTGTGCCAATGTGTTTTACACAGAGCAGTATCATAAAGCTTTCATCACAGGAAGGCAAAGAAATACTGTTCTGCATGTTTTAACTTCACCCTTTCATCTTGGAAACTTCTATATTGAATCACTATTAAAATAGATATTAGAATACTTTGGATTTTTTTATGTCTAGTTGAGTCTGGTTTACAGCTTTGACTTAGAATTACATGGTTACATGGTTAGTAACTTTCACGTAACTTACATGACTAGTACTTCTCCCTGAGTGAAGTGGGCATGTTATATTTTTATTTCTCATTTCTAGTATTTCTAATACGTGCTAATTTATTTGCTCTAGTTATCAAGTAGCAAGATTTTTAAATGCATATTTCTTGTGTGTGTTACTTTTGTTCTCATGGTTATTTTCTTCCACGGATCAGAGAAGGCAAATGAAAACCTTCATCATGGTTATAATAGTAGAAACAATGTATTCTCCACACATTTTCTTGTCACATGATCTTCTAAGAACCAAGGTTAATGAACAAGGCTGTATGATTTTTTCCTTATGCTGAAAAGTTAAATGAAGGCTATCTCATAACTTCTGAATTAATTATGGTATTTGTAATTTCCTTTACTCTGATAATTTCTCCCTTTGGTTCCTCTTAAAAATTTAATGTTACTCTTATCAAGGTATTTTTTTTTGTCTTTTTTTCCAGCTTTTTCTAAAATCTTTTCTAAAGTATATCCATTCTGGGGCAGAGTGCAGAAACTGGAGTAGGAATGAGGTCCTCATCAGCCTGTTAAATGTCTTGCCAGCTGTGCTGCCTACATGTCACAACATTCTTGTTAGTTGCTCAAAAAACAGAACTTTACTGTTTCAGGACCTTTCTGTGGTCTTTAAAGGTTGTGCAATATCTTCTAGCAATGTGAAAAAAACTCTCTGCAACTTCTTGCTAACTGTCCTAGTCTTACTTAGAGCAACCTAATTGTATGGAGAGTTCTTTAAGATGATGCAACTTTGGTCCAGTAAATGGTTTGTCTGAATAATGACAGAAAGAGAGAGAATATAGAAGATAATGAAGAGTGGTTTTGTGTGTTTGCTCCTCCTATGTTCTCTTACAAATTAGGAGAGGAAGCGATCATCAAATTGCATGATCTTGTATATGTGTATTAGAATAAAAACTTCCTTTGTCTCAAGAACGTTAAACTACAGAAGAGGAGAAGCAACCTTTATTAAAAGTTCAAGATAATGGCTGAAGTTTTTTTAAGTAATTACTCTGACACTAGATCTAAAAAACCAGCTTCACAAAAAGTAAGTATGTGGAAGTATTTACCTCTCCTAAAATATCATTTGCAGGAAAAATAATCAAAAAAAAAAAAGCATAAGGAAAGATAAATATGACTGTAATATCTTCATTTTCTTAATTATGGAATGTATAAAAAGAAATCAAATTGTTAATAGGCTTTCTTTACATGAAAGAAATATTAAATTCATTAATGTCATATTCATCTGAATGTGAAACTTAACGCATGAATGCATTTCAAATGAAATATGAATTTGTAATCTACTTTTTAAACTTTAATAAAATTGCCAACAGGACCTAAATTATTTCAGACATGTTTTTGATAGACATTTGATCAAGTTTGTGCTCAGAAATGAAACTCATGTTATAGAATAATTCAATCTGTTCTTTAGCTTCCTGATTAGTAGATTTTTCTTTTCTCTAAGAAAAGTCAAGAGAGTGAGGATAGGACAATGGGAAGGGCAATGCTTTCAGAGCAGTATAAAAATGTGGACGTTAATTTTGTGCAGATAAGATTATTTGCATGCAAACATCAAAAGGTCTTTTACTCCTTTTATTTTGCTTCAAAGGCCAATCTTTTCTTCTGTATTTACTTGCTGATACACATAACCTACGTTGTGTCCAGTGGGTATGAATAATGCTCTCTATGCTAAGTCTCACACTTAATTTCACTAAATAGATAATCTTGAGATCCAGCCATAAACATTACTGAGTGATAAAAATGAGCCTCTATGGCAGAATGATGTTCATGAACAACAGGCATGTTCTAGAGAAATTACTTTAAACCGAAAAAAAGAAAAAAAAACAAAAAACTGTCTATCCTTTAACATCTCAAGCCTACAAGTTTCCTAGAAAGTTAATGGTGGAATTGACCTGGACAGACTGAATGACTGGGCAGTGAGAAACCTAATGAAGCTCAACAGGGACAAGTGCAGGGTCCTGCACTTGGGGAGGAATAACCTGGGACACCAGTACAGGTTGGGGGTTGACCTGCTGGAGAGCAGCCCCACAGAGAGGGACCTGGATGTCATGGTGGACGACAAGTTGACCATGAGACAGCAGTGTGCCCTCGTGGCCAAGAAGGCCAATGGGATCCTGGGGTGCATTAACAAGAGCGTCTCCAGCAGGTCAAGGGTAGTGATCATCCCGCTCTACTCAGCCCTGGTGAGGCCACACTTGGAGTACTGTGTCCAGTTCTGGGCTCCCCAATACAAGAGGGATGCGGAGCTGCTGGAGAGAGTCCAACACAGGGCTACCAGGATGATCAGGGGCCTGGAACATCTGCCCTGTGAGGAAAGACTGAGAGAGCTGGGCCTGTTCAGCCTGGAGAAGAGAAGGCTGAGGGGAGATCTCATCAGAGTCTATAAATACCTCAAGGGAGGCAGTGAGGAGGATGGGATTGGCCCCTTTTCAGTGGTGAACAGTGATAGGACAAGAGGAAATGGCTGCAAGCTGAGGCACCAAAAGTTCTACAGGAACTTCAGGAAGCATTTCTTCACTGTGAGGGTGACAGAACACTGGAACAGGCTGCCCAGAGAGGTTGTGGAGTCTCCTTCTTTGGAGATCTTTAAAACCTGCTTGGCTGCCGCCCTGAGCCATGTGCTCTAGGTGACCCTGCCTGTGCAGGGGGGTTGAACTAGATGACCTCTAAGGTCTCTTCCAACCTTAAGCATTTTATGATTCTATGATTCTATGAATTAAAATGCAAGTAAAAAAGTATTCTGTCAATTGCTGGAGGGAGAGAGGGTGAAGGAAAGAATCAAACAACAATGGAACGAATGGCCTTATTTCACTATTAACGCAATACAGAATGTTATATTTAACAAAACACTAAGCTCACTACTACTTACTTGGTTTTAGCAATAGACAAAATAAGCAAGGTAATGCACCTAACCACAGACAAAACAGACAAAATAAGCAAGGTAATGCACCTAACCACTACTAAACAAGAAAGAGAATAGTGGTTAAAAAAAAGATACATCACCAATTGCTTAAACACATTACCATCATCCAGTCTCTGGGGAGCCTTTGTTGCAATGAGGATTTAGAGAAAATTCCTGGCAACTGGAATGTCTTACACAGTGCATCGAGCCATAAATGAGGTCTCCCATGTTGCAGCAAGAAGTCCTAGCTTTTATAGAGGCAAATCAACAAAACATCATAACTTGCATTTTCCTTTTGAGCAGTAATACCTAACGTGGCTTCCCTATCATTTGGGACTGGGATTTGGCCATATCTGAGGCCTCAGATTCCCCATTTCCATCAAGGTCAAAAACACTTGCTTGAGAGTGTCGAGAAAGTTACAGCTTAATAAGCCTCGGTGCAGGTTAGCCAAAACAGTCTGGCAGGCTTACATGCAAGTTAGCATAAGCAGTTTTATAGGCAAGTTTTGTGTACTTCCACAGAGGCAGTGCCATATTCATCTGTAAGTCAACTCGGGCCTGTTTTTCAGGTCCTAGCAGTTCAAAAGGTCAGTTGGAAATTGGAATATGTAGAGTATAAACAGAACTGGGGCCGTATTCTATGCTTTTGAAGGATTGCGTGTGCATCACAGCCTCACAAGGTACCTGTAATGTCTATTTTTTAAGTAAGTGATCTCACACTGTTTTATAGGAGAGGCAAGTCTTGAGGCATGAAATAGGACTATGTTTTCTGATGAGTGATACTCCATTATCAGCAGGTATTGTTTTTGAGATTATCAGTGAGCAAATCTGCTATCTAAGGAAAAAAAGCCAGATAGCAAAATGTCGCTTTTGAATGTTCTTTCTGAAAAACCTGAAGATGAAGTAAACAAGATCAATTTTATGAGAGAATTAACAAATAATATAGTCTGTCTGAATGCAAACTCCAAATGATACTGCATAATTGCAACGTGGAAATAAGGTACTCGTATAGAAGAGAATTTTAATCAGTGAGTCTTTAAGATATAATGAAAGAAAGGAGAATAAGTAACCATAAACAAAGTTATGGCTGTGAAGAGAATTAGGTTTCACAAACAAAGACATTATAAAAAAAACTCATAGGCAATCCTAAATAAAATAATACTGATATTTGTTGCTTTCAATCAGCCAAATCATACTTTTATTGATACTAGTGTATCAGTCAAGTGTAGTATCTAGTGTTGACACTACAGTATCTAGTGATGTATGTAGTATCTAGTGATGACACTACAGGGACATCAAGAACATGAAAAACTTCTAAAGACATCTGTACAGATGTGTACAGATGAGCTGCAGTTACATTTCAGAATATTTGAGAAAGCTAAAATGCAGGCAGGCATATTATGTGAGGCATAAGGTTTTAGAAGACTTGTGTATGTATATTTCAGATAAGGTTGATATCATGTATGAGATGGTCAGACACATAGTGCAAAGAGACATTTGAGAACATAAAAATGAAGAACAAGGAATGATGTGAGGAGTATGTGCCACTTCCTTTTCTTTAAAATAAATTGAATAATCTATCTCTTTCAAAATCTGTCTTGTGTTGATAAATAAAAAATAAAAATATAAAAAATAATGAAAACAAAAAATAAATAAAAAATAAAAGCCTTGCCTCAAAAGCAACAAGTCTATGGTTTGGTAAAGACGATGAGGTCAGAAAGCAGTACTAATAATTTGGGAGTGGTAAAGATGGATAGCCTCCTGGCTATCAACTGAATAACTTTGCCAAAGTCTGAAGTTAGAAAATCTTTAAGTCACAAAAGCTGCAATTACAGAAAGATAGAGAAATAAAAATAAGCAAAGATCAACCATCTTCAGACACTAATCTCATTTATGAAGAGGAGGAAAAGAAATTGAAGAATTTCAAAAGTTAATGAGAACAAAAAGAGCTAAATATTTTACAGCATTCCTGCTAAATTATTAAAGGCAAGAAAAGATAAACCAAGCTCAGTACTTTGCAAATGATTTTTCTCTTTGGAGATCTGAAGGAAAACTTAAAGAATCTGAAGCTTAGAAAAAATGAGATGTAACAACCTTCTATGATCTCCTGTCTTAATCAATAGAACAATATTTTATATATATACCTTAAAAATGGCATAACAGGAAAACCAGTATGGGTTCCTGTACCCATGCTGTTGTGTGATACCTCCAGGAATCAACTGCTAGAGGTATTAAACAAGCTGGGTTGAGTAGTTTCAATACCTATGAATATTACTAGCAACAATTTAGTAAGGCATAAAATTATAGGGAATGTTTATTTTCATATATCTGCAGATAATATAGACCTTATAGTCTATAGATATTTATATGTAATGTTCAGAATACATAGATTTGATATAAGAATTGAGGCCTCATCACTTACTAACTATAAAACAGTATAACTGTATGCTTCTAAAACTACCAAATAATTTTAAGAATACTGAAGCAATTTTTTGAAATAGTTTTGTAAAATAATGTATGTTGGAGGTGATCTAAGAAATACTTGCAGGAGCTCTACGAAAAACTATAGCAGTGCAATGAAAAGCCAACAATATAATCTGGCAATGCATGCAATTAGAATGGCAAAAGCCAGGCTAGTTAACTTTTTACAGGAAGGACATTCCTTAAGGGAAGGGAGAGCAGGGTGATGAGCAAAACTGGAAAGTCCTTGATTAGCAGAAGGGTGTACAGTTGTGGCAGGAGATGAGATCCTACAGAGCCTAATGCCATATAACACAGAGATGCTTTCAGAATGAAGGAAGAGTGTGGATGCATGGAGCTCTTTTGCAAGGCAGATAGCAGGCTGGTTTAAAACTTTTGTGTCAGGATTAGAGGAGAATCCAGTGAGATGACATTATGGTGAGAATTTATTATTGCCTGTCTAGTCAGGATGAGAAAGCAAATTAAGCTGTCTTAAAAAACTTGGCTCTGGATCAATCCCTGGTTCTCATGGGGGACTTTAACCTCTCTGGCTTCTGCTAGAATGATTCCATAGGCAATTCAGAACGTTTCTGGAAGAATAAGTTGTTGATCCTGGCACTGGATTTGCCAAATGTGAGTGATTCACAGTTGTATCTACTATTCAAAACCGACTTGGTGGACTAAAAAATGTTAAGTAGAAAGAGTAATTTAAGATGCAATAGAACAGTTAAGGAAAAAAAAGAAGAAATGGCAATTGATGAAGGAGAACAGTGATAATGGATAGCCTATGATCTCAGAGGCAGTCCCCAGGTACAGAAGATTGATTTAAATTTAAAAGACATAGTGAAATATGGTCCAGTGAGTTCATGGCAAAGATACAGAGAGAAATGTTGACTGTGTAAAAGGAGAATTTGGCATCAGGCTGCTAATTGAAGACTAATACTCATATCCTGAAAACAGAAAACTTTATATCTAAGTGCGGGTGTATACACATGCACAGAAGCGCATTCAGAGTAAACTGTTCAGTAGCACATTACTGCATGATTGGTCTCTGCATGTATATTATATTTACAACTCTTCTAGTGAAGTATTTCAGCATGAATTCTGTTACCATGATGAAATATTTAGCAGGAGTGATGGGACTTGTATATCACTGGAGTAGCAGCTATTAGTGCTATATACTACGTCATCCATTTGACAACTTTGAAAGGGTATGTAAGGAATAGCTAGCTTTAGATGCGGTTCAGATATCAATATGTGATATTTACTGCTATTAATAATTTGGGTTTTTTTATTATTTTTGTATAGCAAATAGACATAATATCTGCACTTCAATATCCAACCAGAAGTGAAGTCAAACAGTACAACAACAGCCTTTATCAAGAAGTGACTTTTCTGATGAGAAAAAGTTCCAGACTGGAATCTAAATAGGCTATTTACCACAGCTTGTTCTACTATATAACAATTCCTGGGCAATAAACTTCACAGAAATTGGTCAGTCATTCCACTGACAGAACATTGTGGTAACACAGTATGAATTATTTTATAAGTAAAAATGATCAGTAAATGCCTTTTTTTTTTTTCTTTGACAAAAAATAGAGCTTGGGTGTGTAGGTAGACCTTTCTGAAATTTTGACTTTTACATACCATTTCATATTTCAACAAAAACACAGAAAAATATAATTTATTTAATTTCAAAGAAATCATCAAATTAGCATTAGTATTGGGCTGAGATTACTTATAGTAGACAAATATGTCCACCTGTTAACATTAGAAATAAAATGAAAACAACCTCTTGGATGTAGCTTTTTGAACTGCAAGTTTTCTTGAGTTGCTGTATATTTGTATATTCCTGTATATTCCTTTATATTTGTTTGGACAGATTCTTTTAAGTTTTAATTACTTTAATGTTTTCTGTTGTAACATACACCTAAGATTTTGCTAATTATACTGTAAAAATAATGCAATTTTACTGAGAATTTAAATACTAAAGAACAATTCAATTTGTGCCAATTACAAAAAAGCCTGCATGTTAAAATAGGTAGCTATCAAATTGTAGTCTATTCTGGTTTTGTCCAGGCTATTTTTCTTTTTCTCTTCTTACCTTCACCCTCCCATATTCCTCCCATGGTACAAGTTTGACCTACCTCCCTTCCTGAATGAAAGGCATATACACAGTAATATTCAGAAAAAAAAAATATTATTTTTCACTTCTGTTAAAATCATATGTTGCACACAGCCCTGGCATTTGAATCTCAAGACAAACTGCTTTCTTTACACCTTTTGTTCCCACTACTCTTCATTGCTTCCTTGGGTATCAGAACTATGCTCTTTTGAATGTGTTAGTCATTCACGAATAGTGACATAAAAGTTTGCAGTGCTTTAGAAAAGGGATCTATTATTATACTTTTTCTAGCATCCACTAATATCTATAACACTCAGTTTCTGGTTTTCTTTTGTGAAAGGACAAATGCTATCTATATGGCAAAATGGGACAGAGTCTCCAACTATCGCAATGCACCTGAAATAAAGGAAACAGAAAAATAGGGATAACTTGTTCTTGATAGGGAAAATTTCTAGATCTTCAAACTCCTCGTATCTGTCTTCATCTGAGTTTATAACCACTAATTAGAGTAAAAATCTAGGGTGACAGACACATCATTTTTTCCTGGCCCAGGTATCTGAACAAAATCAAGGTTGCCCATATGCTGAATAATTTGTCATGTAAAATATAACTAGAAATATGCTTTCTATAATAAAAAGGTACAGTAACAACCTGCAATTACATTTAATTTTCTAAGTGCATTTTCATTGAGATGCAACCCTCTGGGTTAAAGGAAACTTAATAAGAGAAAGCCTAACTATGCTGGAATGTACATAGGTTAAAAAAAAAGAAAAAAGAAAAATGACTTGTAGGCTTTGTTTGGAAATGAGGTAGTAGAATAAGACTGCAGGAAGAAAAGTCAAGGATCCAAACATATTGTGCGGAAAAATCTCGCAGTCCAAGAACTGAATGTCCAAAAAGAGACAGAGGAGACTCAAAACTTTATTTGAATAAAGGGAAAGTCCACCAGCCATGTCCGTGTGGGGTCTCTCAGTTTGCCAGAGGAGGCAGTCCTCCTTTATCCTAATTTCCCAGCCACGGTGCCCTCTCATTTTCCCCATTGGCCAAAGGACTCAGGAGTCACAGCCTGCCCGGCTGCCTACACCCAGCTCGGTGCCTCCCCCCACGTGTTCGCACCTCAGGTCACTTGACTCCTTTGTGTCTCCCCCACTCCTGGCTCCACTCAGTCCCCCACCTGTCTGGGTTCCTTTGTCCTTAAAAGACCTTTGTCTTTAAAGACACCATCTTGTGGTGTGTATTCTGCTCAAGCCCAAACTTCTTGTGTGTTTTCCACACAGCAGTATTCCTCGATGTTACATGTTCTGTAAGGCTCGTATTTTGAATTTCAGATATCTAAACTGACAACAGTTGTCACAAAGTGCTGTGAACAAATATCACATAATTTAGTGAGTTGAGTAAAGATTACAGTGAATAAATGTCCTTTTTCCCAGTACCTGTATAGCCAAGTTAACACACTGCTATGTCTGCCCTGCTGATGACATAGATACACAATTTGTAAAGCAGTGCACTTAGCCATTTAGAATACCTGTGAAATTCACTGAAAACTCAGATCTCTCACATATCTTATTCTTATAGCAATCTTGAGTTGAGGGAAAAATAATAAAAAAACTTGATTCATCTTTTAGTTTTTTTGGACTTGTGCCGAAAAATCTCACTGTCCAAGAATTGAATGTCCAAAAAGAGACAGAGGAGACCCAAAACTTTATTCGAATAAAGGGAGAGTCCACCTGGCATATCCCTGTGGGGTCTCTCAAGTTACCAGGGGACGCAGTCCCCCTTTTATCCTATCTCCCGAACATGATGCCCTCTCCTTCTCCCATTGGCCAAGGGACTCAGGAGTCATAGCCTGCCCGGCCGCCTACACCCAGCGCGGTGCCTCCCCCAACGTGTTCCACCTCAGGTCACTTGGCTCCTTTGTGTCTCCCTCGCTCCAGGCTCCCCGCAGTCTCTCCTGCACTCCTGGCTCCACTCAGTACGCCACCTGTCTGGGTTCTTTTGTCCTGATCATTAAGGATAAAAACTTGGTATGTATTCTGCTTAAGCCCAAACTTCTTGTGTGTTTTCCACACAGACTCCTTAACTCTGAAAGGAACAAGTTGTTTTGTCTTATGTATAGTTCTAAATCAGGAAAAACCTCTTGTAGCTGGATACCAAGTGAGCCGGAAAAAAAAAAAAGGAAAAAAAAAAAAACAATATTATGTAAGAATAGCATTTCAAAGCAGCTTTGGTTCTATGCAACTAGCTGGAAGAATATTTTTTAATAAAGCCATATATTCTTGGAATGATTTTAATTCTGCCCGTATTTAAGAGAGGCAATGCTGTTTATTTCTGCTCAGAAACAAGTCAATACATATGTGCTTTTCAGAAAGCTTAACCTGCAGGCAGGTCACCAGAAGAGCTGGCCCAGAAATCAGACAAAAGTCTAGAGGCAGATTGAAGATAAGTGTTTGAAGATAAATGTCTATGAAAGTCCAAATTCAAAGTATTCATTTTCTAGAAAGAATCTAATTCAGAATACCTAGAAAGGGCAGGCCAAGGGATAATACGTACAAATTGAAACATAAGAAGCTTCACTACATATGAGGAAGAATTTCTTTACTGTGAGGGTGACAGAACAGGCTGCCCAGAGAGATTGTGGAGTCTCCTTCTCTGCAGATTTTCAGGATCTGCGCAGATGGGATCCTGTGCCATGTACTCTGCTTGAGCAGCAGGTTGGACTAGTTGAACTCTAGAGGTCTCTTCCAGCATCAGCCATTTTGTGGTTCTGTGGTCTTTAATGTAATATGTAAGGTACCAAAGGACATCCCTGTACATATATGGCTGTCAGCAATATAAAGTAGACTTTAAGTTTCTTTTAAAAGCTCAGAATAGTAGAACAGACAATAAAATGGAGCACTATCAAAAAAACCCGATCACTTTATGAAGTATTTGAATATATGGTATAATATTTGCAAAACAAAATTTTAGACTATTTTAGAAAGAATATGAAATAATTTATCAAATCAACTTTATTATTCTTACAATTTCCTTTCCCTCTCTTTTTCACCATACTGTGGGCAGGATGAGGGGAAAGAGAAAAAAAGCTAATAATCACTTTCTAATAATAAAGCTAATAATCACTGTTGTATTCCACCTTTACTGCCTATAAAGATGGTAGTTTTCATACAACATAACGGACCTTCTAACCCTTGATTGCTACAAGCCTTTATGTAGAAGAAAGGTAAATATTTAAAATATGTAAGATAAATATCCCAAATCTATTTCCACTCAATATATAGCTAATAGTAACTGTTTTTGAAAATCATTGTTTTCTAAACTGCACTCTTTCATTTTTGTATATCATTTTTCTATATGAGTAAGTGGTATGTATTTGTATATCTTGTCAGGCATCTTGCCTTGAAAAATACAATGCAATTTAAAATATGTCACTTCAGGAGAAGCCACAGGGGAAGCACACAAAAGCAGCTAACAGTATTTTCCTCAAGCAGTGAAAGTGCAGAGGTTTTTAAATATTTCCGAGTTTCCCATAGCAAGTCATTTGTTGACCCACTTCAAGAAAACTCTGTCCATTTATATCTGATTTTTGATTTCCAAAACTAGGTAATAAAAAATAATAAGTGTTACTGACACATAACTGAAAACTTATACCATAAAGGGCTGACTGGTGACAGAAATGCATAAATTTTGACTTTGTATAAACCAGATTATATTTCATGTCTTTTCAGGAATAAATTGTGTGTATGTTTGCACATATGTGTATAAAATACAATGATGTCAATGATATAATCAGATATTCATTTAAGATATGCCTGATAAAGGTAAACTTAAGCAACAGAAGCCATTTTTTTCTAACTTTATTATCACTTTTAGAGACAAAAAGTAGAGATTAAATTGACATCTATAACTATGATGCAACTGTGTTAAAATGTGCAACCATGAAAGCATTCACATAAAATCTTGAAGGCTTTTCATCCCAGAAGACAGCTTGGCTAACATAAAATTGCTCAGCTTTTCCTACAACAAAATGTCCTATGGCCGAAATATCAGATGAAAATACCTCTTTGTAGACGTCTGTGCCATTTTTTAAACTTTTACATCTATGCTTAGAAGATCCATCTGAAAAGATCCAATGGCCACCAAGGTACTGACGGGGTTCTCCTCTCCTGGTAATCATAGTGTCACTGGAGTCATGGGCACCAACTGCATTTTTCCCAAGGCATTTAACAATTAGATTTTTAGATGGCATTGAGATTCCACATTGTTCAGCTTCGGTCCGCATTATTGCAGTAATTTGTGCCTTAGTATCAATCAAAAAGGTTACCAGTCTTTTCCTTGGTCCTACAGCAGCAGTAATCAATAAATCTCCTTTTGTATTGCAGGTGAGTTGTCTCACAAACATCCATCCTCCGCCTCCCCCCTCACCTTTGTGGGGCAGAGGAATTAGTTTCCCGACATTTTCTTTTCCTCAGTAGGTTCCTCTTCAAGGCCTATCAGGGGTGGGCTATTGGGGGTTGGTCTGAAAACGCCCCTTTGCTCTGACCATCCTTGTAATAGTTTTTCTAACTTTCTGGTAGGGAGTCCATCCATCAAATCCCGAGGAATACCTAATTCCCCGATTTAGGAGAAGCCCTAACTGCCACAGCCCCTGTTGAGTTAGAGGTTTCTCTCTCCCAGAATGATGATCTCAGATTGACCTAAAGTCTCAGCCCCCTGGGGGGTGATTGCTAACTTGTTCTGCAGCCCACACAGCCCTTGTTTCAGTTCTTTGGTATAATCCACCAACAGGACTGTATTTTCTACCAAAATTAATCAATTCCTGGGCTATCTCTCCCCATGTCCATACTTTCCTCCCTGGCTTCTGACAGTCAGGGGTCACTATCCCCTGCAGACCAGCTGTAATTCTTTCTCTATCAGGGATGTTTTATGTTTTGAATCCTGCCTTGTAATTGAATTCCAATGGGTTTCAGGGAGTCAGGAAGCTCTCATATCAGGGGAGTCATCCTCCCTGGGTCCACAGGCATCATCATTGGGGAGCCCTGCTTCGGCTCGAGCTCCCGATCATACATCAACTGGAGACAGGCTGCTTTTTGTACACTTTCCACTAACTGATCCACCGTCCCTGTTATAGCGAGGGGATCTCCCCTCTCCGAGGGGTTTAACCCTCCAGCCCAATACACAGCTCTCTGAGTCAAGGACCACGAGGCTCGGCAGTCACCAGTGGTCAGAAACACACCCGGGCCCAATATCCTTCTGCTTCTTTCTCTGACAGCAAGATTCCATCCTCTCCTGACAAAGACACTCTCCACACATACTCGGTCTCTGATTCCTTCACAGTTCTTGCAAACTCTTTTCTCAGCTTTGCTAATTCAGTTGCGGTAAATGGGACTTCTTAGGTGATAACCTGAGGACGATCATCGCTATCATCCTCGTACACATACTCTGTTTTAATCAGCGGACACATATAGGGAGGGGGCTTTCTACGGCTTCTTTAGCTTTCTTCAAATCTCCCTTGGGATAAATCTGCTGTAGCCCTTTCTCTACATTCATAATTTCTATTTATGATGGTGCATCTACTTCCCTCAAAAGTTGATTTCTCAACTTATTCTTTCATATCATGTTTTGGTTCCTTTCCTCCTCCAACAATTATTTGTTCTCCTTTAACTGTTCCTGCAGGGTGTTTATTACCCCCTGCAGGGAATCTATCATGGTATCAGTTTGACAAAACTTCTGCTTTCTCTCTTCCACTGCAGCTGCCAGACTTGCTCCCAGCACTGCACAAATTATAGCTTTTCCCTTTCCTCTCTTAACCTTAGCATCCTTCTGCAGTACTCTTATCCGATATGTCACACTCTGCAGTTGAAACCAATGTTTTTTTGCCCAGTCTTGTTCCTCGACTGAGGGGTGAGATTGGTATATAGATCATATAAGTTCTCAATTCCTTCAGCCCATGAAGGCTCATTATCATAAGCATTGGCTGCCTGCTGGGCGGCCATTCTCACAACACACCTTAATATCCAAGTTTCCCTATACGCTCCCATGAGCTTACAGTTTACACTAACAAAATGAAGTTTTCCTACAAAGGGATTATCATCCTGAGAGGGTCACACCTTAAAATCCAAGTTTCCCCTATACACTCCCAGGAGCTGACAACTTATAGTAACTTAAATGTTTCACAACAAGGTAACACAACAAACTTTGCACAACAAGGTAGCACAGCACTCTCGCCTCTAGTGATCCTGTCCGTGATGCCAATAAAAAATGTCCCAGTCCACTGTCAGGGAAGGTTTCGTTACGATCCCAAGAGTGAGATTAAGACACAAATGAGGTCAAATGCCATACAACCTTGTAAGCTCTGTTTTCATAATAATGATAGGCTAGCGAGAAGAAGGAGAAGAAAAGGACAACAAAAAGAAGAAGAAAGGTAAGCAAGCAAGCAGGAGAGATGCAGCAAGATTAGTTACCACCACCACCAGTCGAGTTGCGTTTTGTCGTCTGTGCCTCGGTGCAGGTGATGATTTTCTTGGAGGAGAGTTGAGAAGGAGGAAAAGAAGCTTCTCTGTTTTCGTGCATCTCTCCCCTTGGGGAGGGGGGTAAAATGTAGTCCTTCTATTGTCTCAGTTCTTGAAGAATCCGCCCACTTTCTTGAAGTTTTTTGCTTTGGTGTGCCTCTTCCCCCCCCCTCACTCAACTGCCAATACAATTGCCTAAATAAAATGTTTACTTCACCTTTCCATAAAGGCCTCTGTATGCAGTTGGTTCATTATAGTGTTTTTCTTTTTTCCAAAGTATTCTTCATTTATCTTTTTTTTTCACTGCAGCTGCAGTTTTTCAGATTTTTATAGCAGATCAAGACTCTAATATTTACCTACTAGAAATAAACAAGGAAATTAATCTCTTTATAGTTCAACTGTTAGTAAACTTGATAATACTATGATAGCTCTTGATAAGGCATATTACATATGCTACTGTATATACTGGCATATACTACATATGCCAGAAGCTACTGTTCCCTACAAATAAAAAACTATCTTCAATGTAAGTCTAAGAAGAAATATTCTGATCTCTCTGTAAATCTCCATCAATAACTCACTCATTAGAACAATATATTTTTTCAAGTTAGAGAAAATACTCTTTAATCTGTCAATGATTCATTATTATGTGTCTGGTTAGCACACTGCATTTGTCCTGGCAGACTTTTTTCCTTGCTTTTTATCAAATAACTTTTGGTGCATTTAGGCTGTGAGAATCAGGAGAATGGTAAGAAACTGACAGTACTGTAACATTACATGAATTAAATACCACATGATAGAGGTGCAATTTATAAATAGGCAGTGGATTACAGAAAACTACATCTGCAAAAGAAATAGTAGTGTTATCAATATCTTCATGTTGTAATAATGGGAACCTATTTAGAAAGGACAGTGACATCATATAACAGAGAAAAGCAGCAGTAAACAGAAACTGAAGTAGCAAGAGGGATAGGTTTGAAGAGTGGAGAGAAAGAGATCTAAATAATTTTCTATAGTTTCAAGGACTCATAAAATGCACTTTTATTGTCAGATTGTTGCAATTTTTTAAGTTATTGCAATTGTTGGATTGAGAAATAACAAAATAAATAATGAAATAGAAGATAAAAAGACTAAAAGAAACCTTTTTTTTTTTTAATCAGTGAACTTTAAAAATGAATCAAGTAGTTAGAAAGAAAGATTTTAAGGTAAATGAGGAACTCCAATTTTTAGCATACGACTATAAAGCAGACCGAAAGAAGAAGGAGGAGAACATTGTAAGAAAATCTGATGTGGCTCTTGGTTCTGAATTTTTCTGGTTTCCTATTTGCACTATTCCTTAAAGTTGACTTTAGTATTTCATGTGTACTCCATGAAATGTACTACTAACTTTATAATGTAAAAAAATACCAAGACACTCAAGCTGCTTCTGCATATCATATGCAAATTACTGCTTTCCAATCAATAAATGTTTTAAAACACAATTGGTATTCTGGAAATATAATATGCAATCTGTGCTACTGATGTTATGTATTCACCTCATAGATATGAGCTGCAGAGAAACAATTACAATATATGCTGCAAATGCATATTAAGACACAAATTATATTAAGGATCATGCTTTAAAAGGAGACACAAGCCAGGCTTCAATTTTGCACCTGCAGCCATTTTCCAAATCTGTAGTATGGACACATAATTGCAAACCAAATGATTGCATGTAACTGTCGAGATACTTCATTTTCAGGTTTAGTCATCCGGTTACACATTTAAATGTTGTAATTCACAACAACAATTATTAATGCCTATAAAATTTTAGTTACAAAATTTATTTCACTTCTACAAATTGACCTCTAATATCTTTGTACTTTATTGGTTTCAGGTACATCATTTCTAAAAGGGAAAAGGGCTATTTAAAATATTACTAAAGTGGAGCATCATTTTTACCAGATACATGTTTATTGTATAAATTCCAATTAATGTAACCTATGTTGCATTTAAACAGGATGAACAAAACATATGTTTTTTGGTATTTCACAAATGTGTGAGGATATTTTTTGTCCCTTTTGTCTAGCATTCATTGAAACTATTTCTGCATTGTTTCTTTTCTTTTTCACAAAATTTCCATCAACCCAAAAACTTCCAGGCCTCTGCTGCCCTTAAGTGAACCTGCCTTGCTGCTATTTCCTGTTAATCTGTTACCCTAGGCAGCTATGCATGAGAGGGTTGGTCTCCCAGATCAGATGTGGTGAACTGAAGGTGGTCGGGTCTGTGCTGAATCCAAATGGCTCTGGGTAATCTAGGATCCTCCAATGTCCGCTACTCTTTTTTCCATTTTGTCAGGCAGTGATGCATAACCTCAAAACTTTTAACTTGAGTAAAAGTTTCAGACAAAATGTTCTAAACCTAAATAAAACAGTATTTTTTGCTGAAAATTGGCCATGTCAGAAAATTTCCAGCCAAATCTCTCAAACTCATTTCACCTGACCTCCAATCTGCTTGATGCAATATTTCTTATCTACTTGCAAAGTAGATGTGCTTCATATCTGTGAGGAGAACAGAAAGCTCATCGTACTGCTCCTATCTATTTATCGAAACACAGCTTGTGAGAAAAAAACTGTTCTTCTCTTGCATGGAGAACACGGGCATTAATGTAGTATTTCTCCAAGTGTGAGCTAAATATGCACATTCATTTTTAGCACAGATCTTGACACGAGACCCATAAACAAGTTTGCCACAATGACAGAAGAAAAATGACTACTGAAGAATTTTGCTCCAGTTCCCATTCTGGGGTGCTGCTGTGTATTCTTTCCCTTACAATGCATTGTCCCAAGTCTCTCTCTCTTCCTCTGTCATATCTTCCATTCCAGTAGAATGTCTACAAATTACAAAGAACAAATTCAAATTTTAGATCTGTTTTATTCCCACTGATGGAAGTTTTGCCGTACATATATCCATACTTACATCCCTTTTTTTTCTGATATAATATGTATAGGTCTGTGTCCAACCTCATATAATCCCCACTCTTGAAGTCATATTTACAATTTAAATTTAAATCACATTTTTGCTTTTGAGTGAAAGGATAAGAACCCATAATTTTTTCATATATTTATTATTGTGAAAACTATTCAGTTTAATATCGGTATTGAAAAAAATTAATCTGTTTGGATATATTAACTGCATTATTCATGTTCCATTCCTAATGCTGCCTCCTAGGATGTAACTCATAATGCTGAAAAATGGATGCATGATATTCTTCTAAGTTAGCAGAATGCATTGAGAAATATGTTGAACAAATACAAATAATACTGTTTTTATTTTGATCTCTGCTTGTGATACTGTAATTCATTTTTACAGAAATTGTTTGCAAATTAACTACATTTGGAAAGAGTTGGGTGAGTTTGAAGGCAATTTGTTTGTGTGTGTGCTTGCACATGTTTACACTCTTAGTTTTAAACCAGAAACTATTTATTGCTTTAAATGAAATACATTGCCTTTAATAAGAATATGTGATTTTCTATTCACAAGTTGTTGCTGGCATTCAAGCTATAGCTTAGTGACAGAAATATAAATGTGAAGGGTTTGATTAAAGAAGCTCTTCTATTAAGTTTTGATTCTACAGGACAGATGCGATGGTTTACCACACCGATTTACCACACCTGAAAAATACACTTTTGAGCTTGATACACTTTCCAGAATAGGCTAATAAAAATCCATATACTTTAAATTCCATATTATACATCTATTAGTTATTTGTTTCTCTGGTTTGGGTTGTGCAAATAACTGACTTCTTATATATTCTAAATGCTTCATTTCAAATTAAACATATATATATGTAAAATTTCAGCTATGAGCTGCCTGTTCAGTTATTCCTGTTCTCAGATTAGAATTTGTGCCTGGGGATGAACACCAGCAAAGAACTGGCCAGCAAAGATTAGCTGAGAAAGACAGCTCTCATATGCTTTTACAGATCATACACATCATAGAGAAGATGTAGTAATTAGAAAATATCTATAAAAGTTTGACTTGTCCAAAGATGTTCAAGAGCCTGTATAGAAAGAAATTATAGTGTATGAAAAGCTATAGGAAAGAAGATGTGTAAATATCCTCATCTGAGGTAAAATTTGGTTTTCGTTTCAGAAGCTAATAGTTATCTAATTACCTAGTCAATATCATCAATGTGGCAAAAGACCCTCAAAAGCTATTTAACTGACCACCCAAAGGCTATTTATCAGCCACCTAAATGCAGGACTGAGGTCCCAAAGGCATCTTGCTGCATCATCTCATGGTTATGAGGTGAACTGGCCTCCATTTTCCTTCTCATTTTAGAAGGCTAAGTATCTCTGTCCTATGCCATAACTTTTAGCCTCAGAAGGATGCCTTGGGTGCACTGAGGTGTCAGAAATGTCACTGAAGACTTACATTTAGGAATATCATCTTAAATTTCTATGTTATAAAGAGCTGAACTGTTTATTTTACAGAAACACAGAATCTTCAAGGTTGGAAGGGACCTCTAGAGATCATCTAGTCCAACCTTCCTGCTCAAGCAGGCACACCTAAA
>JAUBOD010000175.1:864136-893429 GCA_032353885.1 Nothura maculosa
CATGAGGTTCCTCTCTGCCCAACTCTCCAGGCTGTCCAGGTCCCTCTGGATGGCAGCACAGCCCTCTGGAGTGTTGGTCACTCCAGCCAGCTTGGTGTCGTCTGCAAACTTGCTTAGGAAATGGAAAAGAATTTTTATTTATTAGGTCTGTCTATATTTGTCTTTAGAGACCTGTCTACCACATAAAATCATGCCTCATGAGGATTTCATTTTCTTTTCTATTTTAAGTGGAATGAGTACCTGTACCTGGTTAGATAATATCTCAGAGTAACTGTCTTTTCCTATACTGCAATTGCACTATTAGTGAAATTATGAAGAGAGATGAGTATTCTAAAAACAGTTGGCAAAAAGAAAATTGTGTTCAATTTGAAAAATACAGGAAGGTATTGTGAAAGGATAAAATATCATTATTCTAACTATTGCCTATGCATTTTGCCTTAAAAAGGATAAATATCACTTCTTCCCTGATAATATAATTACCGCTTAATCACCTCACTACATAGATATTTTTAATTTTGAGAGAGCAATGTGGATTAAATTGAGTTTGAATTTAAAAAAATGAATCCTAAAGGTTGTATTTAAATTAAACAGGACAAGTATTCAGGATCATTTTATGACAAATTTGCAGTAAGTACAATAACTGCAAATGTCTATATAAGAAAAAAGAAAAAGAAGAAGGAAAAAAACTTCTCATTCATTTTTCTAAGTGTGTATTTATGAGGTTAGATCACCAATAACACTCAATGGAAAAAAAATGTTTTCCTAACTTACATCCAAAATGAACATAATAGTAATGAACTTCGATTTATGTGACTGAAAGTAGCTGTAACGTGACAGTGAAGAAACTTCTTTTTTTCTCTTATTTATTTAATATTTATATAGAAAAAGACAAAGAAAGAAAATGACATTTCAGCATTTCACCATTTCTCATTTCATCTGAAATGAGAAAAAACAAAACAGAAATTCTAGTAATACGTAATACATGGAACTGCATTTACTGGCACTGCAGTTTCAGTGTTCCTAATGGGAGTGTACAGTTGCTCAGGAAATATGGAAAAAGTTAGAAGTGTGGCAATTTTAATTGGATGAAACTATTAGAAGTACCTAACAATAGGTCAAAATTATCATATTTTGTGTCTGGGGAAAGGCAAGTTAACATTCATGGCATTTTGGAATTAATTACAACTTGAAAGGTAGTAAACCACAGACTCAACTGAGGGAGAAAAAAAGAACGTCTAGAACTGTAAGTTTTACAATAGCAATCTCACTTATTAAGCTTCCTTATATGATACCTTGTATTAGGAAAAAAAAAAGAAGTATTTCATGAACCTAATCCTATTTCTCTCATTCAAATAAAACCTTACCTTGACCTCAGTGTAAGGTCTACCACAGAAAAAAAATATACAGGGACAGCTGCTCTGCAGAAAAAGGCTTAAGGAAAGTAGTAGCTTTTTCTAATGTGTGTTGTCCACCTAGACAAATTCAGAAAAATACTACATTTTTATTGTAACTCTGACATGATAGCAATCAAACAATGTAACTGGGTTTACATGTCATTTGCTAGGCAATTTCCATCAAAAAAGCATATGCTTTAGAAGAAAAAAAAGGAAATTTTCCATAGGAATAATTTTTATTGTGATCAGCAGTGATACATCCTTGAGGCATAGCTTATCACCTGTTTCTATTATTTCTCAGGTTTCTGCCAGAATCTGGTAGCAACACTGCCCATGGCAAAACTTGTTTAACTTGTCTAAGTTGCATTGTGGGTGCAATGGAGAATTGTTTTGTTCAATATACCCTCAAATACTTGATGGTCGGTCATAGTGATTTCAGGTTTTGAATTTAATGTATTTTAGTATATTAGATGTCTAAAACATATGGTGTACTAGTAAGAGGAGAGACTTAGAATCATGATCAATACGATTAAAGTGATTATCTACCTTTATGTCATCATACTTGGGAGATCACTGAGCATTTAGTCCAGCCTGGTCTGGGATCAAATTCAGCTCCTGGGTCATTTTTTTGTCTATTCCTCTGCCTTTTCCTCACAGGGAGTGGGAAATATCTGCCCATGTGCTTTCCTCTACATATTTTCAAAGAAAATCAGACAGCCATAGTCCCTGGTCTTCTGCCAATGGGTTAGAAGGAAATTATTGAGGATGAATCAAATGGCTACAGCAGCAGTGGGAGACCTGAGCCTGCCTGGAACAGCAGCTGAGGGGCAGGTGGGATTTACTGATGTGACAGCAATGTCTGCATAGACAAGAGCAAAGTGTAGACTACAGGTGTTGGATTCAGTTTGTCAGGGTATCTAGATGTGAGTTAGATTTTTAATTGTCTTAACTGTGAACTGAATTGTCTCTCAGATTTTTACATTTGGTGTTTTGGATACACTCCCTATTAAAACTAAAAAGGAACAAAAATTCCCAAAGATTTCATTTTACATATCAGACATCAGCCACGGTAACGACTTGAGTTAGTTATTTAGAGGTGAGATTCCTGGATGAAGACTCTTTGCAGGCCCTCTGCAGGCTATGATTTAAATACTGCAATTTTATTCTGGGGTTTGTTTTTCATTTTCTATTCTAACAATATATCATTTCGACACACACAAGAAAAAATCAAAAAACCTCCGTGATCAATCCTGGTATAGTAATTTACTTCAGCTGATAGCTGAATACAATTCTTGTTGGTGCTGTTCTGTTTTCTTAGATGGTGTTTATATAATACAAGATGCATAACAATTTCTATGCTGTCCCTGGTCTGCTTTATCTAATAAAATCGTGTAGTATTTAGGTGTCATTATGCACGTAGATAGATTGTGTATATAAAGAAGATGTATGGACAAAACATTTTGTAATTAGTGTTCCACTTTGAGGTTGTTAGCTCTTGTACAGTGTATTAACATTCATCAAAATATATTAATTATGAACACTTCTGTGAAATACAAGGAAAATATGTGTGTAACAGTGTCACAGGAAATAATATTGGCTCTGACAGAAGCTTGGATTATATGAAAACAGAAAAAGATTAGAATAAATGGAATAGCTTCTCTGTCTGTAATCATGGAATAAGGAAAGAAGTGCATGAATTTCACCAGAAATATTTGTCATAAATGTCTGTTTCATCTTATGTGGATAACAAATGCTTTTGAAAGCCCACTATGATCCAAATGTGAGCTATCAGCCTCCCTGTTCCCGCTGATATCAATCAGGCTCTTCCACACCTCAGGATCCAATTCAGTGGCAATAGCTTTCAAGACCTTTTAGTCTGTCAGGAAAAAAAAAAAAGAAATGAGGGTAGCTAATTTGGAATACACTTTCAAGAAATGAACCCAATTAACCTGCCTGTTGTATCTCTTGGATTAATTTCCAAATTCTTTCAGTGAAACTTGTTTTTAGTTTAAAATACTATATCCTTTTGGAAAATACTCAAAAGTGCTTAATTTTGCTTTGTAATAAGTCTTAAAACCCCATAAAAATAGTGTTTAAAGTGTTTCTCAGCTATTTCTTGCAACTGCTCTTATAAAAAGAGCAGTAGAATTAACTGTATCGGAAAAGAAAAAAGGCATACACTGTATTTTTTTCTGAATCATGTTTTTCCTTCATTACCCGTGGACATTAATGGAGTTTTAATTTGTTATTACACCAAAGTTTTACACTTCATTACATCTCTGTGCCAATAATTACGGGCCTTATTGATTTCCTGTCTTTTTAGGCATTCAGAAGCTCTTCAGGGCTTGTCTCCCTCTGGATTGTTTTTCACACAGTGAGATGCCACTGTTAATCTTTCAAAAGAGAGGTTGAAAGCATTTAAGCTTTCTGTAATACATTCTCATCTTCTTTACCATGTTACAATTAATTAGGCAGACTGATGAGACTTTTTTTTCCTATGCATATAATACTACAGAATTTGCTGTGATGATTCTTCTGCAGGAAAAGATTTTAAGAACTTTCAGTACTTTCACAATCTGCAGCATGGCATGTTCACAGCAAAAACTCTCAGGTATGCAACTTCATCCTTTATGAATTCACTGTAAAATAGATAAATGGACTGGCAAGGATTGTATGGTGTTAATACCAATATTCCACAGGAGGGATTCAAGAAGCCAAAACCGGATGCAGGTAGGTAGTTATTGCCTAAGTACAAAACACTGACTTTTCCTTATTAGCAACCTAGCCATACCCAGACCTAAGCTCTGTCAGCATGCCTGACTTGATTGAAACATTTCATAAGTGTACAGTTCTGTACTGTATATATGT
Source organism: Nothura maculosa (assembly GCA_032353885.1). NCBI lineage: Eukaryota > Metazoa > Chordata > Aves > Tinamiformes > Tinamidae > Nothura > Nothura maculosa. The sequence continues at coordinate 868,399 of JAUBOD010000175.1, forward strand.
CAAGAACAATCCTAACCTGAGTGTTTCTATCTCATTTCTGTCACTGCAGAATGTGAAAGCAGTCCTTTCTATTCTGGTGGAATGCTCTCCCAAAGCCTATGCTACACGAGTGAGAATCACTTGCACCATTGAAGAGGGAGGTCAGTCCAAATCCAACTTTTTGTGAACCAGTGCTTTAGCTGCTAAGTTATCAGACAAAAGAGGATGAGTGGTGACATAAGTGGTTATCCTTTACATATGTGCAAGAATGACTGAGTCATTCTACTGGGGCAGCTCTTCCCAGATGCTGCCCAAGCAGAAGGCATATAATGCCTTTAAATACAAGGAAACTGAAGACACTCAGTTACATTTTGGAGCTTGACTTAATTTTTAGCCAATTATAGAAGCACAGAATCACAGACTTGTTCAGTCTGAAGAGATCTTACGAGATCTACCCTGTGCCACATGCTCTAGGTGTGCCTGCTGGAGTGGGAAGGTTGGACTAGATGATCTCTAGAGGTCGCTTCCAACCTTGAAGATTCTGTGATTCTGTGATCTCCAGATCAATCTCTTGCTCCAAACAGGGTCAATTTAAGGGCTTTATGAGGTCAGATCAGGGCTTTATCAAGTGTGGTCTTTGACACTGAAAGGATTTAAAAAAAAAAAAAAAAAAGGAGTAAAAAAAAGAAATCAACATCTGAGTAGGTGAGTAAACCTTTGCTTCTTTACCACAATTTAGTAAACTGCTTTTAGGTATTTTAGGACTGGTTAAAGTTTTTCAAAATTGGAAATAATTCAGTAACTTTTTATAAGTTAATACAGTATTTCTAATTGCTTACAAAAGCCAGGATGACTCCACTGTACCCTGATGGCAGCATGAATGAATGGTCCTTTAATTATACCTATAAAATTAATATTTCTTTAAATTCTTAAAGAAATTCTTTAAATTCTTAAAAAAATATAGGTCACTTAGGAGAAAATTGTGTTATATCACAGTGGTATTTTAAAACTCCACAATGAATACATTTGAACATATAACTCAATTTTAAAATTTCTTATGTGAGATATTACATCATAGCACATGATTCTGTGTGTAGTGAATGACTGCACAGACGCAATCTGTGTTGATCAGAATGACAATCCCTTTATTACTCCAATATACTTATACTCCTTATATATTAACACAATTTACTATAGCAGAATAGCTTTTGGATTCATGACCTTGCAGATGCCAGTAATTAGCTGGCCCTGTGTCATATCAAACTAATTCTAAAGTAAGTTTCGTATGAGAACATCAAAGGAGCAGGACTCACTGGTCCTTCAAGATCAGGGGACAGCACTGTTCTTTCTCACCTCCCCCATACCTGAGCAGTGTTAGACATTCCGGATACCTTTAGATTAAGCTCTAAACAAAGCATGCTCTGTATCATAATGTTGTTCAGGACATTGGCTATGAACTATGGTATCATTTGCCCCTTCTAATTCTGTATAATAGTGGCAGAATACCCATAATTTATAAATAACTCTACGTCAGTTCATTAATTCTGTTAAATTTATTGGCATCTTCAGTTGCCTTCTTATTGGACATGTACACTGTTGCACTGAGCAACCAGGAAAGGTTGAAGATTGAATAATAAGGAAAAATAAACGTTGATCTGTATTCACAATTCTAATTGGATTGAGTATGAAATTCTCCTTGAGAAAACACAGCAGTTAGTTTTGGAATGTTTCCTGAGCTCTTTTATTCCCACAGTTGTCTAAGACATCCTAAAGACATTAGCAATGATACAAATAAGAATAAAAATCTTTTCACATTTAATTATTAGGAATAGTCTGCAAACCAAATGGATGTTGAGATCTATGAATGTTCTGCCTAATCTGGAACTAGAAATTTCATATTCTATTACGAAAAGTACAAAAACATTACTCCTTTTTTTTTCTTTCTGCTCCAAGTCATACAGAGAAACCAAAGCTATGAAAATTTTAATTATACAAGTCTTGAAGAAAAAAAAAGTTTTTTTCAGGAGAAATGTAATATATATTACATTAATATATGTATGTTTCAATTTATTGCTGCAAATTATCTAGTGAGTGTGACACATTATTGATTATCAGAAACCGAAACACACAGGAAACTCCCAGGCTATTTGTGCCAGGCTAGATTAGAGCTAGACAAGACTGAAGAGGTGCCATATTTGTAATTTAACTAGTTCTATGACGTGTTTTTTGAGGGGAAAGACAGTATTTATTTTACAAGGTAAAAATTATAAGGGGATTTCTTAAAAGCATTATATCTTCTCAGTGTGTTTATAAGTGTTCTGAACACAGTACTGACAACAACACAGTCAACAATAAGATCAACATATTGTAACACCTACTGGTTCTCTATGATCTAAGACATCAATTATCCTGTTAACACTGGAAGTTAGATGGATGTGATGTGTATTTTTTTCTAGTATAATATGTGTTGGAATACTTAGTGTTTTTTTTTATTATTCTGTACATAAATATCTAATTAATGGATTAGTAATTTATTGAGGACTTTCCTTGAATATCAGAACTAGAGTGACTGATTTATGCTTCCCGAGATATGGCTTTTCTTCTCTTTATTAAAGAAAGATGCCATGTCCCTCTCTTTACCTTAGTGTCCTTCTTCTAAATCCTTTTCCAAATCCAAACTTTCACTGCCCTGAGTTGTTTTTTTAGGTAAAACTACAGTCCAGAGATAGATTGTGCCATTTTTCCGCACAGAACTGATGGGTAAATTTTTATTAAATTCTGTCATTTTGAGTAATTAAAAATATTAAAGTCATTTTTAATTTGCTCTTGTCCTCTCCTGACATTTATTGCTTTCTCTTTTCAGTATGATTTGTATTAAACATCTGGTCATAATCTTTCTGTAAAAAATGAAGAAAACAACTTCTTTTAATTCTTTTTTTATCTCTTCAGAGTAATCCACTTTTGGGTTACTCTTCCTCACTGTAATGAATCTAGATATTCCTTTTCTTCTTAGTCTCTAATGTACAACAGGCTCTTACCTCATTGTTTTTACTATTTCCTGAGAACTGTAGCTCTTTTATCTCCTTAACCTTTCTGACTTTATGCCTGCATGTTTGTCCTACTTCTTTATACTTCTTCTTAATGTCATTTTTTCTACTTTGCAAATGACCTTTTTGATTTTAGCATCAACAAATTACTACTGAGACAGACAAATACACCTTTTCTCATTTTTTTTGCTTATGAATTGAATTCATTAGCAATTGTGCATTCAGGACTTCTTTTAGTGACTGGAAAAATTCCCATGTTTCTTTTTGCTACATAATTTCTTCCCAAGAGAAGTATTTGAGTTTTTGAGGTAAACTTTTTAAAAGTATATTATTTTCCATTCCAATGCTACTTCTAAATAAGAACTTCAGCAGAAATTTTCTTGAAGATTTCAGTTCTTAGCTTCTTCCAATTTCAAGTCAGAAAAAAAGCTTAATATTATCTATTTATAATTTCTTCAAGTCACTGAAATAAAATATAAGATTTAGAAGTATTTCCCATTTCACTGAATCCTGTCTACTGAGACTGGCAGGCCTTTCATCTGCTTTTTCATCTGCTCTTATATTTATGGGAGTTGTTGTAGAACTTTTTCTTCCAATTTCAAATCTAAATATATTTATTATATGAACATATTTTCTATGCCAGCTTTATTCTTTATTCTACAGAATTCTTGTTTTTCATAATGTCTCCTTCTTCCCTTAAAAAGTTACAAACATATTTCAAGAGTTTACTGAGCAATGTGAATTTGCTTAGTTGAGTATTTCTACTTGAAGGTGTAAATACTTTATATGCTACCATATCTCATCATTTTCTGGTGACTATTTTCCTCCATCCTCCTTGCTTTTTCCTTTTTTTGGCTTTCTGTTTGTTTCCTTCACAGCATTCAACAGAATTTCTCATCTCCACACTGAACTCAGAACAAGTACTCACATCCTGCTGTGCAGCATTCACTTCTCACCGTTCTTCCTGATGGAAATGCAGGATAAATCTCAGACATACTTTTTGATTTCTCCTGCATTTTGATTTCAGATTGACAGTCTGACTTCCAATATATTTGTGTCATATTGCTATCTCTAGTAGTGGAGTACACTAAGCATCTGACTGGGTTCAAATCTGAATGTGGTTATAGATGAAGTTCTCATTGTTCAGGAAGTGAGATTTTGAGGGTATTGTAGACTTTTGCTTTGTATCAGTGTAATTATGTTAACATACATGTCATCATTGCAGTTATTCCAAATTTGCATCAACATTTCTGTAATCAGAGGATGTTCCACAAAATTATCTGCTAATAACTAGAGAGTCTTCTGGGATTTTAAGATGAAGATTTTCAACTCTTTAATAAACATGACTAAGTAGACTTTTATAGCATTGATTTATACATTTAATGAATATGGTTGGAATGAATATAGTTAAAAAAAAGGACTCATTCGTTTACATAACTTTAGTCATTATAGGGATAAATGTACTTGTATAACAGCGAGGCATAAATGGAGAAAAAGCGAAGAAGTGCTTAATACTAAATTTAAAAACAGGACATTTAACAAACTAATAAGTTACATTTTATGCCTTGGTTTAATTTTCAGTAAGGCTATATCTTTGGGAAGATTTCCTTAAAGTCTCTTTCATACCAGCTGAAAACAAAGTAATTTGTCAATAAAGCTGCCAGCACCAAATAAAAACAAACAAAAAAATACTGTAAAATATCCCATTACTGCATCTCCTAGAATAAGCTCTAATCTGCTCAACCATAAGCCTTTAATATGTAAACTCAACTTTGAATATTTAGATGGCACTTACTTTGCTTATTGGAAGGTACTTTTAAAAATGAGGTATCACTCACAAAAAAGTTTTCCAGACAATTCTTGCACGTTTGTAAAATATAATATTGAAATTATCTCTTCATGAATGATTTCTAGGAAATCATGTTTATTAAAATATGTATAATTTTTTTTCTTCAAGTGATCCTTAGAAATCCTGAGGAAAAAAAAGAATAAAGAGAAAGAAACTTTAGAGTGCTTTTTAAGCCAAAATACTGAACATCGTCTTTCCTTCCTGAGGCAGAACTACACATATAACCTCTTGTCAGCCAAGTATGAATGTTAACATCTCTCCATCCCAATAGTTCCAGAACATTCAGAATGAAGGAACATTCTTTAATTCCCTTTAGGGCATGCTGGATAGATGAAGTCTAAACAGAGCCAATTGTACCTCAGCCCAATACAAAAGCAGGTGTTTGCCATTTAGGATTTCCAAAAAGCAATGTGGAGGCTCTGAACTCATGTTACTGATTGGCTGGCATCACAAGGTTGTGAGACTTGGCATGCTTCAGCTTTGCCATATTGTTCTCTGGCAACGGAGCTACAGCTCAAGCATTCTGCAGCCATAAGCAATCAGAGGCACCACTGACTAGTCACTGATTGGTAATCACGTGAATAAAGCAGTTTTTGTTTTCTTCATTAATAATTATCAAAGATAAAATGATACTACAGTTTTTGTAACAGTGATTTTTGTTTTTTTCATTGTTGTTTGTTTTTTTTTGCTAGCACTTGGTAAAGTTCATCATGAAATTCATACTAAATAACACGTTAAGTGTTCTCTGCACTGCATCCATGAATAGTCATGAAGCTCATTTTAATAGCTTTTAAGTGACGTTACTGCTATCTTGCTAGATGCTGATATATAGTTGTACCTGCATTTAGTGACACAGGTTTTGTAATTTTTATTTCAGCTTTTCAGAAATGGTATTTCTATATATTTTCCTATTTTGATAAATATAGCTTTCTTCTCTGAAAGAAATGTCTGCTCTGAACTCTTTCTACAACTCTGGGTTTTTTTTGTTTGTTTGATTTTTTTTTTCTTTCTTTTTACTGAGGTATAAACAAATCTAAAGAATCTTCCTATAATTGTGCATTCATGCAAAACCTTACTTTTGATAGGTTATAATTTCCTTTTTTTTACATCAAAACAAATAGTAAATGTCAAAACAAATATTTTTCTTTACTTATTCCAAATACATGGGCTTTATTTGAAATACTAAGACAACTATCTCTACGTCTCTTCAGATGTGATTGAATTTCAGTGGTTCATGGGACAATAGAGAAGAAAAATGTAGTTACTATTTCAGTTTGAATTTTTAATTCACCTTTTAAATATCTTTGGAATGACAAAAATAAGTTTAATATGTTCCTCTAAACAGACATATTTTTAAACTGCTTACTACAGCACACAGAAAAAATGTTTTATGATTTTAATTCAGTGTTCTTTTAATATTGAAATGTATGAAAAGGGCTGATGATTTACATAGGCTATTGATTTTATTGGTAATTGTATATATTCAGTATCAAAGCCTAAAATGAAGCTGTTGATTGCCTCCTATATTTAGTTTTGAATGGATTTACTCAATTAAAACTATACATATTTTGTGTAATACTTCAGGAACTGGATAGCCAGAGAGATTGGTTCTATAAAGATTTTTACTATTTCATAGCTCTAATTCAACCTAGATGGCTAAATATCACTACTGACCAACAGGTCCCATTTGCAATATTAAATAAATCAATATTCTTACTCTACCTAAAAGTCTCACTTTAATCCAGGCAAACAAAGCCTAAAGAGACAGGGTAACTGTACTGTTTTATTAACCCCATAATTTGCTTCTGTTTCACAGCTGAAGCACCTATGTGCTTCAGAAAAATATGTTCATTTTTCCTTGACTTCATATTTGTGGTAGAATGTGTTGGCTTCTGTTCTGTACACCAGTTATGGAATTAGATAGCAGTTCAGTGTTCCCTGAAGATAACCTGAGGCGTAATAATTTGTGACTATATTACTATCATACTACCTGGATCCCAGGGGCCAAGTTGAGAGTGAATAGGCAGGATAGTTGCAGTATTTCCTAATTTTTGACTGCTTGATTTTCACCACTAGTACTGATTTTTTAATGGAATTTTGTGTGTGATGGTAAGAAATTGGATTATTTTACTTGCCTGTGTGTCTATTATCTGTCTTTTAGAAGCAAGGAATCTAATCAAAACAGGAGAGCTCCTTTTATTTGTTTTTCCTCCTGTTTTTTGTCTGGAGTGCTATAGCACTCTTATTTCTTTTATAGATTTGTCAATCATGCCCTTCAGTGTTCTTCACCGTATTTATTATGTTTAAATTCAGTTTGCTCAAAATTTAAGTCTTTTTAATCTTATCATCTTTTGACCACTGCTGCTTTTTATTTCCATGGGTAAGTCACTAATAGTGAGTTATATTTCATTTGTTTCTGTGGACACTGTGGATTTGAAGTTGCTGAACACACCAGAATTGTCACTGAGCATGGTTACAGTTACATTCCAATTCTTTTTTCAGATATTCTTTTCATTGAGTACTTTATTAATGAAGTCTGTTTACAGCACTGTTGCAACTTTCTTGAATTAAGCCTCCCTGCATCTTTATAGATATACTGATATATTAAACAAATAGTACTAAAGCCATAGCATACTACAAAGTATGTATTTTTACAGGTGTATATTCTTCTAGAGATGGCATAGATGCTTCTAGCAGCATATATTTGTTATACATACATGTATAGGTGTTCAAACATGTCCATATACAGATGTTGTGATTCACTGCCTAGATTAATATAATCACCTTGTGATTCAGAACTAGTTAAAAAATCTGCTATAATGTACCGCATTCATAGAAACATTAATATTTAGCCTGCCTAATGTTACAGATAATTCTCACAAGCTCTTCTTTATGGAGTTGCTAAAATGTTATGGTTTGGTCTCCACTGTTGGCAAGCAGCATACCTGGTGGCAGCACCTGCATTTTCTCCTATGATATTCCCTTCAGGTTTAGTAGAGTCCTGTAACATTAAAGCTAACCTTTACTTTCCCCTTTCTCACCTGGTTTCCCTCAGGGCTCCCTGCCAAAATCACTGAGCACATCCAGAAAGGCTGGAGCCCTGACAGTCCAGGCAGACAGAGTGGGGTCTGACAAGAAAAAACAGTTAGTGCTGTAAAGGCTCTGTAGAGGACCATGGAGAGAGGAGGTAGAAATTTCTCCTCCCCTAAAAGACCCCAAGGAGCTGAATTTCCATCCTCCAGTGTATAGGATCATGACAGACACACTACATTTTAGATTTCTTGCCTTTAAGCCAACTTTGAATGCAGGCATTGTGCTAATGGGAGGCTGCAGCACTGACGTTGGGATGAAGGGTATAAGGACAGCTTCATTAGCAAAGCCAAGATCAATATACGACTTTCAAACTGCCTCTGTCGTGTAACAATTAGCTAGGCAGCGCAGAGTGGTTGTAGGGCAAAATTACAGCAAATGCACCCAGAGGAACAAAGAGAGATATTGTTTATCATTTGGTGCCTTGATTCAGCCAGCAGACTAGAATAGCTCAAGGAAACAACACCACTGTGAACAAATAGATTACAATACAGTCCGTGTAAACATCTCAGAGGAATCTTGATTTGTATACCCCTGATACAACATACAGTAAATGTTCCTATGAGCCATTTTTTAATCATTTTTACAAACCAGACTATTTAGAACACGGTCCAGTATATTAACACAAGGTGCTGACAGCTGAATTACAGAGGTTGTTCTGCTTGGTTGGAGGTTTCTCACAGAGATGTTTTAAAACTTTTTTTATGTTGTCTATTGCAATACACTGATATGTGTTAAGACAGATAAAACATACAGAGGCTTCAGATGGCAACTGTAGTGTCTAAAACTACTGCAAAGGACATGGTCCATCTCAATGCTTTTGATAAGAGGTTTGGACTATTATGTACTGAGGCTTTCTCACATGTCTCATTTATTTCATTCTTCTGATGTGCTAGCTACAGTAGACTGCATTTTTATCTCCTCTCATAAAAAAAAATCTTTGAGGAGCAATTGAAAAGGTGTATTTCTCATAAAATATTAACTTGGAAGCACTGAGGAATAGAACAGCCCCCCAAAACAGGATCTTCTTTTAAACTACATTCAGTTTATTTTAAAAGTTTATTTTAAAGGGGTATTAGCTAATTTTTATAATTAGTTATAATTAACTGAATAATGAGCTAATTAACTGTATTTGAATACATTTAATGGTAAATTAAAAAATAAAATAATTCTGAATAAGATTAAAAAATTCTTAAAAGAAATCATGTTCTTGTTAAAACAATAATAAAAAATGCTGTCTAACTAGTCATCAGTGTTGACTAACACTGATTCGGTCCTTTTTTCTATAGACGACTTAAAAATTCAATGACTCATCATGCTGCTACTTGTGCTGGAAAGAGTCCTTAGAAGTTTCTCAAGAGCCCTTTTCATAATACTCTGGCACCAAATTGTGTCTGACGGAATGTTGCCATCAGAAGTGGTGGCAAAGGCCTAAGGGTTTTGCTATGAATCTCTTTTTTATGCATATCTCTTGTAACCTACCAGATACCACTAAAAGCTTCTGTAAGACACTTAAGCAAGCAAAAGCCTGACAATCACCAAGGAAGGAGTTAACAAAGGCAAAAGCTTATGAAGGTGATGATAAAGAAAGTTTCCTCTCCCTCTAACAGCATGATTTAGTTTCTGGGACTAATGCATTGTAAAATGGCTGGAGGTTGGGCAGGAGGAGGAAGGTGAGTAGGTTCTCCTTGTCATAGTAAAAACCACCAGCAGCTGGCTTGCTGTTCTTTGTATGTTCAAAGTTAAGCTGAAGTCTAAATATAGCTACAAAAAGATTTTTTTCCCTAGAGCTACATCTGTAGAGGTTATTAATTTTATTTGCTTTTGCTGCTTTCTTATGTAGTTTGAGATGTAGCTGATTTACTAATAGCACCTGAGGGTTTTACCTAGTAAATCCACTATTATCACAGAAGGGCAGTATGCAGATGAAGCCTCTGATCTCCCCTACTCCTTTTGATGGAAAGTTATATTCCTATGCTGTGACTTTTGGTCTGTAGATCACAGGTAGAGAATAGTAGGAGTGCTTTTTGACCTACAGTAAAATGAATAATGTGAAGTGGTTTGTGGACTCTTTAAGACTAAATGCCATCTACAGCTGCAAAGCACTAGATCAAATATTAGATGATTCCTTTAAGGCCTTGATTCTACCCCTCCCTTATCAACCTCTCCTCCCCACCCTGCCCCCATCCGGCCTCCGTTACAGCCACCCCTCTGAAACTGAGAGAGCTAGAAGAGAATAGCTTGACCAATCCTGGCTACTAACCCTGCTAATCTATAAGTGAAGATATATGTTGGTTCTTTTTTGGACCTGTGCTGAGAGAATTCTCTTTCCTCTGGAGAGCTTCTGGGTCAGCAGTGGAGTAGAGAGGGTATAGGGCAGTGCTTTGAATGTCAGGACTCTGCGCTCTGGAGGTTTAGGTTGCATGAAGACTTCTGTTATATGCATCTGATTTACAGACTTAGGAGACATAAGGAAGGTTAGAGAAGGTAACTTGGAAAGTGCAATTGCTCAGAATTGAAATTGCCAGTCTCTTTTATTCCAGTGCTGACACACATGCACATTTCATTTCCTTGGTGATGACTTGTCTGATAAGCTGGATGAAGAAATGAAGTATACTTTGAGGTGTTTTATTGTTTACTTAGAATTATTGCTTATTACAGGGAAAGATCATGGCCTCCAAACTGCTTCCCAAACACATGCTAAGATATAATGAACAGAACATGGCACCCAAAAATCCATGTAGTTATGATCCTATACACTTAATATCTGTTTAATAGTGTGTTGGAGAAGCTGCTGTCCAGACACCTCAGGTTTTAGTATTTTTTTTCTGAGGTGTTTACCCTTTTGTAACAGGTGTTTACCTGTTGCATTTGTGGAAGTGGACATGTGAGACAACACCTACTCTCCTGGGGATTGTGATCTTTGGTGTTGGCAGTGCCTGATGCAGAAAACTTTTGAGGAAGTAGCAGAGTTTTTCAAAGTGGCTGATATTCTATGAGGATCTAATTAGTGAGTAGAGACCAATTTTTACAAGAGTTTTTATTTATTTTTTTCTTGGAGAAGGGAATAGTCATGGTGGTACATTGTACAAGGGTGCTCATCAGGGTGTGGGAGGAAAAGATTTGGTACAAGGGTCTGGAAGAAGCTGTGCTGCTTAAGACATCCAACAGGAGTATCCTCTGAGCAGGATTCCTGGGCACCTGATTGGGATATGCTGGGCGAGTGTGTGGAAGGGGAAAGAGATGCCTTTAGAGCTGATCTGAATCACTTTTAAGTATAGACATCCAGCTGGAGCAATGTAGTGAACCTCCCTATGGATGCTTTTATTTAAAGCTTAATCAAACATTAAATGGTAGCTCGTAAGTAGCTGGTTACCAGTTGACATTTCACAGATTATACTTTTTTGCCAAGTGCTTCATTAAATGACCAGCTGGTTCAGACAACCTAAAATATTACCTTTGTTTTTGAAAGACACCTAATGCAAGAGTTTAACAGAAAGTAGTGTAGGAAAACATAAAGTATATATTTCTAACCAAGTTTTTTTTTTTTATTTTCCTTCTAGAGTGATAATATAAACTTATGCTTCTATGACTTTTCCATAAAAATCACTTGCTATAAGGGCCTAACATTTATAAGTGAAGGAGTTTATTTTATGAGTCTCTATTTTATGAGTCTCTGAAAGTATTTGTCACTTTAAAACTCTGTAATAAGCTTTTTGGGAGGACTCCCTTTTAAAGACAACTAAAACCTATAAGCTTTTAACACATATTATGGTGATTGATGAAACAATAAAAAGGAAGTCATTAGTCTTTCCTAGGAATTGTGTTTTATTTTTAGTGTGTCTTCATCTGATTATAGATTTCTAACAATCTACTAAAGTCAATAAATTGAAAAAAATTAAACTCTCTAGAAGGTCAGTTCAAAAGTCTTTACATGTTATTACTGTAAAGAATTTGGTCTATTTCAACTATATTTCGTAACTGTCACAACTTCATAAATGCCATAAATATATCATTAAGTAAAATGTAAAATTAAAGCATTCATATAACATAAGCATTTAAGTATATCTATATGTTTAAATATCATACAGGAAATTTTGTTTATATTCTGTCTATATAATTCCTCATTTTTATTTATCTGCTTAAAAGGTTAGCTGTTTAATTTAGAGAAATACAATTTTCAGCATTTTTTCTAACACTTATTTCCACTCTATATATACACCTACATATATTTTGGTTTATCACATACATTAATATATATATATATCTAATATATAAAGTTGAGCTTCTTTTATTCATATATGTATATATATGATTTTATATATATGATATATATATATATATATATGATTTTATATATATATTAAGAAAAGAAGCTCAACTGTATTTCCTGTGCAAAGGAAATTTCCTTCAGCAGAGGGCTCACTGACACTTTATTAGTGGAAATGTATTGGATATCTTCTTTTTCATTGATCTGACTAAGAACTTTTCCTTAAGAATGAAACAGAAGATATAACAAAGCCTGCAGTCATAGCAGAATGAAAAGAAAAATTCAGCTGTCCATTAACATTAAATTAATCCACCTTCAGGTCTTTGAATATCATAAGTACTGAGAAATATCTGAATGTGTCAGTATTTTATTCCTTCACTCTAAGATTATTTTTAGGATCAATTACTATGAGCTCTGAAGAGATATATGTAATAGTATTCAACAGAGAAATGTGATTTTAGAGTATGTAACTAGTCTGCTCTGTTATTAAATATTTAAAATAAGCATTGGAGTATGCATAGCATCTATTGCATGCTTAATATATGTTTTCATTTATTTCCTTGCAGTTGAAGTTTTGCACTATGAATTTTTAGTCTCTGAAAATTCTTCTTGAAAGCCCTCATACAAATCTAAAACATCACTTTTAACTTTTTTTTTAACAAAAATACACTAAATACAATAATATTTTTAATTTCATTTTACTATTTTACTTTCAAACAGTAGTTCTCGGGTTCTGCATAGATGCTTTGGAATCACAAATAATGTGAAAAGTGAAAAAGAAAACTGTAATTTTAAACTCTGCATTTTTTCATGGGAATTAGACTCATTTCTGAAAATAATACTAATTTGCCCCTTTATCAGAAGAGAATTTTAGAATAGAATTATATAACAGAAGAGAATTTTGGTAACTTTGTAGCAAACATGAGATTAAAAATAACATACTTGTATTTTTAATCTCTTCTACTAAGCAATAAAAAAATCGGTACTTACCTAGTCATATTTCTGTTTCTGTTCTACTGGCAGGCAAAGTGCTATGTATTTTGTACTAAAAAACAAAAAGTGGTATTACCATTCATACTTTCAGAACTGTTTTAAAGCTGTGCAAAACCAGCACAACTTTGATATCTTTTTCCTCTTGTTTGTCCTTTCCCTCCCTGTGCCTTTGTTTTCTGTGTGAGAAGATATTTGGGAGGCTGAGAAGTTTATCAGAAATTAGATTAATGCATTGGATGGGAATAGTCTTCTACTTTGCCTAAGATTGTGTTGTCCTTTTGCCATTTTAAAAATATATATGAAAGAGGCCCTGCAATAAACCATGTGTGCACTTTAATATATGTGCTTTGCTACTATGCGGCACTAGGAAAATACAACTTTGTTCTATTTTTTTCTATTTGGAAATGTTAAATCTTCGAATTTAGGAAAATCATTGCATTCTGGAGTGGTGAGAAACAGAAAAATTTCTTACCATCATGGTTTTCTTCAATACTGCTTCACTGGCAGGGACCTTTCCCAGCACATCCTGTCCAGATTTGGGTCACCAGAGAGAAGCATCTCTGCTGGCACCACAAGCCTCCCTGCAAACGCAGGGTCACCTAGAGCATGTGGCACAGGGTTGAATCCAAGCAGGTTTTAAAGACGTCTAAAGAAGGAGACTCCACAACCTGTCTGGACAGCCTGTTCCAGGGCTCTGTCACCCTCACAGTGAGGAAATGCTTTCTTAAGTTCCTGTGGAACTTCTGATGCTTCAGTTTAAAGCCATTTCCTCTAGTTCTATCACTGTTCACCACTGAAAATGGGCCAGTCCCCTCCTCCTCACTCTCTTAGTTGAGCTATTTATAGACACTGATCAGGTCCCCCTCAACCTTCTCTTCTCCAGGCTGAACAGGCCCAGCTCATCAGGCAGATATTCCAGGCCCCTGATTATCCTGGTAGCCCTGTACTGGACTCTCTCCAGCAGCTCCACATCTCTCTTGTACTGGGGAGCCCAGAACTGGACACAGTACTCCAGGTGTGTCCTCACCAGGGCTGTGTATAGGGGTACGATCACCTCTCTCGACCTGCTGGAGCTTGTCCTTTGGAAATGTTTGGTGGATAATGTTGTGTCTTTGAGGCTATGGGATTTTTGTTGTCTTCTCAGCCCTCGTTCCATAACCTCTTCCCAGCAAATTGCCATTTCTGTTTTTCACATTATATTAGCACCACAGTAGCTTCGTCAGTCTGAGAGAAGCCATCACTCCTCCTATACCATATACTTTAATGGAAGAGAGTGTCTGTTCCAAATGTTTTTGTTCCTTGGTTTCTGAATGAAATATCATCTTCTTTACATTCCTGTTGAGACTGAAGAAACAAGAGTGACTTCATTTGACATACATGTATATACATGATACACACCGATAATACATTCTAACTGTCTTCACTATTTCGGTACAGCATGTATTAACAATTTACAAGCTCATCTTCCCAAAGGAGTAGTGAAGATGATTAAAAAGATCAGCTTTAGCAGACACTGACCATTTAGGAGTCAACCTGCCCTTCTAGATAAAGAGGAAGGTAGAGGCTTTGTAAAATTTTGCAATCCAAATCATTATTAACTATAGCATTCAGTGGGGAGAAGGAAAAGAGGTATATATATACATATGCATATAAATATATATGTACATACATTTATGAATACAGGTAAGTAGTAAAAGAAAGTGGTCATTGACTAAGAATGGAAAAGCTAATTAAGGCTATTCTAAAAAGTTTAAGCTAAGTTTTTTATTGTCCTTCTAAATTCTAATGGTAAGTCTTTTACATGCCTGCACTATCTAGCATTTGTTCACAGATGGGGAAAAAAGTCATCAATCAGTTTTGAAGGTCATGGAAGCTAGAATTCATGCTAATCAACACTTTAAATTACACAGGTTTTTTTTATTTGTTACCACACACTTTGTAGACTTAAAAGCATCTATATTGCTGTGAAAGCCAGCAATATAAATATCAATTGCCAAATGTAAAGATTTTTTTATCCAGATCTTGTCATACTCATGATTTTAAGTAGACTATGAAACCCCTTAAGAATGGCTTTATATAGCTTCTATCTTTGTTCATGTTGGAGTGTTACCCTCCATTTACGGTTTATACTCACTTTGTTAAATGGGCAAATGGTCCCTTACTGTGGATTCCCTATTTAAATCCCCAGGAGCCAAGCAGGTTTATTTTAGGCAACAGGGATTGTAACTGAATAATACAGAAACAAGCAGGCTGGGCACGGTCTCTCACAGGTTTAGCAGAATATTTTTCCAGAAATGATATAGGATCAATGATAGACTTCAGAACCAGTGCCAACATTCCCATCTGGCAGATGACTAAGGGGGACGAGTACCATGTGAAAGACACTTGCTACGTGCCAACTTATTAATGGTTGAGCACTCAAAGAACATGGCACAAAGACAAGCTTGCCTATGGTATTTGATGACCATTGGGGGGGAAAAAAAAAAAAAGATCTTGGTGGAAAAAGATAATAAAGAAGTTCAGTGCAAAGACCTGTTATGATTCTGCCAGAATGCTGGAAGCTGTTTGTCTTAAAAAATCTGAGGAGAAAATGAAATTTACAGCGAAGCAATGTATGAAAGTTTAAGTAACTTCAAAATTAATTTCTTAATTATTTCTCAATATGATTGTAAGAGTCTCTTTTTAAGTAGATGATAGATATTGAAGAAATAACCAACAATTACTTTTGCAATCAATTCAGTGAGAACTGATGAAAGAACACTTATTGCCTACTTTCTTTTTATTGTTGATTGATAAGAAAAAGAAACTGGTCAGAAGAGAAGAGAGAAGAAGAAGAAGAAGAAAAAAAAAAAAGACTTGAACAGCCCCTCAGCTGACAAAAATGAGGATTCCAGTGGACAGAATGCATTTTGCACAAAACAAGGATTTTTTTCTACAGCCTTCTTTAAATTCACTGTTATTTGCATTTCATAATAGCCTTTCTCTTTGGTCAGCTTGGCTTGTATTCCTTTCTTTCCTTTATCACACAGAAAAAAGTCTTCATTAAAGAGTCACGTAGTTCTGGGACATGTGTCAGGAGCTGGAATTACTATTATGCTAGATGGATATTATTGCCATACGCTAGACGAAATGCAAAACATAAATAATGGACTTCAGTCCTGGATTACATATTTTAATTCTTCTGTTGAGTGCAGGAGTGGAGTGCTGCTTTATTTTGTTTTTTGCCACATATTTTACATTCATAGCCTTGTGAAAGGCTGTACCCCCTCTGGCAGTTAGGCTATTATCAGACAACACTGTAAGAATCCTTACTTCTCCAAAATGCTTAGCTCTGAGTTCCTTCTCATAACTTTTGTTGCCAAAAGCCTGAGGACGCATCTGATTTAAACAAGAGTTCTGCATTTCTAAATTATGTTTTAATTATTTTCCCTCAACTGGTAGTTTGATATGTTCTCTTTTGCTGTTATTGTCATTTGTAGCTTAAGTGCTCTCTTTTTACAGCCACATTAAGATCCCCAGAGTCTAAACAATATGCTCTTGACCATACTTTATGTCCACAATAATAGTAAAAAATCATTTCATAGATTTTATTTTGCTCTTTGCAAGGTTTTTATCCTATCTGTTCAGGCTTCATTTTTGTTCTGAAGACAAAAGGGTATGCAGATAAATCACAAAAGCAATCTACCTGTTCACTTGAATTTTGTATTTAACAAGTAACATTATTAAGGGTTTTACAGAAAAGACAAATGAAATCATTTCTTAGCATTGGATTCCCATGCTAAGTTTATGCCAACATGGGGAAGTTAAAATCTTAGGTGAGACCATTATTCCTCATTTCAGAATAAGAGCTATATACCTATAGTGGTTTTAGTGAATAAGAGAATATAACTGATAATATTTTACCAGATTAACAGATTGGCAATTTTACAAAGCACTTGTCTCTTTCCATAGACGTAGCATAACTATTGGCTACTGAACCACTTCCCATCCTATCTTTATATTTACTCCTTTTTTTCCCTCCTCTCTTTTTTTTTTTTTTTTCTTTCCATTAGGGTTTTCTTCCAGGTGATACTGCAGTACTCTCTGACTGAATTTTTATTCTACGCTTAATATAAGACCTTTTATGACAATGAGAAATATGTTCAAATATTCATAATGTGCCTTTCACTGGAGCACCACTTTGCTATTGATTTTGTTTTGTTTTGATTTTTGTTTAATAAGACTTTCTGAGTTAGTTATCCAATTTACAGTTGATGAAAACATTACTGATTTTGCTGGAGATTCAGAGTTTAACTGGTTTTATGCACCTAAATAAGCCATTTTATTTAGCCTGCATTTTTCTTTTTTTTCCCTAGCCATTGAAGAGGATTATGGTGTTTAGACTGTGATTTTTCTTCCTTTCTTCCTTTTAGCTTGTCTCCTTTTGCTGCTTGTTTCTTTTTTTTTTTTTCCTCTCTTCTCTCCCAGATATTTCTGAACTACCTTTAAAGATGTGGTTTGAGGGTTTTACCAAAAGTACTGGTTATTTTGCATTACCAAAATGACTATATTCTAAATCTAGTCCTGAGTTACTTGATTCTAAAATATATATGATCTTGATATTATAGTAGCAGGCTATCTTTCCCATTGGACTACTTTGTAGGTAATTACTGCAGTTTTTCATTCTCTGGTTTGGACTTTCAAATGGTAAAACATAATTTAGGAACCGCGATTCTGCTCCTGCTAGAGAGCTTTTCATGTCCTGTTTATGAGCAGATGGGAGATCATTTCTCACTAAAGTTCCAAGTTCCTATGTTTTCTGACACAAATTAATTGTTATAGAAGATTGTATTCTTCCCCCTTTAGTCTTTATATTTAACCTTGGTAACATTAGGAGAGTGTCAAAACTCCTGTTGTGTCATTGATCAGAGCCTGGGAATTTCATATTACATATTGAGAAAGGAGAAGAAAAAATACTGTAAGGATAATGTGGCACTGGAATAAGCTACCAAGAGAAGCCGTGAAACTTCCGTGGTGATTTTCAAGCCTTGGCTAGACAATAACATACCTAATCTGAACTAGTGTTGCTGATAACCCCATTCTGTGTAGGCAGTTGACCTGCATGACCTCCATAGACATCCCTTCCAATTGGTATTTCTGTGATTTTGTGTTAATACTGCAGATCAGTAAGACAGAAACGTGGTTTTTGTTGTTTTTGTTTTTAATGTCAACTGCCATTATGTTGCTTTGTGTATAAGCATCGGGGAGAGTTACAAGTTTTAGACACTGATCTGCAGGAATGAAACATACTGTGCCAAGAAGGGATGGTGGAAAGCTGATCCATCCTCCATCTATAGAGGATGGAGCAGGGAGATGAATATCACAAACCTCAGGCTCTATATTTATGGCTTATTTAGTCTGACGAAGAGTTGCACCATTGTCTGCTCTGGGCAGTCTGGAAATTACTCAGTTATGTCCCTGTGATCCAAGTCAGACAGCACAACCTAGGCAGGACATACAAGCGACAAGATCCAGGGGTTTCTCAGGAGTCTCCTGTTTCCTTGTATTATATAATTGATATGGGCTAATGGAATTAGAGTTGATATATCAGTATTTTTCTGCATAAATTCATAGTTTTGTCTTTGCTATGGGCAAAATTGTGTTATTTGCACTACACTTGAGCATATACTATAGAGCACAGCATAGTGCCTCTCTTTTCGTATTGTCACATGTCAGTAATGCAAGTAAATGTTTTTATTAATATAGATTAAATCAGAAGTGTTTATGAATTACAGTTGAAATAATAGCCACATCCTGCAGCAAAGGAAATGAATGTTATTTTACCAAATGACTGTGAAAAATGAGGTGTTTAAACAGAGATTTTTTTTAATCCTCGCTTGCTTAAATGAAAGATTAATTTTTCTTCAAGACTCAGTATATCAATCAGGGTCATAAAATATTAATGATAAAAGCTTGGGGAATTAGTTGCATCTGTGACTATAGGTTTATCTTGACAGAGCTTTCTCAATCTAACTTATTTCTTATATATGATCTGTAATAGAAATGATATGCAATAAAAAAGTGTTCAGATTGAAATATGTGGGTTTTTTTGGCCATATAAAGGGCTTGAATTTTGTATTTAATAATCTAAGTTTATTTAACTGCTTTATAAGTTTTGCAGAACTGTGTTGTTGTTCAAGAACAGAGCTGTTTGCTAGCCTGCTATTTCCTTTTATTTCTCCTAATACGGAACTGCTCTGCAGAAGGACATTCATAGAGCTGGAAAAATGGCTAAAATTATGAAGACAGCAAATGATAGTTTTATTTTTAATCTCATGCCATGACAAGGAAAAGAGACTTACTAGACTGGCTTCCATGTGCTCCAAAGAAGCTGTTATGAGATTTTTAGTTTTTGACTACTCAGTTATTTGGGGGAAAGGGAGGGTCATCATCTTTCCTTTTTCCCTGTGTTATTTTTGTCCTACATGGAGGGAGCCTGCTTGAGTTATACTAATTTGGATAGAAAATTCTGATTGATCCCTTGCTCTAGGTTTTGTTTTATGTTCCTTGCTGCACCATCTCATACTTCTTTATTTCTGTCTTCATTAATTTGTTGCTGTTTATATGTAGGATTTTCTTTGTTTTGTTTTTGCAAAACTACTGAGCTTTTGGGATTGAAGAGGTGGCAAAGTTTTACAGGTTACAGGTTAATTTTTACAGGTCAATGCTAAACTTGTACCAGCAAGTTGTTAATTCCAGATAACAAAATGTACCCTGACTCTGCAATAAAAAATAATTACATAATAGACATGTTAGGTCAGGCTAAAGGCCCATAAAGTGCAGTAAGAGTCTGCTACCAGTAGCCTGTAACTGGTTAACGAAGAAGCAATTACCTAATTCCCATTTGTGAATTTATTTTGTTTTGGAATACATTGGAACATAGCTTTATTATGGATATCAATATATTCATTTAGAAAGTGAAAATGAAATACAATGATCAAGTTTATATTAAATCACAAAAATGCTAGAGTATAAATGAAGCAATATGCTCTATTTACTTTATTCTTACCTACAAATCCCTTTTCCAACATTCAAGTAATAAAAAATGCTTGTTGGACAGATAAATATGCATGTACAAATTCACAAATAGTATTAAAATATTCCCTCTTCCCTTTTCATTGCTGACACAAAAAGAAAATTCACAGAACATAAGAAAAATGCAAAATTAGGTCTTTCAGAATTTTTCTTCTTTTGTTTATATAGTTAGATTAACCCATCCAGATCACACAAATCCCATAACAGATTAATGCTTGTTGTTCTTTATTGTCTGCAGTAAAGTTCTTCAGGAGAATCTTAAAATTAAATAATAATGCAGATTTTTTTTTCATCTTTTGAAAGTTTATTATAAGACACAAGGAAGATTTTGTAGTATTTTCCCATTTGAATCATGCTGATTCGCATGCATTTGTTAATTCTATATTCTTTTGTTTACTACTGAGGTTAAGAATTTTATCAACCTACTTTGAATAATTTTTTGAGTAAAATGGCTCTGCTTTCTTAGACTCTTCATAAATTACCCTGAAGCACTAAAAGCAGAATTTATCTCATTTACCTTTAATCATCAAAAGGTGCAATCAGTGGACAGAGACAGTTTGCCTGTTCAGAAAACTGTTCTTAAATACTTGTCTTAGAATGAATTTAGTTGCCTTATAGAAAGTGCTTATATGAATATCTTGGTTTATGACTATTACGTAGTTAAAACTAGGTAAGAGGAATTCTTTCATAAATGTTTAAACAAAACTTTACTGCTGCTGTTAATGTTACTGTAACTCATAAAGATGTGGAATATATTGAAATAATAATTACATCTTACTCTTACACCTGGTCCAAACTTGGTAGAACACCGGTAACTTCAATCTGCCTTCCTGATTATCCTTGAAAAGTTCTTTCCTATCAAAACTTCTTGACAAAACTATATTTATGCCCACTACATGGATTTGAGTCTCCTCATCTTTTAATCACAGATTCCCTCAAACCTGTTATCCAACATTATTTCATTTCCTTCCATCTCCTTAACAATAAAAAATCCATTAATCTTGCAGTCACTGAATGATATCCAAGAGATTAACTTTCTTGGGGCTTCTGAACTGCCGATTCACTTGCAATGGAACCTCTGATTTCAGAGATTTTTTTTTTTCCTCCTTTCCTGTTGTTTGTATGTGCTGGTTCACTGAGAGTACTTCTCAAGAAACAGAAGATGTCTGAGGAGTTGTGAGTGGGACAGAAGGCCAGTCTACTGCTATATTGTAAAGGACATTTTTATTGGGCATTTTTAACATTTCAACATTCCATTCTTATTTGAATAGAACTCTGTTCGAAATCTCAGCACATATAAGCTTCAAGGAGACTTGATAAACTATAAAGGATGCTATAAGAGTATCTGATGTTGATCAGAAACCCTATAGCACAGTCCAAATCTGCTCTGTGTCAGTATGCCTTGCAGATGCACTAGGGAGTTTGTCCATAGAGTCTTGTCTCATTCACACTCATTTTTCGATCTCATTCCTGGTATTTAGAGGAAAAAGTTAGAGCTTTGCATTTGCATCTTTCTCTCAAGTTTCTCAAATACAAAAAGGATCAAGAGATTTACTATGTCATGTAGACATTTTGCATAGCATTAAATGCAATCGTATTTCACTCACTTTTCAGTTTTATACTATGCTGTGGTGGTGAAGTCTTACAGTACTTATCATTTCAATTAAAAACAGTACATTTTCTGATTATCTCCATGTTCAACCCAATTTACTTTCTTTTCTCTTCCTTTTTTTTTTTTTTTTAATCTTCTCATTTGTGCTCTAGGTTTTGCCTTTGAAATAATAAATTCATGCCTCTAATTCACAGCTACCAAAATTTTGAGCTGCACTACAAAATGGCAAACACAGCATAATAAAGCTTATTTTATTTCTAGTATTTCTGAATTATCATTTTTAGTATGACAATGGCTCTGCTCCATTTTCTTAGATAAAATCACGTACACTCAGTAAAGATGTTCTCTATTGCATTCAACCTCAAAGGTTATTCATTTTAGAAATGTAGAAAACTTTTTGCAAAAAGCAACATAATTGCTCCTTGTATACACAATGGAATTTGACCAGACTGAAATCTGAATTCACATTTCACCAGAAGGCTTTGTATTATTTTACCATAAAGATCCCACCTGTTACTCTGTATTTCTTATGCAGTATTTGTCTTTTTGTCATTGTATTTTACAAAAATGTGGAACAATTTAGAAGCAAAGTAAGGAGTCTTACAAGCTGAAGTAGGCCAATATGGCATTGATGGTTTTGTGGTGTTTTCTAAGCATGTATAATAGAGAGGCCAGATGAAAAGCCTTAGAAGTAATTGTTTATTTTATAAAGTTATAAAAAAGTGGGAATAATTTCATAGGGGTAATCTTCTAGGGCAAAGGACATTTTAGATTTTTTTAAGTCCTCTCTACTCAGACAAAGACAATACTATGCTTCACTTGATAATATTGCAGAGACTTAAAAAATAAACAATCAAAGAGATTAAAAGCATGGAGATGCACTGAAGGGTGTGTTAGCCTATCGAATGCTTTATAAATATCTCTAATGAATAAATTAGTCATTATTTGTGTGTGTGTGTGTGTGTGTGTGTGTGTGTGTGTGTTCAAGCTTTTTTTTTTTTTCCCCCTTAGACTCATATATACGTGTAGAGGAAACTACAAATGCTCCTTTGAAGAGTATCTTGACAGGAAAATTGTTGACCTACTTCTGATGGT
This sequence comes from Nothura maculosa, assembly GCA_032353885.1. NCBI lineage: Eukaryota > Metazoa > Chordata > Aves > Tinamiformes > Tinamidae > Nothura > Nothura maculosa. The sequence continues at coordinate 891,408 of JAUBOD010000175.1, forward strand.
CTTAGAACTTACAGGTTTATCTTGTTGCCTTTCAAAGTGTATGCTTTCCATTCAGAGAAATTGCTTATGCTATTTGGAAATTGAAGCTGAAAAACACCCATCAGCCATGAAAAAAAGTTCACTGTTAAAAAAATGATGATGTCTCCATTATAGCATTCTTATAGGAAACAGTGGGCTACCTGCTTCCCAGTTTTCCTCTCTGCAGACAAAAATATGGTTTTAGTTTGGCATCAGTGAGAAGGAGCTGAAATCAGAGAATCAACGCCCCTGTTGCTGTTATGAAAACAAAGGTATCTGTTGCACTTTTAATATTACAAAAGTAGTTATGATTTTATGAATGAAAGGCTGGAATTGGGATGCTGGAAAAATATAATGCAGGAAGGTTTAAACAAGATAAAAAGCCCTACCCTGCCCTGTTGAAGATAATTTATATACCCAGTTATGTACCATCTTTAGTAGTCTTCAGGACTGTTTAGAACTGAATATACAGTATTGTAAATCTTCCTAAAAATACACTCTTTAACTATATTTACTTCAGTAAGTATATTTACTTATTATGTTTTCCATGATTATTTTTTGACTGAATCTAACAGATCTAGCAATTTACACAACATGAATTTTAGAGTTGGAAGTGCAGCAAAAATTTTTAGATATTTACCAAGTGGTGAAACAATGTTGTATGACATATAATAAATTATTAACCTACATGGAATAAATAGTATGTATTTCCAAGGAACAATTTGTAAAAGACTGAGGGAAACAATCATTACAATAATAGATGAATTCATAGTGAGTTCACTCCTAGCCTCCAAAAAGAAAAGAAATGTTAAATGTATTAGATAAATTATTCATTGTAAATTATTTGCACAGCAATAGTTCGGATGCAATTCATTTGTTGCTTCTACACCTACTTAAAATTTGAACTGTCCTGTTATGAAGCAGTCCTATTTTTTTCTAGATTATTTTAACACTTTCTTTTGAATATTTATATTCAAAAATGCAGGAGGTAAAAAATACAAGCTGATGCCAAACAAAAATGCAAGTGTCCCATATTTTCATTTCACAGATTGTTGCTGTTATATGTGTGGGTTTTTTTGTTTATTTGTTTATTTGTTTTTTTTTTACATGGAAGTGTGAATAAAATGAGTTGTATTCAAATATAGATAACTAACTTGCTGCTGCCCTAATTAAAACACCTGCTCAGCAAATAATTCAAAAATATGAGTATTAAACCACACCCTATCTGAGTGATTATTTCAAGGTGAATAGCATTTGTTCCTAACATTAAACAAGAAAGGAACCCCTGTGTAGCAGCTAACATAGTTTTAGCATGATGGCTTGTCTATAAAAAAAAGTTATAGAGCAAAAAGTTGTCTACATGCTTTTATGAATAAGGAAAAGATCTTTTACAGATTAACATTATCATTGTATTCAAATTTAATGAGAATATTACTACTGACAGACCAAAAAGAGGCTTTGGTGCTGCCTGTTGCAAAGAAGCTGGTAATAACTGCCCTGGAAAATGTATTTATATATGTGATGCATTGATCTTCAAACACTAAGTAGGAAATCAGGAGAATCAAAGGGATGAGTGTAAAGAGATTAAGCTTTTATGTCACTAGATGAAAGAATTTACCTAATAATTGAATTATATAATGAATCATATAATATATACATGATAATTGAATTATATAATGAATCATATAATGAGTAAATAAAGAATAATGCATTAAAGATGAGGAATGGTAAATTTATGTGCAACAGGGACATGAAGTACATTTAGGTGATGATCATATGGGTAAAAAATAAGAATCAGAATAAATATAGAAAGAAGAAAGAATGAAAAAGTAAATAAAAAAATATTAATAGGGAATTAGTGTCACAAAGATATTTATGTGGGTGAACAGAGTACACAGTGCGATGGATCGAGAACTGGCTGGATGGTAGAGCTCAGAGGGTGGTCATAAATGGGGCCGAGTCCAGTTGGAGGCCTGTGGCCAGTGGTGTTCCCCAGGGGTCAGT
>JAUBOD010000175.1:910846-949386 GCA_032353885.1 Nothura maculosa
GTATGTATTAGCATGTTGACTTATCTATCTATCTATCTATCTATCTATCTATCTATCTATCTATCTATCTATCTATCCATCTATCTATTTATTTATTTATTTATTTTTACTTTCAATTTTTGTGACCATGTCTAACATCTCTGTTACCCTGCCTGGCATGTTTCCTGCGCTAAAATAAAAAACAAGCAGATTCAGTATCAGTGGTGAGGAGAAGCATATTTGACCATGCACTTCAAGGACACCAGGGTAACCAGCCCCTCAGGAAAAGGAAATTGAAAGCCCAGAGACCTGAAGGCCCTCTGAATTTCTTACTATAATTAGTCTGCTGATGTTTCCCAATGTCTCTTCAAGGTAAACAAGGGTGTATTGGCCCAAATGTTGTCCCAGTGTCAGAGACCAAGGTGTACGAGGGATTTGGGTCTGATATCTCTTTCTCCATATACAACATGAAATGAGTAGGTTTTTTTTTTTTTCAGAAAAACAGATTTCAAAAGGGAAATATAATGTGGCAAATCTTCAGAAGGGAAATTTTACCCTTTTCATTTAGAAACTCTCCACACATCTCAAGAGCCTCTTGAGTCTTTTCTGCAGCGTGTTTTGTGTGGAACTGGAAAGGAAGGGTCCACAGTGATAAATTTAATGAGGATCCTTGATAGATGATATGTAGTGCTGCTGTAAGGATATCAGCTGGGCAGTTTAAGATGCTTTTTTGTAGTGGGTATTATTACAGCTGATCAAACATTTTGAATACATCAACTTAATATGAGGTAGATCATTATATATGTATTATTTTGCAGTGATTTTTCATGCATACTCTGAGTTTTAAATGAATCTTAACTGCAGTATGCCTTCATTACAATTCTATGAGTACTAATTCTTTTGGACTGTATGAAACCAGTAAGAGCATTGTACTTGATGCAGTGCAGCAAATTATCTTTATGAAGAATGGAGTAGAGCTGCAGAGCTGCCTGAGTTCCAGTAAAAAGCAGAATAGAAGTTTGTGAATTACTAGAGGAAATCAAGAACCAAGTCAGGAAAAAATTAGAGAGGAGAACTATAGAAACCTGATGAAGCTTTTTAGCTTCATTGCCCTCTGCATAGTAAATATGGAGAGAAGAACTAGTTTTTTAAATTTATGGAAATTATGCATTTTATTTTTGTTTTCCATTCAAAAAAGGAATGAAAACAACCAAAAAACACAGAGATTATTACCCACAAAAGGCGCATTTCCTAAATGAAAAAGAGAAAAATGTTTGTGGTCAGTTCCAGCATTTTATTAAAATCAAAACACTTCATCCTGACTTTCTCGCTCTCTTTTCTTCCCTAAACATTTTATAACTTTTTTTTTTCCTATAGAAGAACCTTAACAACATGGGTTTCTATTCCAAATCTACTAATGAAAATGATGAATTTTGGTGTTCCATCCTGGGAAAAATGGCATGGGATATTTTGACAATATGGGAAGACTCTATCAAAAATAGTAATAAAAATGACACTTTTTTTTTTAATTTGGCCTATTTCCATGAAAATTTCCAGAAATTATAGCACGGTCTCTTTCTAGGTCATTGAATGACATTTTAATCTGGATTCTGATCAACATAAACCTTCATGTCATAAATTACAAGCAATGTAGCAAGCATCAGTATCATTATTCAGACAGACCTTGCAGATCAAGAGAGAGTAACAGAGCAGGAAATACTCCTGGATCTTAGCCAAAGATCTTGACTGAGCTCAGTAGTGGATTATTTACTACTGCTGCCAAAGAAAATAACAAACTTAGAATGAACCCAGGATCTCTTTACAGGAATATTTCTTTGTGCCATAAAATGAATACATGTCTTGACACATTTTTGCTCTTTAATATTTGTACTGTAAAAAATGTATGCTGTTGCTGGTTGCTCTTGTTAGCAGCAGCACTCTTTACTGCACAATGCTCTCATTTAATGACAGTTTGGAAAGTTTTTAGTGTTCTAACATACTGTAGCGGAAGAAAGAAACTCATTTATATACCAGCCTGTCATCAGAGACTTGAATCAAGCAGTGTAAATTAAATAAATATTCCTACCTTTAAATTCAGTCTCATGACACTACAACCTGCCAGTCATTTTCTCGTTTCTTAGGGGCTGAAAGGCAGATTTTGCCTGAGACCTCTGTGTGCTTAATGATAGAGCAGTGCTGATGGAGCCTCCCTGTTCCATGTACCGCTTCACTTCAACTGAGATAGTGTGTAGGCAGACAAAAAACATGGAGACAAAGCCTGATGATAACCATGCCTTTCTCTATACCACCAGTTTTTGCTAAATGCAGCTGAGGCTTTGGCTCTCTAGTTGAGCGCTCATGAATTTGATTTGGAGCAATTCAGGATATTGGCAAAGTGAGCCAGATGTCAAGGTGCAGTTTCATGCTATCTTTGCAAAGGTTGCTTTTCTTTGTAATGTTGTTAAACATATTTTCAAAAATTATACTCTACTGCATGCTCTCTGAAGACTATGACACTGAAAGATCCTCTGCTATCCCTGTATTGAACATTGCAATATTTTTTGTTCAAAATTTGATATCTTTCCAGAAAAAAAGATTTCCAGAGCTTTTATCCAAAATGTTTTTCTTCTTTTCCTCTTACCATAATCTGAAAAGTTATGGTACATTTTTTTGTAATCAAAAATGTATGATATTCAGTAATGGGATAAATAATAATAATAATAATGATAATAATAATAATAATAATAATAATAAAATAATAATAAAATGAGATGACATCTACATGCTTTCAGGAAGGCTGACACTGAAAAAATGTTATTCTTGGAAACCTGCCTGTCCCTGTTTTCTCTCTGGCTGGCATTCACAAATGTGCTTCTCTCTGTCTCTTTCCCTGTCCTATTCTTTTTGTTTTCTCACTAATAGGAAGGGGACAAGCAGTCAATCAGAGAAACAGCTACGCACCAGCTTAATCCTGAGCGCTATGTTCACACTTTTAAAGACTTGTCAAATTTCTCAGGATCTATAAACATTTCCTATCGCTACCTAGCTGGCACGCCTTTGCCAAGGAAAAGTAAGTAACTACAATCTGAGTGTTATGAAATGAAGTTATCAAAAGTGAGCGAAATCCATATAGTCCCTGTGGTATTTCTATGCAGGAAGGGCTCAGCTCAACAGTGAGGTCTTGGACAACTTAGTGGAACAACTGTCTGCATGGAAGTACACGGGCAGATGAAAATTCAACCCTAGGAGTGAATGACCCCCAGACCCTTCACTTTCTGACCACTTGCCTGACTTGCAATCTTCGTACATGCTACAGCTCCTGGATAGATTGATGTGAGCATGCTTTGTGGGTCACGCTCTGGCCAGTATTCAGGCCACAGAAGCATTCCCTAGTGGTGCTCAGTACCACTCAGAACAACCTTCTGAGACCAAACTGTCAGCACTTGTCTATTGAATAAATAAATCCTGTTGAAAGTCCATTCGGGATCAAACAAATAGATATGTCTTCCTTGCCCTCTGTTGTATCAGTCCAGTAGCTGTGGATGGACCTCATTGTTCCTTTGGTTATGATGAAAGGGGATAGGAATTGTTCTGTTATGGGGGTGGTAGAGGAGGATTCATTTCCCAAAGGAAAAGCAACAACTCATTACTGTGACTTTGGGCATAATTTAAGACTTGTAGACTGTTGTGAAGGATGGCTATACCTAGATTTTAGACAGGTGTCCTTTTAGTTCAAAATCAATCACTTAACAAGCATAAACAAACAAGGCTCAGAAGTTCTAACACTGATGCTAAAATAAAACCATCTATAAGCTGTTGATCTTCATAGAAGATGATAAACTGAAGTTTGTTCAAATTAAGTTTGAGAAATGTGGATTTGTGTAGGCAGTGTAGATAGCTTCTGGATTTTGCTACACTGCATAAGTGCATTTTGAGATTTCAGCCTAAAGGGAATCTCTGAACCAATATATCAAACCACAATGTTTAAATTATTTCAAGAAAATTAGGGTAGTTTCAGCTGAAGTACACCCTGGTAATTTAAATCTTTTAACATTTTCTACACCGGAAGTTATGAAAGTTGAGACATATTAACAAATATCTGAAAATAATTGTTATAACTGCTGATAATAATGCAGTACTAGTGCCTTCAAAACAGCATATTTGAAAATTAATCCCATATAATTAAGATACAGCTCTTCCTGGGAAAATGCAACAATATTAAAAATTATTAGTAGTAATTCAGATATGCATATGCTTTCTTCTACTTTAAAGTAATATCTAAATTGTATATTGTAAGAGAGAGTTTCCTGTAAATCGCTCGCTAAGTCCTGAAAGAGAGTTAGTGAAGAAATATTAGCGAGGAAAAATTGGACAAATTTAGTTAAAGTTGAAAATGCTTGAAGTTTAGTTAAAATTGAAAAATAAATTATCCATGCAACATTTATAAAACTGGAGTTAAATGTATATAGCCTTATACAGTTCTTAAAATAATCAAAGTGTATCAATTAATCTTTAGCACATACTTTTGTGCTACATTTCCCTGTAGCTTAAGTTAAAAATATTGAGTGAATGATAACTCCAAATCCTCTTTCTTTTAGCAGATTTTGTAGCCTTCAACATTGTCTAAATGGATTTTTTCCTCACCAGGCATATACGTGCACATTGTTTTGGCTTCTGCCATTTCACACCATTTCTTGCAGTTAATGAATGAATGTTCAGTGCAATAGTCTCCATGTGTCCATTTGCTTGCAATACAGTTCTTCTTTTATGAAAAGACAATAAATGTCTTTTGTTGCATGCAGTTTAATTTAAAGTTCACATACCAAACTTCCCAGACTTCACCATTCAAAATGTTTATTTAATATAAGTAAAACCTCGGAGAGTAGCTTTGTGGCTTGATGGTTTCCAATGTCAAATACTAAGTTTATGTTTGGCTTCTCTTTTGTACAGAGTATCTTACAATTGGATTATCCTCTGTGAAACGGAAAAAGGGAAACTACTTGCTTGAGACTATCAAATCCGTATTTGAGCAATCAAGTTATGAAGAACTTAAAGAAATTGCAGTGGTAGTGCAGCTGGCAGATTTTGACTCAGCCTGGTGTGAAGGGATGGTCAAGGATATTTCACTGAAATTTGCTCATCACATAATTGCAGGCCGATTAATAGTCATTCATGTCCCTGAGGAGTACTATCCGGTGTTGGATGGCCTCAAGAGAAATTACAATGACCCAGAAGACCGAGTGAAATTTCGATCCAAACAAAATGTGGATTATGCTTTCCTGCTTAACTTCTGTGCTAATCTTTCTGACTATTATGTGATGCTGGAAGATGATGTTCGCTGCTCAAAGAACTTTTTGACCACTGTTAAGAAAGTAGTTACCTCACGGGAAGGATCTTATTGGGTAACTTTGGAATTCTCCAAATTGGGTTATATTGGAAAGCTTTACCATTCCCATGACCTCCCACGCTTGGCCCATTTTTTGTTGATGTTTTACCAAGAAATGCCTTGTGATTGGCTCCTGATCCACTTTCGTGGGCTACTAGCTCAAAAGGAAGTGATACGTTTTAAGCCATCTCTGTTCCAGCACATGGGATACTACTCATCTTACAAAGGAGCTGAAAACAAGCTAAAGGATGATGATTTTGAAGAGGAATCCTTTGATATCCCTGACAACCCACCTGCAAACTTGCACACCAACATGAATGTATTTGAAAATTATGAAGCAAGCAAGGCTTACAGTAGCAATGATGAGTACTTCTGGGGCAAAGCCCCTTCTACTGGAGACTTCTATGGTATTGTATTTGAGAAGCCCATTAAAATCAGTAAAATTAAAGTTGTCACTGGAACGGAAGATCGGCAAAATGACATCTTGCATCATGGGGCCTTGGAAGTGGGGGAAAAGATTGTAGGGGGTAAAAAAGGGAGACAATGTACTACGTATTTGAGACTAGGGGAATTCAAAAATGGAAACTTTGAAATAACAAATGTAGAGCACAAAGTTCTGTTTGATATTAACTGCATGCGAATACTTGTTACCAAAAGTCAAAAAGAGTGGCTGATCATTAGGAGCATTAGCATTTGGACTTCTCAGACGCCAAATCAATAAAGCAAAGCCGCCCGAGGAGAAACAGAGTGAATATGATCACCTGAACCCAAACTGGTGCCATTCCCAAAAAAAATGGACTGACTTTCATCTTTCCTAATAACATAGAAATACTGAGAATATCATAAAACAAAGCAATTTGTTTTTTATTAGTCTGCCCAGGCAATATATAAATACTCATTTGTTGAAAAATTTGAATTTTATAGGAAATGGAAATTTTTCAAACACCTTTATTGAGATCTTTAACCCCTTTTTATTATCATTTCTCTTTTAGGGAGATCTTCTGGACAAAACAAAGCAAAACAGAACATCTTTTTTTTTTTTTTTTTTTTTTTTTTTTTTTTTTGTGCCAGGAAGTTTAAATATATGACTGGTGTGTTGTGAAAAGAAATTGGGTTCCATCTTATGTACATATAGATTTAAAATGTTATGATAGTATGAGTTCGTACCATAGCTGGTGATGTGTTTCTTTTAAAGGCAGTTGTGACAAGGAAGTTGGTCCTGGTACTGGCAATTTCATTCTGAGCACTGTACGAAAATAGTGTGGCAAATCATTGTAACTTCTTTTCAAAAGGGAATGTATATAAAATTCTAAATCTGACATGACAACTATGTAAAAAAATAGATAATTGCATCTATTATTCTGTCTCAACAAATATTCTTTATTTCTTTCCACTGAAATGAGGCACTACTTGGATTTGGTATTACTTAGGGGCCCAATTTACTGTCCTTATTCAGGCAAAATGCCTTATAGGAAGTAAAACATTCTGCTTGACTAAGGATGTCATTATCAAATCCAGGCACCTCAAGGGTGACACTATTCTCTTTCAATGAGCATCCGAGCAGTCCTCAGCTTCAGCTTTTCCTCTTCCCACAACATATGCAGAACTCTCTGTGAGAAATATGCACACAGCTGAATACTTCAGCATATTTTCTGAGAATTGTTATTTCTTCCATATTTTCCATCCAGTTCATATATGATATGAATGAATGGTTGTATACCAGATTAAGCAACTGGAACTGACAGTAATCGCCAGTCTTTTCTGGCTGATGTCTAGGTAACAGAGCTGTGAAAAATTTTCTCCATGGTATGCAAAATGAAAAATCTTGACTTAATGAAAAATTATTGTTCCTGAATTGGTTTTGACTTTTTTTTCCATAGTTTTCCAGCCCTTATCATTTTGTTTTCATATCCGCTTTTCCACTGACGCTGGTTATTTCCTCTACAATTTTCTCCTGGCTTTCAGCCCATAGCCTGAAAAGTTCCCTTAGTCTTCAGTATCAGCTCTGAGCTTTTAATGTATCACACAGGGAGGCTGTATAGCTATGTAATTTATATAATACACATATATTTGGATTAACACATTTTTTTAAAGAAATTCTCTAGGCTCTTTCAGCAGATACTGAGCAATCCATGAATGTCAAGTGTGACACAGATGAAGACTGTATTATTAATCTCATGAATACTGTGATTATCACCTAATTGCAAGTACGGAGTTTAGTTAAGCATAGGAGGCAAGGATTAAATTTCAAGAATGTCTGTACTGACCAAGAGTACTAAGTACAAGTAAGTACAGTACTCTGTAATCTGTACACTCAAACCCAATTTGGCTACTTAACAAGGTTAAAATATTCAAAAGTCTATACAAAACAGCTATCTAATTGCTTTTCTCAATTCATAAATCCTGCTAAATTCAGATCCAAGTCTGGCAAATTCCCTTGTGGAGAGGCAGCATGTGTTTTAAAATAAATTGCTTTTAAAATAAATTTAAAATAAATGCTTCCATAAAATTCGAAATAGTATCCTTTTCCAAAAGACAAGTCTTTGTTTCTTCTTTCATACTCATCCAGTACCGCATAATACCTAGCTAAATCTCTATTCTTTTTGTGAAGATATCTTAAAAAAAAAACAAGCACAGCTTTTCAATCTGAAAAGCAAAATTTTTTTTAATGAAAAGCATATGCTATAAATACATAGGAAAGATATACTCCATTAAGAGCAATTGTTTAAGTGATATTTATTCATTAGCGAACACTACTTTTTTGACAAGTTGCCTCATTTTTATATATGTATATTTTTCCTTTTCTTGATCATTAGCAATTATTGTGAAAGCAAACACAACTAGGAGTATAAAAAATGACCTTTCTTTTTATTCAGAAAAGCAGTATTTCCAAACCTATTTTCAGACTTAGCATGCAAAACACACGCTATCCCAAGGCTTAGAATGTTTGTATTATTGAAACCATACACAGCGTGAATGGTTAGAACAAATGAAACACTCTCATCATAAGCCTGAAATAATTTAAATTATATTTTTGAACTACAAGTAAGTAATAACAATTAAACAAAAAAAAAGCCAAGACATTTCTCATTAATGAAATACATTTTTTGTTCTGTTTATAGTAAACAAGCTAATTTGCATTTATGTTCTGCATAACAGTCCTTCAGAAAAGATATTTCAAACTAGGATTTAGACACTGGTGCTCAGCGCCTGTACTTGCTGGGAGGAGCTGAATGAGTCAGCTAAGCTGTAAGTTGCTTAGTGAAGCCCCTTTGAAATGCGAAGTCCTAGGATTTAGTAAAATGAACTCTGCTCTATGACCTAGAGTCCTCTCCTAAGTGCAGGAAGACCTCAGGTGGCCTCTCAGAACCGACCATAACTGCTTTACCTTTGAAAATGGCTGTAGCATGGGATAGTGTAGCAGTGGACGTCTAGGATGGTTTCAGAGTGCTTCCAGTCTTAGAATATCAACTCCACAAATAAGCCCTCAAAGTTAGCTTTTCTTGGATGCCGTCACCAGTATGCACTTGGAAAGAGAGATGCTCACTACTCTTGTTGAATTTGAGCTGATTTGCAAATAAGTAATTACAGATACATCAATTTTGGGGTAGAAAATATGGGTTTGAGAGCTGGGAATTGGAGCACACCTTACTTCTAAGAATATGTATTTTGTCCAAGTCGTTCACATGAAAATGGCTGTTAAATTTTGCAAAAGAGATGAAAAAAGAAATGCCATAAAGTTAATGATAACAGCTTTTCAGATAAATTTTAGAAAATTTAGAAAATGATCAAAGAAGATAACTTCTTCCAAAGAAGATAACTTCTTACTATGCGCTGAGAAAAGTGATTGTCCTACAGAATGGGGAATATTTCATCAGAAGTGAATACATTCATTACGTTCATTAGTGCTTCCCAAAACTTCTGAGGTTTCTTTTCTTTCTTTCTTTTTTTTTTTTTTTTTTTTTTAAGATTGCTAGCATCACAAAGCTCTCTTCACTGGCATACTTCTGCACTTGTTGTTTCTGTTTCTGCTAATATATATTTGTTGTGTTGATTTACAGAGTGAACCTCAATATTTTGAACTGAAATTCCAATATGGAATCATTTAAAAAAACACTATACTGTGGTCAGAACACTAATGAATCTATTCTTTATGGAATAGGCATATATTGTTCCTGTTGGCAGTGTTTGGGAATCCTTACTATACAATGTCCCTGGGCTTTCTTTTTGAGACTTCTTGGGAAGTAAAATACTACTCACTGTGAGTTAAAAGAAAAACTTGAGCCCTTAATTTAATGCAGGATACTTTACAAACCCAAAAGATTGCAGTTGTCAGGCAGCACAATTTTATCCAATCTTCTTTTTACTATATTTACTATGATAAAGAGAATTCACTAAGGTGCTATATGAATGTATTGTTTGTACATCAGTGTGTTCTAACATAATGCTGTTTTACTATCTGCTGAGTATTTTCTTGTTAGACGTTAATGCTTTTGCTTTTTTAAAGAAAAAAATGAGATCCTGTTCTTTATTGCATTATTAAAAGTGAAATAAACCACAAATTGTAAGAATTTATAAAATATTTTATGTTGGAAAACTGCAAGAGGCAAAAAAAACATGGCACACATCCTCTAAATTGGAATTACAACTGGTTTTCATTGTGAAACATTTCAGATGTCCTGAGGGAACTGATAGTTCTTTCTGCTTTCATCTCATGGTAGAGTTGCAGTTTTATATTAAACAACGTTTCATTAAGTGGTAAGTTATCAATATATGTATTAGGTGCTGAAGGAAGCATCACAGCCTCAAATGGTACAGGATAATGTTTGCAAAACAAGTAGAAAATACAGATGAATTATAATGAAAACAAATTAAGTGATTTCTTTGTCATATTCTATACACTAAGACAAGTGAACTGAAGTGTTTAAACTGCTTCATCAGCTTTTCAAGGTAAGTAGGACAAGGGGCTTAATCCTTGAGTTGGAAAACTCCATGATTACTGCTGCCTTTGATGGAGGCTAAATTGGCCTCTATATCATAAAAGCCTGGAAGAGTTGATTTCTAAGAAAAATTCCTTTTGGGTAGAAACAAACATTTTTATTTTCCATTTTTCTTTTTAGTAAAAAGGAATCAAAACTGCCTCCAAGACTATGTCTTTTGGTATCTCTCAATGCATTTCTAAGTGCTTGACTCTTTTAGTAGTTTTTACACAGCAGATTCACTCGGTGCCCCTTGGCGATTCAATTCCTCTAATTGCAACCAGCAGAGCTGAGCTATGCTTTTAGCCTATGTGGCTGCTTCTATTGTAAAAGCAAAGAAAGAGGAACAAACCTTCAGAGTCATCACAGTCTATAATATATATAGATAGATAGATTATAATAGATAATAAAATAGTCTTCCCTGATAACTATAGAGATGGGCTAGGCAAGGAGTTTGGCTGGAATCTCAGCTCTGAGATAATTAAGGATGTGGGAGTTGTGTTTCTTTAGCACAACATCATACATACCAGCCTATACACTCTGTGATTCACATAAAACTTTTAAACTAAGTATTAAGGTAATTTGCTATCAAATTACCTGTTCTGGTGGTGCTTCACAGCAAGGACGCCAAAATACTGATTTAGCTTTAAAATAAGAAAAATAAGAAAAAAAGAAAGAAAGAATCTCTCCATTCATTATTTACTAGTTTAAGGATCACGTTAAATACAGAGAAAGGTAAAAGGTAAAGATTTCCATAATAGCAGTGTGCTATTAATTTGGCATAAGGTTGAATTGGCATTTGGGAAGACAATAGCCTATTTTTAGCTATGTTTCTATTTTTTTTTTTTTTTTTGTCATTCTACTCACACAAATTTTGGAGTAAAATTATAAAATTCCACTTAGTACTGACAGCCAGTAAAAATGCCCTTAAAGTAACTTGAAATTCTTTAAATAGAGTTCGGAGTTACATTATTAATTAAATCTTTTACTATCACTATTGTAGGCTTATGTAAGGGTTTCTTATTTACTGAGTAAAGCTGAGCATAACAGTTACATCTCTCTATTCACTAAGTTCAACAGTCATCTCTCCTCTTTCTTGCTATTTACTCATTAACATTTTTTCTTTTTCCATTAGCCAGTTCAGGGAAACAGAACTGGCAACCAAGGTAATCTCAGCTTGGCAGTGTAAATTCTATCTCAATGTTGCTGTGTCTGTTCTATCACTTTAGGATATATTCCTTTTTCTTAATAGAGCCATAACACTTCCTGAAAATCAACAGATGCCCAGAGCACAGTTTCTTGTTGCCTTTCCCCTCTAGTTATTAGGGTGGTATTTCCTCTCAGGTTGCTACCTCAAGCAAAGGCATGAAAATAAAATATTATCAAGGAAAAAAAAATAAAAAATAAAAGCTATACAAAAGCTATATTTTCCAAACCTTCTTTGTGATCAAGTTTCCTCTCTCCTTTGCAATTTCAGTAGAAGAGACATGAACACTGTGTTGACAAGAAAAGGTTAAATAAATACTATGCATGTTTAGCAATGGGGAGAAAGCCTCTGTTGCTGAGCAACAGGGTCAACTAGGTATCTTGCTTTTGTATGATTGCACTTAAATGTTTAAACTTATTATTTGAAGTCAGTGGCTTGTTTGGGGTATTATTATTGCATTAGCCCTTCTATGGCAAGTGACTGCCCAAGGTGCTGCCAGGAATTGCTCTTTTTTGGAAATCTCAGTTGAAATAATAGATTCAGCTTTAAAAAACAATGCCTTAGAAATGTACACTGATATGGTAGGGAAAGAATAATATTAGCTGTCCATCCAGTCTGCTGTAAATATCACCACAATACTTAATGCTGGATTGGGAGTGGGAATGTAACAGAGGCAATGAACAGATCGTATCCATGCCCAGAGCACTTGTAAAAATTTTTTTGGGAAAAAAAAGTGAGATATGAAAAGATCCTTTGGCTTAACACCCTTCTCTTTAAGAAGGGTGTTATTTAGATTTTTCTCTTTTTTTCTGTAGATAACCACATTTTGATTTGTTTAGCTAGGGCCAAAAGTACATGTAATCCAAGAGGGAAATATCATACCTTAGAGGAAATTTGGACTGGGTTATTGTATGCTTTGCTTTCTCAAATGTATGTTCACTTTGTTCAGATAACCTGGACTTAGAATTCCTGTTCAGATTGAAAGCTACTGCCACAATTGAATATGCTCTGGTTTTCATTCCTTCATTTGCCTTGCACCACTAACAGCAGACGTTTTAAGACATAAATTAAACTCTTCCACTAACAGACACTGCTGCCAATAGTCCCATGCTTCGTGTTGCTACTGCCTGTGAGAATTCAGTTCATCTGCACCTTAGAGTCTATTCCACATTGCATTTTCAACAGCCCATGCATACTCCCACACACACCCACATCTCTCTCTAATTTTAATACAGAATAGATGAACATCATGGCGGGAAAATTTTGCAGAACCACCTTCGTTGATTCAGGAAACTTGGCCTGTTACTGCCATGAGTTGATCAGAATTAATTCTCTTGTTTGGCCGTTGCTTGCTGCACTTAAATGCTGCTTCTGCAGAGAAGGCAATAAGCATACCATAAGGAGACACTCTTCTAGAGAGCAGTGCAAAGCCATTTTGTTCCATATAACTACACAGATGCACCATTTAGCATACCTTTTTACTTTTATGAAAATCTAGCAGAACAAATCTATTTTTTATTTACTCCTGCAAATATTTTCTGGCAGCAATCTGGTTTTGCATTTACAAACTGAGCCAGGATTTTTTTTTTTTTCCTTCACAGAGCTGAATACCTTCTTCCAAGAAGGAAAAGTATATAAACAAACAAAAGCAAACAACCCAAACAGGTCTTCTCTCTAGTGGCTGTCTGGTTCACTTTCAGAGAAGCAATTTCTTCCTCTCTCAAAACTATATCAAAATCAACATGTGATTTTCCTTGATATCTCACATCCTTCTCACCACATACTCTTCTTTTGGAAATGGGCATTTTTTTTCTGGGCTTAAAATTCTTAAATTTGGGGATTAAAAGACAAAATGTGGGCAGCATTTTTTTTTTTTTAAGAATTCAAAATGGAACATACAATATATTCTCTCAAAAGAGATGTAATGTTGTCTGAGAATGTTTTTGTTAACTTTTCAAACAAAAACAAACAACAAGTCAGGTAAGGCTTTTTGGGTAAGTGTGTACGTGTGTATAAAAACAAACAAACAAACAACAACAAAAAAAAATATAGCTATTTCCCGCACCAAAGACTTTAAGTTCGCTGATTAAGGATAGACACCCTTTTCTGATCAAAGCAATGTGTCAAAAGTAACTTGGGCATTAATTTTTCTACAGTGAGTCATTCTTTCTTCTGATACGGTGCCAATCTCCTAATACATTATGTTTTGGATAATCTCTGTTGCATGACTTTTGTAAACAGATGTTAGTTTTCCTGGATATTGATTATATTTAACACATCTTAAATATAAACTGTTGTTAATTTTATTTTTTCTTGTCTGGTATCCCTTGAAAGCTGTTATTTGTTTTTTAAAAACAAATTTGTTCTACCATAAATATTTTACTAATTTAATAATTGCATATTTAGAGAATATATGTAAGGTTTGAAAGTATATTTAGACTTCTCTCTGTTCTAAAAAAAGAAAAGAAAGAGATGGAGCATCTTTGTTTCAGGACTTTGTGAGAAAAGAATACGTAAGACAAAATAAATTACTGGAAAAAAAAAATCCCTTTCCCACACACTTTCATCTCTCCTGCCAGCACAAAGCATCACATTTTTCCAGTTGTGCTTCATGAAATGAAGTTTCTTTGTGTCATATATTTCCATCACGTCCACAAAATAAGGTCAGGTCCCCATCAAGTCTGGATGCAAGTTCAATAAACTTCTGCCTTTTTTAGGCTTTCTAAAGATGGGACAACTATCTTCTACAGCTCTAAAGAAAGAAATATTACAAAGGTCCTTTTTTTCTGCTTCACAGTTTTGTTGGCATGTGGCTGGTAGCATTATTTATTTATTTATTTATTTTCACAGATAGAATGTCTCCATAAAGAAGATCCAGTTACATTTCTCCTTCACCTATTTTTGTTATTGCCTTCTCCATATACACGTTTTGCCTCTCCTCCTTTAGCCTAAAAGCTCAGATTCACACAGAGAAAACACACCAACCAACCCAAAAGTTTTGTAATCTGCAGCCTTTCTGGCAGAGAGCAGAGCACGAGAAGAAGGACCAGAACCTGCCTTCAATATTTCATGGGAATTTAAATTCTGTACAGAAAAAAAAAGTAAGTAAATAATAAAAAAAAAGCTAAGGTTATATTTAGTTCTGCTGCCCTGCCTTTTCCCCCAACATTTCTCCTGTTTCATGGGCCTCTGCGCATATGTGACCTGAAGCTTGCCATACTTAGTGGGAACTTTCCTATTAACTTCACGCTACTTTACTGCACCGCTCTAGCTATGTGTCCTGTGCCATGGAAACCTATTCTTCCTTTTTGAGTTGTGCTCTGCTGCCTACATGGTTTTAATTCTGGCATAAATTACCCATGTGGCAAACACATATGCAGATGTTTAAGGAATGCAGTAAGCCAGCAAAGAGTATGGTTTAAAACTTTGCCGCTCTCCAGCTAGCCTTTATTTCCCATTGTCCTGATTTTGCTTCAAGGGACAGTCCCATGAGCAGATGCAGTGGAATAGAAGAGCTCTGCAAAGCTTGGTATGGAGTCTTTTCATGCAAACCTCCTTTCACTAGTATTTTAAATAAGCTACCAGGCTGCCAGAGGCTTTGTCCTGTGTACCTGTCTGGTCCTGTCCAACTTAGCAAAAGTGTCTGGAAGGGGAGAAAGCAAACAGCTTGTTTAGTAACAAACACAGTCTTTTATTTTTAAATTATTCTCACTTTTTTTTTTAACATTTACCTCCATATCAAATCAATACTTCTTGCCATGTCTTGTGGAATTAACACATTTTTTTGGAATAGTAAAATTTTAAAGCTGTTATAGCAAGAGGAAAAATAACTTTTAGTAGTCAAGTTTTTCCAAAGCACAGACATTAACAATAGCTCTTTTTTATTGTTTTGTTGTGTTGTTTTGTTTTTTCCCTCTGCATTCAAAGCAGAGGGGATTAAACTCCTCAAAACAACATCAAACCTTTCCCATCCTTTCTTCTCAGTTTGCAGAGATTTAGTTTTCAGTATTTATCCACATGGAAACATTTACCATCTGGTAAGCATACTTTGGTCAGACTCTCCACTCCCAGTTGTCAGAATGTCTTGGAAAAAATCCTAGGTCTTATTAAAAAAAAAAAAATCTTTGTGCCAGTGTTGTTTGTGGGCCAGATGCTTATCTCAGTTACACTGGTGCAAATTGTTAAATCCAGTAGTGGTTGAAAAGCTATATCTCATTTTTTTTTCCATCTTTATTTTCTTAAACTTAATGCTACAAATTAAACAGACTCTTAATGATTAGAGCAGCCTGAAAAACCTTTTAAGGATCTTTAATTTAACTTAGTAAGAAACCACCTACTTGAATTTAGATGAATTTACAGAAGACCACTTCCCTTGTTTACAAAAACAAGTTCTGGAGAGTATATCCCAAATGTTTAAAAGCCAGTTTCAGGAACCCAGAACAGCTCCTCCTGTAGGTTCTTCATAAACACCTTTTCTTCTAAAACAGCCTTTAGTCCAAAGGATAATATTCAGTTTTTCATACATGGTATATATATCTACAATTTCTCTTATGGGAGAATTTTCTGTTTGTTCCACTCTTCTCCTGTACTCAGTAGCCTAATTGTGTTTTTGTTAATAGGCTTTTTTTTTTTTTTTTCAGTTTTGGATCTTCACTGGTATGCAATTTTACTAGGGAGAATTCTTTCTATTCTCCCTGTATATATTGTTTGATACAATTCACTGAAGTTTTCAGACAAAAATGTGAGAGACACAGAGAAACAATTAGAAAAAGTGTTTATAGCCTTCAGGAGAATTGTTCATTTTTTATCTCTTTCATTGGAAAACAGATCTTTTCTCCCATATGGCACCTCAGAGCAGAGTTTTGGCACTTAAACTGCTATTTGCAACATATTCCTGAGTGCTAATGCACCTTTTTTTTTTTTTTTTTTTTTCTCTTGGATGCTTTTTTTAGTTTTATGTTATGTCTAAGCAGTCACTGCCTGTTAAGAGAACCCTTCTTTTTCTTTTTTCTTTTTTTTTTTCCTTTTTGTTCTTTTTGGCTGTGCTAAAGGCAAGATGAGAACATACTAAATACTTCTCTTTGGAGAATGGGAACTGTTTGTAAGAATTTTTTTATCTGGTAAATTTAGCTTATTTGTTTATTTATTTATGACAGCAAAAAGAAATTTAATAGCAAGTAAGGAATTTGAATTGCCCTGACTGACATTTTTCTTTAGGGATGCTCTACTGGGATCATTTAGGGATCATTTAGGATGGCATTCTGAATTTTATCTAACCAGGCAAAACACAGAGATCGTTTTAACTCAGATGTTTCCTTGAATCTGAGGCAGTTCCACAGTCACAGAGGAGGAATGAGGTTTGGGAAGACAGTCTCTAACAAATTGAATGATGACACAGGTGCTTCTACCTCTTCAAGATGCTCTCTACTTTCAGTTATTTTCAGCTTACTCTAAAGTCCACTGGAGTGAAGGAGAGTCTGCACCTTCATTTCAATGGATCTTTGATTGTCTTTAACCATTATGCTATATGTTGATATGTTTGTTACCATAGCTGTTCTCTCAATGTACAAACAAACAAAACAATGCTGTTACTGTTGGTTTTAAAGAAATTATATTTGAAGTTATCCAAAATTTCATGAAAATCAATTACTGTGATTTCCTCTAAGCTGAAAAAAGGGTTTTGCTATTTCACCCCGCTTTCCATTCTTATCATCTACTCACCTCTATGCACTGTGCTGGTACAAGTACTCGGTAAAATTGAGGAAGAAAATACAGGTTATAAACAAACAGAAATGAAACGTTTGTTGTTGATTCTGATCTATCACTTGATCCAGTTGACCACTTGACCATATCTATGCTTATGTTGGCAGAGGTGGGAGAATGGAGCTAAACTGGTTTCAATATAGAAATGAAGACTGGCTATGTCAATGTAAAACAATTTTTGAAATGATGACTTAACTGCCATCCGTCACACAGGTAATACTAAATGGTCAGAACAGTAATAACTGATGTGAGAATAAGACCACAGCTATGTTTTAGCTATCTAACTAGGTGAAGCCTACAAAAAGTCCGGCTCTCATCAGTGTGTGCAGACATGTGC
The DNA here is from genome assembly GCA_032353885.1 of Nothura maculosa. Classification (NCBI taxonomy): domain Eukaryota; kingdom Metazoa; phylum Chordata; class Aves; order Tinamiformes; family Tinamidae; genus Nothura; species Nothura maculosa. The sequence goes on from JAUBOD010000175.1 coordinate 928,498, forward strand.
CTCCAAATAAATATTCGGAGCCAGAGCATTTCTCCTTACAGTAGAAAAAGTCTAAGTCTCCTAACACCGACATCTGGAAATATACACCATCTTTACAGCTCCTTTCTTTTAGTACCCATACTAGCATCTATATTAATCTTATTATTGAGTCAGATCAGAAAAGCTAAAAAAGATTCAAGTTCATAGAGCAAAAGTACAGCAGGACCTTGGGTTAGACGCATGTCTCGTAAATGTCTTCTCATCATTAATCAGTAAATATTTTGTTTTGATTTTACTTCTTCACTTCCATATTATAATTTTAATTAAAATTTAAATTTAATTAAAATAAACACCTGCTAGTTTATGTATATTAAAAAAATCCTTTAAAGAAATATTCTAATACATTTTGTATCTCATGCTACACTTTTTGTTAGCTATTGTTATAGGCAAATCTCTTCCACACTTGAATATTAAATTGAGTTTGAAAGGCATAAATAAGGACTTACTTGGCTACCAGCTATAAATGATTCTTTCTCCAAGCCCAAAGAGTTGAATGTTGTTGCTAACAGATTGGTAATTAGCTGAGTATAAATCATGATCTTTGTTAATGAGTTAAAAAAACCAGGAATCTAAGAATCCTTGTTGTGGTTGTATTAAAAAATCCTCCAACTAGAATTTATTAGTATGTTGAATATTTTTCAAAATTCTTAAGCACAGGCATATTTTAATGTGTAAAGATAAGTAGCAAGATATAGCACATCAGGAGACAACTGTTGAATGAGTGGTTTCAGAATAGCTTTAGACATAGAGATTAAAAAACAAAGACTACCGAGTCCTGTACATTTTTCTAATTCCATGTTCTCTTCAGTTTGTTAAGATTACAAAGGTTATTTGGAATTGCAAGTGAAGTGTAGTTTTGGAAAATAGCTCCAATATTCTGTGTGCAAGTTGAGCAGGAGATTTCAGCTTTAAAAATAATGATGTTAGAAAAACTCTGTTGCAAGAAGGGAGAGAGATGGTGAGGCTAGAAAGGATAAAGCTACATTAATCCTTTCCATTTCATAGAGGGCTAGACACAAAAGCTACGACCTTTAGTAAAGCAATTTAAAAAAATGACAAGGGTGTGAAAAAGGCTTCTCAAGCAGCCAGACCCACTGGGAGGCAGAGAGAGACTGAGAGTTGTCAGAGAGCCATAGCATAGATCAATATTTGATAGATTCAGAAAGGCAGGAGAGAATAGAGAAAATAGAGATGAAGAATATAAGCTGATAGAATTTACACCCACATGAGCACATTTGTCTGAGCTATCACTTAAAGAACTCAGACAAAAGGAAAAAAAAAGGATATTTTCTCTGTATGCAATTCCTTTTTAATTTTTTCTTTTGCTGTTAAAAGAGAAAATGCTGAAGTCAAATGGGACATAAAATTCTAGGTGTGAGACACCAAATCTCTAGCATATTAAGAGTTTTGTTTTGGGTACTTGGTTCAGAGCTGCTGTGTACATCTTGAAATGTCTGATTACATAGACCTTTTTCCACAGACATTTTTACTCTTTGATTACACACTTTCACTTTCTTGATAGCTTCTTTTCTATATTCCTGTTTTAGAAAAGTAAATAAAATGAAGTGTTGCACTCAGTTTATCACTTTTAATTCTGCTTTTTTCTCTTTTAATTAAAAAGAAAAAAATCAAGTACAAAGAAACGGAAAAGTAAAAATAATTAACAAAATAATTAACATCTAAACATTTTCAAATTAATTTAGTTTGACTCCAGTTAATAAGTAGGAAAGGTTTGTAATTGTTTCTGTGTAGGACTTAGCTTTGAGATTATTGATGTTCAGTGCTATTTTATATTTCATAACAACATAGACATCTGAGATCCAGGGATATATTAATATGGTACGGGACCTGTGGGAAATCCACAGCAATGAGGACTGGACATGGAAAACAAGTATGAGAGCCCCCAGGGTAAAAAAAAGTTATTAATTATCAATAAAGCACCAAAATCAGCCCAGGGAATGAAAACAATTTTCCTACCTCTAGCACACTAACTTAGGTATCAGGTTTAACATTTAATAAAAGAAATGTAGGAGCACTTATACCTAGTATAGCCCATAGGTATTTGTTTTGTGCTGGGTTGAATTAAATACTAGAGAGAGGTGCGGACCTCTCAGGGTAATCTTTTCAAAAAAAACTGCAATGGGACATGGAGTCACTAATGTAGACCAGCCTTTTAGTGTTTATAGACTTATGCTTTGATTGAATGACATAAATACCTGCCCTCTCTCTCTTTTTTTTCCCTTAGGTTAGCTCTCTTTCCCTCCACTCTTCCATCCCCAAATAGTATTCAGATACACTGATGCTTCTCTCTTTCCTTCTTTTTTTTTTCCTTCAAATAGAGCAATGCTTACTGTCAGAGTTCTACCTTATTAATTTAATTCATTATACAAAAATCTAAGGATGAACTTGAAAGCCTGACCATTTTACTACAATATCTTGGGTTAAACTTTGGTTTCATTGGCACTGATATTTTACCAAATGATTTTAACGTTTAGATTTGCAAGAAGCAATACTTTGACTAATTAATAGGTAGTGTTAATAAACCTTTCTTTATAACTTCTTGACATAGTCTAATTATCCAAAATAGTGAAGAAGCTTGACTCAATTTAAAATACTTTTCAGGACAAAGAATGTTGCAATATTCTCACAAACTGAGTAAGAATTTTTAAACATCTTTCAGCTTTCTTAGGTCAATCATCTGTATCGGTGTTACTATCTGTGAGTCAGTGCTTGTGCACTTAGTGTAAATATTATGGTGCTGAGCATATAGAAATGTGATTCCAAGATAGTTTAGGCTTCATACCACTGAAAAAATACCTAGTCTAATTCCAGAAAATAATGTGAGGGTTTTTTTTCATAATGGAGCCTGATCCTCTGCCATTTCATAAACAGCTGAACTTGACCAAGCCACAGGTTGCCTCGTCCAACCCTGACATAGTGAGTGCTGAAGCCTAACTGTATGTAAAAGGAAGTAAAATTTCTCATGGTTTTGAGATGATACCCACTATTTTACTTTAGTGCCTCACTTGATAGCTGGGCTGAGGGTGCCACCTACTGTTCTTAAAAAATAACTTGAGAAATAACCTATTCAGGTCATGGGAATTATCTCCAGAATTTCATATGTTTCCTATACAAAAAGGCAAAGCATAAAACGTGCTATGAATCAAATTTTCATTAGCACTAATCAAAACTTATATGAAAATTAAGAAATCTCTTATAACAATTTCCCTCACAACATGCCTTCATGTTTTTAGAAAAAATCCCAAAAAAACATGCCTTAATGTTTTTTGAATACACACCCTTCCCCACTCCTACTGCCTACTGCCGTGTAGAATAGTGACCTTACATCTACCTCCCTTGAGGACACATGCAATAGTATGTTCCTGCTCAAGACTTTCATATCAGGTCTCTAATTCTGCTCTGACCATTTACTACTTCTGCACCAGGAGAAGGAAACGTCCTATTTCCTCCTCTTCATTTTTCCTTTCCTAACAAAGTAGGAAGCACAGGAGAATCTGGAATTATCTATAATTTGAGAGTGAAATGTTCCAGATGGAGAATAATGAACACATTTAATTTAACAGAAAGCAGATCAAGAGGAATTCAAATGCCATTTATAAGATATTTTACAGAGAAAAAGTACTGGGTATTAGGGGTGATCTTTAATCTGGCCGAGAAAGACATAATAAGAAACAAATGTCTACAAATCGAAACTTCACAAATTCTAACTTGTAATGTTTATTTCTGATTTTCAGCAGTTATGATCATTAGTCTTTGGAAAAGATGATCAAAGTGGGGAGTGGATTATCTGTTTCTTGTAGTCTTCAAATTAGAATTGGAATACCAACTTTAGTCTTAATTCAATTCTCTTGTCTCCATTATAGAAGTCAGAATCAATGATCTAATGTTTCCTTCTTCTCTTTCTAATTATGATTATCTGAACTCTAACCACTGACACGAAAAGTCTAAGTGCACATTTAGACATCTGGACTACAAACCTCAGATTTATACCCGCTAGAAGTCTAAAAACAAAAAAAATATTGATATATAATATAGATAGATAAAAACAAGAGCAATGTTTGTACATTGCATTTAAAATAAATAATATAGGAACTATTTTTCTAAAGAGATTCAACTATGGATACTTAACTTGGAGACAAGAGAAAGCACAAAAGACCTACAGTATTAGCTTTAGAAGATCAGAAAAACTATGACTAATCAGACCAGGCTAGATATATAGTTAAACATTGACAATTGAAAAAGAAATTCACAACCATGATTCAAGTTATATATTAACCTGACATTTCAGAGTTAAAGGTTTCTGTAAGTTTTTCTCAGTGAGAGGGGTAAATGGCTAGAGTGTCCTTTCTAGTTTTATCACCTAAATCTGGAGAAAACTCAACTTTTACGAAAGAACAGGACAAATAAAATTACCAATTTGGCAGTGAAAAGACTGCAGTCTAACTGTCATTTCCTTCAGGCAAAGAATAGAGTAGATTTCCTATTTTTTTCTGGGAAGTTGCTGTATCCTGAGGTTTTGAAGATTTCAGTACTACTCAAAAGTAACAAGGAGAGAACTGACAAAAATTTAGCAAGTATTGTGCATACATTCCTTCTTAGGAAAAGATAATTTTTTATGAGCAACCAACAGCTGCCTAATGCTCTGAATGAATTTTAGTATTAGGAATATAGCCATTGGTCTGAAAAGGCAACAGAAAAATTCATTTTAAAAAGTAGACTATTTGTCAAACAACTAAAAGCGAGTGACAATATTGCAGTATACTTTTTCCAAATACCAGAATAATTATGGGAGTGAAAACAAAATCACCCCTCTTAAATCATCTAAAATGAATTCATGTGGCAAGGCACATGATTACAATCTGATACTTTTAGAGATGAGTGGATTGTTCGCATTCAGAAATATCTGTGGCTTTCAAATGATGCTCTCTTCTGAATGATTTTAATAAAACTTTATAGTTTCCACAGATTTCCCATTTTCTCTGCAGCCGTTATGGTTTAAATCCACTCTTCTATTACCTGTAGAACTGGAGTTCCTGTTCCACATGCTTAGATGGATTAAAAAAAAACAAAAAAAAACAGGAACACCCAATATACCCCAAATAATAATTTTATGGAGACATGTCTAATGTTTTTAAAAAGTTAGGTGGCAGGAAGGTAATCAATATGTGAATCTAAACATAGAACAAAATTTTACCAACTAACCTCCCTTATTTTTGTAATGGTCAAAACCCAGGCAAGGGAGAAGTCATACACCCTTTTCAAGTAAAGCTATGAGTTCTAACACCATGAACATGTCCTCACTTTAAAAAGGGCAGCAAAACGTTTTAGTGCACCTTGTAGGCATGACAGCCATTACGAACATGTCACCTTCATCGTAGTCACAGAATCGCAGAATGGTTAAGGTTGGAAGGGAACTCTAGAGATCATCTAGTCCAACACCTCTGCTCAGATCAGGACGCCTACAGCATGTAGTACAGGGTCACATTCAGGTAGGTTTAGAAGATTTTCAGAAAAGGACACTAGACTCTCTCTAGAAGTTCTGCATACCTCTTATACAGGGGAGCCCGGAACACAATACTCCAGATGCAGCCTCACCACAGCAGAGTAGATGGGCAGGATCACCTCCCTCAAACTGTTGGCAACACTCCTCCTGATGGAGCTCTGGATACCATTGGCCTTCCTGGCCACAAGGGCACATTGCTGATTCATGGTTAACTTCTTATCAACCAAAACTCACAAATCCCTCTCCACAGAGATGCTTTCCAGCAGGTCAACCCCTAGTCTGTACTGGTGTCTGGGGTTATTCTTTCCCAGGTACAGGATACTGCACTTGTCCTTGTTGAACCTCATGAGGTTCCTCTCTGCTAAACTCTCCAGCGTGTCTAGGTTGAAGAAAGGGTCTGAATGGCCTTTCTGATGTTCTCCTATCGAGTTCCCTTCCACTCCAACAAAGTGAAAAATGCTTCATGCCATAGAAGGTCCTCTCACGCCAGAAGCATTTTCCACAGGCAAGAGGAATCAGAGGTGATCTTTTGGTTAAGCCCAAGCAGCAGGGAGTAAAGTACAGGGGCCAGGTGGCTATGTTCAGTTTTTATGAGTCCAATGCCATTCTGTGAGACCTGATAAAAGTGTTGTAACAAAATATATTTCTATCACATAGTGCTAGCTTTTTCGCCTTAGGTTGTTCTTGTGGACTGTCTGATTTTGTCAGAACTCTAGCAGGAACTGGCAGATGAGCTTTCCACTTGGCTAAGACAATATTACCCAACTTACTGAGATTCTCAATTCCCCTTATAAACTTTTGCTGGCTCACTGGTGTCCAAAATTGCATAATGTGCCTGGCCGTGAGCCTACCTGCGTCTTTTGGCAGCCATTTCTCCAACGTCTTGCAGTAGGAAACTTCAATTCCTGCAAGAATACAGAAACATGTGTGGTGGCTATTGTGATTGCTTAGTCTCTTGGGAGCCTAGCAGTTGACCAAAGAAATAAAGAAGATACTGAGGATTTGGGGAAAATCTTCCTGAACAAAATATTTCATTCTACAAATGAAAATACAAATATATTAACAAAAAAAGAGAGAGAGAGAGAGAAGAAGAGAGGATGAGAGGAAGAGAGGAAGAGAGAGGAAGAGAGGAGGGAAGGGGGATGAAGGGAAGGAAGAGAGAGAGGAAAGGTGGAAGAATGAAGGAAGTAAGGAAGGGAGGAAGAAGGCAGGGAGGGAGGGAGAAAGGGAGGAAGGAAGGGAGGAAGGAAGAGAGGAAGGAAGTGAGGGTGGAAGGGAGAGAGGAAGGGAGGAGGAAGGAAGGAAGGGAGGAAGGGAGGAAGGACATTCTGCAACGAACATTCACATTTTCTTCCTAGATTTTTCAAAGATTTTTCTTTATTCTTTAATGCATATATATTTTATTCTTATTCTTGTTTTATGTCATTAGTCAATGTGGATGGTAGTACAGAAGACACATTGGCCATATGGAGGGCACAGATGCTAGTAGTGTATGTCATGAGCAATAAGGATGTTTTCAGGGCAAGATGAAAGGAACCTTTCTTTTAATGGGTACTGGCAGTACAAAGATATTTTTCCCTAAAGTTGTAATTAAAAAGGTGAGGAAGAGAAAAGATAACAGAAAAAAAAGCCTACTATGGAGATTTTGAAAAAGCAAGAAATTGAATTGTACATATATAAGAATATTGAGTAATTATAGTCTATATGATAAATATTGCTTGAGATATTAGCAAAATATTCTGAAGCATCTTTAACCACCACGTCTCTGAGAGAGAACAAATATTCCTAATAATGAACTGTATATTTAGAATTAAGGGCATATTTCAATACTTAAAATTAAATAACTACTTGAACTCTTTGTGAAAGTACAGTGTGAAAATGTACATAGATTTTTAAAGTGATTTAGTAATGTGAAGGCTTAAGTGCTCGAAGTAGTCTGTTAGTAGCATGAAAATTTTAACTGTAAAACTTGCTGTCACGAAAGAAAATCTCAAAAGCTTTTCTTGTTTTTCTTTGTTCTTCTCACCAGATGGTAGTATAGTACAAAAAAATTGTAACTATAGCAACCTTTCCACTCCTGTAAACTGTAAAGTCCTGGACATGCAAAAGTCAGTCATTTAAATCTATGTAAATAGATATGTAAATATCGCAATATGACTCTTGAATATTAATGAAAGTTTTGATATCAGTTGAAGAAAGATTTAGCTTTGGTTGAATGATGGACTTGGGTTTTGACACAGCCAGATTCCCACTGATGTTGAAAGAATTATTCAGACTAAAAAGTAAATATTTCATAAGCTGCAACAACATCCTCAGAACTTCTACAATTTAGAAAGAAACTCAAGAACTCAAGAGTTTTGGAACTCAAGAAAGAAATAGCACACTTTGAAGCTTTTATGAGTTTTGCCAGAGCTACTGCCAGGCACTGGGTACTGATGCAAGTGGTTTTTCAAGCTTTATTCTAAGCAGCAAATACTCTTAGAAAATAATATATCTGTAAGCACTGTAAGTTGTTGTGGAACTTCTGATACTTCAATTTGTGGCCATTTCCTCTAGTTCTATCAGTGGCCACCATTAAAAAGAGGCTGGACCCCTCCTCCTCATTCCTTTCCTTGAGTGCTTACTGTTTATAGACACTGATTAGATCCCCCTTCAGTCTTCTCTTCTTCAGGCTTAACAGATCCAGCAATCTCAGCCTCATAGGGCAGATGTTCCAGGCCCTTGATCATCTTTGTAGCCCAGCACTGTACTATCTCCAGCAGCTCCAAATCTCTCTTGTACTGGGGAGCCTGGAACTGAACACGGTACTACAGATGCGGCCTCACCAGGGCTGTGTAGAGGGGGATGATCACCTCTCTTGACCTGCTGGAGACGCTCTTCTTAATACACCCCAAGATCCCATTGGCCTTCTTGGCCATTAGGGCACGTTGCTGGCCTCATGGTCAGTTTGTTGTCTACCATGATGCCCAGGTCCTTCTCTGCAGAGCTACTCTCCAGCAGATCAGTCTCCAGCCTGTGCTGATATCTGGAGTTATTCCTCCCCAAGTGCAGGACCCTGCACTTGTCCTTGTTGAACTTCATTAGGTTTCTCACTCCTCCAATCATCAGCAAACTTGCTGAGGGGACACTCTAGTCCTTCATCCAGGTCATTGCTGAATAAATTGAACAGGACTGGACTGAGGACTGACCTTTGGAGGACACTGCTAGCTATAGACCTCCAACTAGACTCTCTGCCACTGATCACATCCCTCTGAGCCCTTCCATGCAGCCAGTTCTCAATCTACCTCACCATCCACTCATCTATCTCACACTTGCAGAGCTTGCCCAAGAGGATGTTCTGAGGGATGGTGTCAAAAGCCTCACTCAAGTCGAGATAGATGACATCCACTGCTCCCTGCTTGTCTATTCAGCTAATCACTCCATCATAGAAGGCTATCAGGTTAGTCAAGCATGATTTCCCCTGGGTGAATCCATGCTAACTATTCCTGAGCACCTTCTTGTCCTCTATATGCTGGAGACAACAACCAGGATAAGGTGCTCCATTACTTTCCCAGGGATGGAGATGAGACAGACCAACCTGTAATTGTCTGGGTCCCCTTCTGGCCTTTTTTGAAGATTGGTATGATGGCTTTCTTTCAGTTCTCAGGCACCTACCCCATTCTCCAGGACCTTTTGAAGACAATGGCTAACAGCTTAGCTATAACTTCTGCCAGCTTACGCAGCACTCTAGGGTGCATCCCATCAGGGCCCATGTATTTGTTGCTGTCAAGTTGCGCTAAGTGCTCACTGACCCAATCTTCTACCTGTGGCAAGTCTTCCTCTCTCCAGGCTTCTTCTCTTGTCCCTAGGGTCTGGGATTCCAGAGGGCTGCCCTTGGTAAGCACTGAAACAAAGCCGACATCATTGAGCAACTCTGCTTTTTCTGTGTTTTTCCTAAATAGGGCACCCACCCCTTCACCAGCAGACCCACATTCTCCCTAATCTTCCTTTTCCCATTGATATGTTTGAATAAACTCTTACTATTTTTAACGTTCCTTGCCAGATTTTATTCCAAGCGTGCCGTAGATTTCTGTGTCACATCCGTGCATTCCCTGACAATTCCTGTATTTCTCCCAAGGGGCTTATCCTTTCTTCCTCGTTGTATATACTACTTCTGCTTTTTGTCTGAAACAGAAAGTAACTTCCAGCTTTGACATCCATGAGACTCTACTAAGGTCTTTTATTCCAGGTCAACTACTGTTCAATCAACTTTTGGCTTCCCAGTCACATAGATCATTGATTACGAACAGCAGCTCAGCATCCGCTCTTCTTCCCCTGGAGAGCAATGTGTAGACCACTAGACTGTCCAGTATAAAAAGATGTGATAGATATGCCCCTTTCCCAGCTCAGCCTGACTTTTCACATGTAGCTCTATTCAGTTGTTAAGCATTAGTCCTATTATCTGACCCTGATAGTTGACTCCCTGATTTCTTCCCAGACTCAGGCATTAGCCAGAAGTAAGTCCTGGTGGCTGCATCCTTATGGGGAGATAAGGCTTATGGTGCATACATCAGACAAAGGTCCTCTGAAATGAAAGAATGACTATAAGTCAATTATCTTATCCTATAAACACGTGGACAGCCCAAGAGTCCCTTGAGCTTTCCTTGGATGGCAGCAGGTTGCACACCAGCATCTCCCCTTGGGCAGGGACACCTCTCAAGGGTACTCCTTGAGGTTAAGAGAGCACTTTCCACAACAGATTTGTGGTAAGTGAATATAGCACGCTCTCTTGTGTATTATCTTAAACCTCTATGCAGTAAATTATAATTACTGACCTGGCCATAGAATCTCGCAAAATCATTGTCCATATCAATAAACTATAAACCATAAACATATCAAATGTTTGATATATCCCTATCAAAAATCATAAAATAAATGTTATTTCTTTTGTACGAGTGAAGTCCATTGTGTCATTCACCTCCCCACCATCACTCATTCCGTGATACAAGGAAACATGGAAAGGTCCTGGTTTGTAAGATTGTCCATGTAACAACTACATAGCCTGTGCAAGAGTTACGCATTGCAGGGAGCCTCCTGGAGTTCACTGTGAAAATTAATTTATCGCATCCAAAGGCAGATTGGAAGGTGAAGGAAAAAATGCACTTTTCATTTGTTAAAATCAATGGTGTTCACCACAGAATGGAAAACTAGATAGAGCACAAAAGCCATGGAAACATTTATGGATAACTCAGTTTCAGCTACATCTGCCAATGGACCCGAAATGTTGCTAAAAACAATTTCACCCCTACTATTATAAGGAAATTGATGAAAAACCTACCAATAATTTCACAGAACACAGTTAATGATTTACATGCTAGCTCGATTTGTAGATGATCAGTTTGACAGATTTGATAAAGGCAAAAAAAAAAAGAGTATTCGGAGAAGAGCATTTTCTAAAAAACATTCTTCATTCTCAAATAACATGGTGCAAATGGGACATGCGAAGCCATTAGAGACTTTAGAAAAATTGATTTTTTTACTTTGCAATAGGTCAGATAGGCTCTGGCTGCAACGGTAAAGTCTAAGATATAGTGTTGCTTTGATGTCTTGTAAAACTTGGAAAAGAACATTATGCTTAACTCTCATTTTTCCTCTGTTTTTCCTCTTTGTTTACCATCTCTTTCTGGCCAGAGTATTCACTAGCTCAATGCAATATGTCTTTTTGTTACAGATTTAATAAAGAGTACAGTATTTTCCAAGATTTTAGAACAAAGATGCAAATTTTATGACATCATTCTCTAGCTCCAAAATTAAATCATCTTCCTAACTTTCTGTTGACAGTGGGTGGATTGTATGGAGCCTGATAAAAACACTAATAGTAATCATAAAAAATATGGAAAATTTAGTTTTGATTATCATTTTTTTAACAAAGACTATTTTTTTTTCTGGTAACACAGTACAGAAATAGAAATGCAAAGGTGTCATCTTTTTGAAGTTTTAGTTTATCCCAGAAATATGTACGAACTGCAGAATGAAAAAGAAAACAAAACTGATACTATTGACTGTAAAGGTAAGTTAAAATGAAAAAGGAGAAGCTATAACTAGAATACTCAAAATATATATACATAAGTACATTAACAAGTACTGAACCAAGACATAACTAGAATAAATGCAATAGGAAGGTGATTATTTATTTAAACTTATTTTATTCTTTTTCACCTTTGTTTAAAGAAACTCTTTTGCTAGTTCACATTTCTCACTTGATGCTGACTGTAGAGGGAAACTTCTGTGAATCATTTGGGCTCCAAGAAAGATTCATTTACCATCCAACACAGTACAGTGGGAGACCCATGCTTAGGATATCAGTTTAGCATTTTCAGAAAGTGAGATCAGACTTTGGCTCACATGTTTCCACTTTCTACTGCTGACTGACTCCATAGGAAGATTGACCTATAAGCAAGAGCTCTCACCTTTCAGCACTCCTGCTAACAATTTGATTTAATTTCTGCAGTGCCAGAAGAAAACTAAGACAGGTAAGGACATGGTAACTCTTGTTCTTGGGAGAGGATAGACATAAGCTCAGCAGTGTCAGAAAGGAAGCAGCTTTCAAGCATGGCAACATCTTTTTAATGAAGCTTGCTTTCTGTTTTACTGAAGATATGCAGGTAACATGCAAATCTCTCTCCCTTTTTTTTCTTCCTTTTCTGTCTTTAATGGTAACTGCTTGTTCCCTTTTCAGATTGGGTCACCTGAGTTATTTTATTCATTCATCATTTTCAGCTTTGAGAAGGCTATCCTCCTATCGCCATATCTGTTTTTTCTTATGGCTGGGCTTTTGATGTCTTTAGTGTTAGATTTCTCTGTCTCAGTATCAGAAGCAGTATCAGAAAAATATTCTTCTCTTTTCTCCCAGTCCAGATTTTATGTTTGGTTCTGGTCCAAGCTATATAGAACATGGAACTGAATGTTAGTGAATGTTGATCATCTGATCATCAGGTAGATTACACAACTATGCAGCTCACACCAATTTTAAATAAGATACGCTTTGGGTCATTATTTTGGACAGCATTTTTAATATATCAGGCATAAATATTTATCTTTTGCTAGTAAATCAAAGAACCTCCTTGCAAAGATCTTTTTGTTACTAAACTGAGTTTAGCGGAGAAATGACAGAGAACTTCATGGGCAGTATCTCTTCATATATATATATATATATATATATGTGTGTATGTGTATGTTTCTATATATTAGACAAAGTAATGCTACTCGTCTATTTTACCATTTCCCTGATTTCCAAAATCTTTCCAACTGTGTCATACAAGTCTACTGTTTTAATAAGCTTTAGATTTCCATGTAATTAAGCTTAGCAAATGTCTTTAATGATTAATCTTTGCTATCATTTCTAATCTATACCTGTGACCAAGCACATTTTCTTGGTAAAAATTTTAGCAAAAGATGATGAATCAGAGAGGCTTTCTGTAGCTTAAGTGGCAGATATATTCTCTGCTCTGCAAGTGGCAAAGAAGCACTGAAGTGCTTAAATGAACAGAAATCAAGTTTATAGGCACCATACTTTGGATATTTTTACACTTTATCTAAATAAAGACTTTCACAGTAAATGTCAACTCTCTCTTTAACATTAAGATATGCCTTAGGAAGTGGTGCAAATAATACGTTATGTTTCGTGACACACTACTGAAAACTGCTAATAAGGCATCAAAAGCATTTTAGCACAGTACTGTCTCCTTTTGCCTTGTTAATACACAGAAGAAATCTTGTTTATAATATATATTCATCTGGATCATGGAAGCATACATTCTGAGTCCTATAAGATTCTAAATAGACTGTCTGATTTGGCATGTTTATGATAGATATTGAAGATCTACTTCATTCAAAGACAGTTTCAAATGACTTTCTTCAAGAGAATGTAATTTTCCGGAGTCTCTTTTTAAACTTTTTTCTCTGAAACCTAACTAATGAAATTACAGTTGCAGACATGATTCCTTGGTCTTATACTGAAGTTCTGTAAAGATTCAGCTGTACTTCAAAGGGTATTTTTGTTTTTTTCTTTTTCCCCCAAAAGACATGAGTCTGTGGGGTTCATAACTGTGAGGATTCTCAGGTGAAGTTCTTTGAAGTTTAATATCAGCAATCATTTCAATTTATAGGCAAAGTGTCTTTTCAAAAGACATTTTACATTTATTTTCCTCTCTGAAAAGAAATGCTATCTAGGATGCTAAGCATGCAAAAATCATTCAAATGTGAACTTGGAAGATTTGTGGTTTCTTGAAATCACACATTCACTCAACATTGTTCTTGCAAATTAGAAAAATTTTGTGCTCAAACCAGAGAAACAAACTGGAGACCCATTAGAGTAAAGCCGTGATAGAGGAAATACAGATAAGAAGATCAACCTTGTACCACAGAAATAATGTTATGAAAGACTGCATCTACTCTCTTTAAGCTAGTTTATTTATATGCAAGGAAGAACTGAGTCTGATTTTTATTATGTAAGAGTTGTTTGTTTGAACTGGTGTTTTTGAACAGTTTCTGGACTTTTGATTACCCTAAATTCTACACAAGCATTTAGCAAAAACACTCTCTAGCCTATTAACAACCCCAAACTATTACAGTGACCTATATATCTATCGTATGCTACACTGATATCCCCAGTTCTGCAGAACTTCCTTCAACACTGACCTGAATTCTATTTATTTCACTGCTGCCCGTGCTACCCACTCCTGCTCTTCCTGAGCAGCTTCCTTCAGCTGATGCTCTCCCAGCTTAAAATTTCTCCATTTGAAACATCTCAAATTCAAGTTGTCTTTCTAGATTCAAGAAAAGTGTTAGGAACTGAGGTTGAATCTGTATCATCTGCTGGAAACTCTACTTTTTTGGACTCTCCTGTATCTTCTAGTTTATAGACTATGTTTGCTTTAGTTGTTGACTAACACTAGTGCTACCTTCCTTACTATTAGACGACCTTGCACTATCTTGCAAATTTCTCCGAATATTTTCCATTCTCTTCTAATCTCCCGTGAGCCTACCTTTCTTCTCTCTAGGTCTTAAATTGCTTATGGGTTTGATTCTGGCTTACAGTATAACCTAAGAAAAAGGAGAGGAGGGAGGAAAAAAAAAAAAAAGGGAGCGGGGGGAGGAGGAGGAGGCCAAAACGAGCTAGTAGAAAAGTATGGCCAGAGTCATAGAGTCAAACAGAAGGAATACTGTATCAACATCTATCACATTTTCTCATTAAATTTCCTATTTCCTTAATATCTTGTTATATTCTAAACTACCCAACATTCAACTCTGTAACACAAGAAGTTGTAAAATCAAAAAGGTGAGGTGGGAGTAAGGGTGATATTTGGTAATGAAGTAATGTTTATAACTCCCCTATTCTCCACAGGCAGCTTCTTGGACTATTAAATTTTAACTCCATTATATGGAAAAACTACTTTGAGTAATAGGAAAGTTTCAAAGAAAATGGTAGTTAAGTATTCACCAAGGATTTCATCTTCAAAAATAGCTGTAATCTTGTTGGCTCAGTGTCTTCAGTGTACTAAAGACAACCAATTAGAAATCTGTGCCATTACTGCTAAATTCTGAGAACACTGTGGAATCATTATACTCTACAGTCACATAGTGCCATAAATTTTATTTCATTTACTGCAAAATTCAGAATAATTTGAATAAATGTAACCATTCTGAGCATGTAGGTGCACATCTGTATTCTAATTTTTCTGTTATTTAGTTCCTACTTTTTGAACAGATCAAAAATCTCGTTGCCAGTTCTAAACAGCTCTTTATTTAAAAGATCAGAAAATAAGATACTAAAACACAACAACTACCTATATATCACTTATACAACTACTCTAGGGATTTGTTAATACACACACACAAGAGAATTTCCACTCATGGAAGAACTATTAAGTAAAATATTTCTCAGAACTTCTGTCTACCTGCTATAAAATAAGAATTTTAATTTTCTTTTATTTTTAATCATAAATACATTATGATTTTTGATACAGTTTTTGACACACTAGCTCACTCACTCCAGTTTTCCAAGTCACCTTGCTCCATAGACAATTTTCTTTAGAAATGATGCTTGATATACACAAACTTTTTTTTTTTTTTTGTGGTACCCATTTTAGACCTGAATTAAATATTTCTGAGAAATAAAATATAAATATAAAGAAATCTAAATTTTAAGTCTATAAAAAACTGTTAAGCAGTTTGGATTTTGAGATAAGAATTCATTAAAAAAGCCACAATAATAGTGTCAAGATTTTAGTCCCATTTTCCATATCTCTTTTTCAGAGTAGTCATTAACTGTGGTGAGGTAAAGTTTGTCTGATATGAGGTATCGTGAAACTCTTTTTAGTCCACCATCTGACTATTGGGGGTCTCAGACTCATCCAAATAACCTGGACTTGGTAGTTCTTGAAATCTGATAATCAAAATTGTGTTTTCTGTGTGGACCTTAAAATGTCAGGTCCTATATTCAAGGCATTGTATGACAACATCAACTTTCAGTATTAATACTTAAACAAACAAACAAAACATCATGTTTTCAGCTCTTCTTAGTGTTGAAAGTCTTAAAAAATGTGAATCTGATGCGTCCTGTAGGCACAATAAATAAAGGGTAATAAAAATCCCTCAACATCCTCTCTAATTTACCTAAACATAGGATTTTTTTAGTCAAGCTTACATTCTTGCAGCCTCAGTAATGGCTTTTGAATGCTTGATTTGGATAATAATGAAAATATCCTTGCCCAGGCTCTTTATGGAGGGCAAACCCTCCCACCACTTTCTTTTCTTGCAACACCGAGAAAGTTAGAATCTCTGGCTCTACATTCACCTCTCATATGACTGCTTTTAATTCAGTTCAGTCCAATGTTTTGGATGAGCAGAACATCCTGGAACCCTGGAAAATGTCAGAATGACTTAGTCCAACCTCTCTCTTGTTATAAAGAAGTACAAGAGTGGTGGTTTGTGTCTTCAATTTGATACAGCATGGTTCAAATTGAAAATTAAACTTGGGAGAGCAGAATTATAATGACTCAGCTGTCGGTTTAGGTAAGCAAAAGTATGAGCCAGAGCAGCAATCATAGATTGCAAAATTAATTGCATATATCTTCTAATCTGATGACAAACTCCACAATCTAATTATTCTGTTTACACCACAGCCATAAACTCTATCCAGCAACCTACAACATAGGTTCATTACAAAAGACTCATTAAAAAAGCAGCAAATGCTAGAGTATGACAAAAATAAGACTCAGGAAAACTGACACAACTTATTTTATCACCACATACTGAAATTTGACAATAAACAAATTTTTAATCTGTTTCCTTTTAAAGAACATCTAATAAACATTCTTCAGAAGTTACAAAAGTATTCACATTTCCATGCTTTTATTCTCATGTGTATGGGCTTTCGTAAACTGTAAGGTATAACTACTCGAGAAAATAGAATATCAAATCAATTTAAATCTTTTTTAATTTTATTTCTACATTAGAAACGGCTTTGAAGTTCATGTAGATTCACCAGTTGACAATATTTGGTATTTGAGTGAATAAGGAAGAATTTAAGTATGTGAATAATTGGTATAATTATTCACTATTCATCTTTATTATGTCATCTTCATATGAAGATCAGCAATGGACTATACAGAAGAAATACGTCCCTCTATGGAGTCAGAGAAAGGAATTAAATCTCTCAGTAACTGATTTTTAAAACAAAATTCTCCACTTCAAGTGATGCTTCCAGAAGCTAAGGTGACAATTTGAGTTAATAGTCCTCAAAAAAAAAATTCAAATTTAAGATAAACTAGAGGAGGAAAAAAAGGCTTGGAAAAAAAAAGAGAAAAAGCTATGTGTATTTGCGAAGTTTTATATGTTATAGGTGCTTTCTCTAACCTGGAGTTCATTCAGCACCCATAGCTGTTTCAGATACAATGATACAACATTGATTTTAAAAGCAAGCCAAGACACATACCCTAAGGATCCCACAGAAAGAATATGCTAACTTGGGGCAAATATGTATAAGCCTGTCTAGTTTTTTGCAGCTATTATCCAAAATAAGAGCTGAAGAATGGCTGAAATTGACAGTAATGTGTTCAACAGGGTGTAGTAATATCTTGAAGTGAAAGGAGGTTGCAGGTCAATAAAGGTTCCTCAGACAACGAAACACTGCTTCCCAATATTGTCTATCTGTATTAATAGTAAGTTTTTTGTGTATTCTTCAACATTCATGTGCTGCTTTGCTTATCACCAATGATTGCATTTTAACTCAAAATGCCATCACAAACCATTATATTTTCACTGACTATTTCATATTTATCTACGTTGCAAGGAATTAGCACACAGGCACTTTCAGGATAATTTTAAATTATAATGTGGAGCATTAGAGATCGGTGGA
The DNA here is from genome assembly GCA_032353885.1 of Nothura maculosa. Lineage (NCBI taxonomy): Eukaryota > Metazoa > Chordata > Aves > Tinamiformes > Tinamidae > Nothura > Nothura maculosa. The sequence goes on from JAUBOD010000175.1 coordinate 946,461, forward strand.
GTACGTAGAGGACAACACTTGAGATCCTTAAGTCCTGAATATTTAAAAATTCTGAAAAATAAATTGTGGATGTCTGTTTCTTTCTTCCTCAATTTTAGCATTATTTCTTGGATGATACTCCCATTCTTATCCTGCATTATTTTAATTACTATACTCAAATTACACATGAAGAAGAATAGATCATGGCAGCCTTTTTGTGTGTGTGTCCATATTGCCTAGTAAGTAGTGAGATGATGTCTATTTTTTTTCAGCCTAATTGCAGTGATTTTTTTGAACAAACTCTTTCTGCTTTATAATTTCACATCAACAAGTAATACAGAATTTAAAGTGCCTGTAGCAGGACTATGAAGCTTGCAGATTTTGGGGAAAGCGGAATGTTTCCGAGCTGCCTGAGAGCCTACTGTGTCTCCAGTCTAATTCTACAACACTTTCACTAAAAATTTTAAGGCCTATGAATCTACTAGAATCTTAATTAAGCTTAAACAAATTAACTATTTAAACCATTGATGTCTAATGTTCTTAAGTACTTTGTTCTTTTTGAATCATAATGTTTATTATAGTAATTAGTGTATGCTTAGTTACATTTTGTGAATGCAGATATTTAGTGGCTATTTAATAAACAAACTGTTTAATAACATTTGCAGTGAGGAAGGGAAGTAGGATTAGCTTTAATGAAATGAAAATACATTCTATGGAATAAAACTATCCCTCTCGTAGCAAAGTTAGTACAACCACTGGACATGCTGTTTATATATGTATTCCTACATATGATTAAAATGAGCTGACTGAAAAATCTCACCTATGAGAGGATTTGGATTTTTTATCAGCTTGTTAGAGCAGAAATGCACTAGTAAATAACAGAAAAAAATCAGGGTTTCAAAAGCAGCCTATCTGATCCCCTTTCTTGCCACTTGGATCATGGACTAACCACTTACTCTGACAGTTTTAGTGTCCTCCATTTCTTTCAGACTATCTCCTTCCAGAAAAGAGCCTTGGAGTCACGTGAGTCCAAGTCTGATGCAGGTATCAGAGCTAGGGAGATAGAAAATGTTCAAGTCTCGGTTGACCTGTACACTTTTAATCCCATGTTGGAATCTTCACATTTCAATGGACTTGCAATATTATCTTGTTAAAGATAATGAAACTGCCTGTTTTTAGTCAATTTTGTTAAAGGGAAAGAAGGGAAATGGCTTTCAATAACAAGTATCAAATGTTTTAACATTATTTCATCTTCTGAATATTTTTTCCTGAATGTTTCTATTTCTCATACTATGTATGTGTTGTGACTTTTCCAGTGATGAGTGTGAATCAGCTTTCACTTTTCATCTTTAAAAAGTTACCTCTTTGAGTATACATGAATTAAATAAACATCATAAATTTCCTGACTGAATAAACTGTTTTCCTCACTTAGTGAGCAATAAACAAGATTTGGAGGGACATCAGGCTCTGTTCATGCTAGCATACTTTTTAAAAGTTCTATTAGTGCATACCCTTGAGCAGTAGGAGTCAAGAGGTTCAATTCATCTACAAAATGAAATTTGAAATTGTCAGATAATAGTTAACAGACAGTTGATAGTATTTCCTCCTTACTTAGACATAATTGCTAATAATTTAAAGGGGCCAGTATAGAGAAAATTTGGGTATTTCTGACCAGTGTACACAAAAATTCACACATGCAGAGGTTTAAGGTGTTCCATTAGGAAACTCTGAGATTTTCCACACAGTTTATGGACAGTAACAATTTAGTTAGTGTATGTAGATGCTTTTTAAAACAAAAGAAGAGCACTATATTGTAACAAATATATTGAAATCTCAGTTGTGTACAATACATCATGCTTAGAAACTAGATTTATTTGCAAATGTATTGGTCCAATTAATCTCAAGTAGGAAAAAATCACATTCAAGAAACAACAGTTGCAAAAAAGACACAGTTATGTTATCATCTTGATGATTTTCCATAGTATATTTCCACACAAGTATGATTTTTAAATAACCATAACGCACAGTTACCTATAAACTAAATATACATAATTTTCTTCTGCTGCATCAGTAATATGAACTTCTCTTGAGTATGTATGGTCTTCTAGCTTTGTTCACATGTAGTTGTCGTTTCAGAATATAGGGATTTTTTCTCTTCATTATTTCCTTATCTTGGCTTGAATTCTCTAAATCAAAAGCATCTTGCTGAAGTAACTGTGGAAGCAAGAAGAGATGTCATGGTATCTGGTACTTGAGTTTTTTGATTTTTTTTTTTTTAATTTTTTTTTTTTTAGTAATGAAAATCAACACTTCCTAGGGAGCTTTATAAAATATATAAAATATGTCTTAGCAACTCCCATAAGGAAAAATCTTTACCATAATAGTCTAAAAAAAAAAAAAAAAAAAAAACAAGAAAACAAACAAATACAAAATTTCGATCAGCCTGAAGATGAGCTGAGTCCTGCAGGGATGATATTTAAATTCCATTGTTACCAATAAGAGTGCAGGTTTTCAATACAAAGAAAAGCGTGTTTGCCCTTCTTGGACAAGAACACAAACTTTTGTGAAAGCTTCCTAATAACTATCATTTTATAAACTTCGATTTATCTTAAGAAAAATCCTGTCACCCACAACTTGCTGGCTTCAGCTTTCAACCAGTAGTTATTATCTGCTACTTGCTACAACTAAAAAATCAATAACATTTAAAATAAAATTTTTAAAAAAGGTAAGAAAGTTAAAGTTGTGTCAATCAACATATGCTATATACTTGGTTTTGGAGGGATTTACTGAAATTCTTAAAGTATTTTGTTGATATTAGTTCTTGGTTTACATATTGAAATGAAATTCAACAACGACAAGTGTAGGGTCCTGCACTTAGGGAGGAATAACCCTGGACACCGGTACAGGTTGGGAGTTGACCTGCTGGAGAGCAGCCCCGCAGAGAGGG